>OY282585.1:44527440-45054940 GCA_958298965.1 Chrysolina haemoptera
GAAAATGAGGGTAACCTTGTCCGACAAAAATTTGTCTGCTATTATTGAGTCCGACAACCCAAACATGCCAGAATACCGGGGTATTGAAAATCAATTACAACAAATCCTATTTTTACAGGATTGTTTAACAAGAATTAGTGAAATTGAAGGGTCATATTGTCCGATAAATTTTTGGCCGCGTTATTCCAGTCTGACGACTGGAAATCGATATTCCGGCGGGTATTATTTATTGATTACCACATGTCTAATTTTTTTTGTTACAGTTTAAATTACTCATAATACTCTGATACAGTTTTACGACAAAATAGTTCCTGCTAACTATCGACTACGATTTTTCCTGTGATCACGAAGAAGCCGTCACGAAAATAATGTTTCACATCTGCCGACTAAATACTAGTTATCGAGTACTGGTACACTGAATCGATTCAGATATCCCTGCCATCATGATGTCGAACTTTGAATTTCGTAAAAGTGCAGATACAGAAATTGTGATCAATATGAGCTCGGGATAAAAAGCAATGTATCTGGACACAAACAAGATTCAACATTAATAGTCTTCCTGATCAAATGTCACGAGCACTTGCAGTTTGTCACATTTTTACTGGCAACGACTTTAATCCATCCTTTTCCCGTAGATGCTTTCCAACATTTAAAAACGAACGTCACATTCCAAGAAGGATTTGTATGTAAAATGTATAGCCTAAAATCAAAAGATTTAAGTCAAGGCCGGTTTGAAATGTTTGAAAAAGGCTATAAGGTAAAAACCACCAGCGAAAAAATAAAAAAAAGAAGATTGCTGCTTACAAAGCTTTCTCCTCACCACCAACGAAGCAGGAATTGCTACAGCACCATTTATATAAGTAGTGTTTGGTGTAATGCCCATTTACGGACACTGGTAGAAAAAGACCCATCAGACTATGGTTGGACATTACTTGATGGCCAACATGAATTTTATTGGTTCGACGGGCCAGAAAGTCCTTCAATTGGTGAATTACTTACCGATGTTGAAGGTATTTATTATACTATTTGTTTCTTATTTTTTATGAAATAACGTATATATTACAATATAATATATTTCATTTTCATTACAGAATCAGAAAATAGCAGTGATGAGGATAATTAGGATGACGAGGATTCTGAGTAAATCTCGTTTGATGAAAATGCTTGAAATTTACAATATAATTTTTTTTACATCTTTATATTAAATATTTTTTTAACAGTATAATTTTTAGTATTACTGTTCAATTTCATAAACAGTAAATATTAGCCAAAAACAAAAAAATAGTTATTTGTCACTTCCCACGGGGAGTAGAAGTATCATTATATTTGTATACTCTATCAGTGCATATTATTTTGAATCTGGTAAATAGAAAAAATTACAATATTTTTCACTTGTTTAAATTCACGCATGTTTTTAATCCTTTAATGTTTCTCAAGTTTTCTGTCAGGCAATATAACCCTTCAATTTCACTAATTCTTTTTAAATAATCCTGTAATAATTACCTTTGTGGCAATTATTTTTCAATACCCTGCTATTTTGGCATGTTTGGGTTGTCGGACTCTATAATAGCAGACAAATTTTTGTCGGACAAGGTTACCCTCGTTCTCTAAAACAAATTTCCACCCCCTTTAATAAAACGAAAGAAATGTGGTAATACATTTACAAGACCCCGGAAAATCGCAATATTTCCTAGCGAAAAAACGGTCGAATCGAGGAAAATGGCAGAGGAAAAGTTGTCGGACTCGACAAGGACAGGCATTTCATGTATAAAATATGTGGTAATCATCAGGTGATCCCCGACATTATCTGGTTGGCCCCGACACTGGCTTTTGTCGAAGTCGTTACTTTTATGTTTAAGGTTTGGCCGTGTTTTTTTTTTCTTCTGCATATTTTGAATAGACTGTTTTTCTCGGTTATGACAATACAATTGGACCGCAAAGGGTTAAAGATAAAATACCATCCTTCCAGTTTAGATTCAGAGAAAATAAAAGTACTGTACATCCACTAACTATAGTAACATCTAATATCCAAACAGCAAGACTCGACAGCCAACACACAGCAGTGCGATTTCTGGACATAAACAAGGCATTCAATAGTGTGTGGCATGAAGGAATTCTCTTTAAATTATACACCTTAAATACTCCTAAGTTCCTACTGTTCCTCATCAAAAATTATTTTCAAAATAGCTTCTTCGAAGGGAAAGTCGGCTACACAACACTCTCGTCCGTTTTCTCCACAGCAGGAAGTGCCACAGGGCTCACCTTAATAACCCCTACTGTACAGCATATACTCTAATATCAACAACTCCAAACTAAACAATTGATTAACAATACCTGGTTTAACCTTTGGAGACTACAACCTAACCCAAGAAAATCACAATTTGTTATTTTCTACCACAGGCCATTAGACAATTTACCAACAATCACACTCTGAGAAGCCAACATAATGCAAAATATCTCGGAATTAACATGGACCAACAAATTGAACTTCAACCACCACACTAAAACGATACCAGTGCAAAGGTAAACATTTCAGTGCAATGAGTTACAGAAAAAGTGGAATTGGTGTTGAAACAGCAGCAAAAATTTACAAGATGATCTGCCGTCCTATTCTATAATATGCCCATATTATATAATTGAATAGCCGAAAACCAGCCCTAAGCATCACAAAAATCCACCACCCAGATAACCTTCATAATCCACAAAACGAACTCCTGTACAAATTAACAAATATTAAGGCAATCGGAAACAGACTCGGATTTAGCACGCAATTTCACAAGAAAAGAGGACATCAACATTGTTGAAAAGGGGAACATTCTTAATGAAAATTTAAAGATGAAAAAATGTGATCAATATCCTACCATACTGTAAGGAACGTGCAGAAAGGCGCCAAACTACCCAAGTACCCTGAAAAAACAATTTGGGAATGAATAACATAATTGCAAGAATAATGACGAAATTCACCTTCCAAAATTATTATTATTTTTTTTTAATATACATATACAGTGTCCGGCATAAAGTTCGCAGCATATGGGAAATATTTTTAATATTGATTTGTAAAAAAAAAATCATTCCTGATTAAAACCTCTGATTCATCCCAAACCTTAATTACAAACACCAGAATTGAATTTTTCACGACCCTATACGAGGGAGATTAAAAAACATGCTGTGTTTCCAAAAAAATAAGATGCCATCCCTTTATTTCTAACGGTGGATTTGAAAGTCTCTTGGAAATATTTTTCAGAATCGAATATTGATCCAGAAATTCGAATCATAACAACCTATGACCAATTTAATTTTTCAACTTTTAATTTTCTCCTCATCGCCCTGTACAACATAAGGATGGTGTATTGTTAGATATGATGATATCATTCATTTTGAATATGTCACCAGACTCATTTGCCAATTTCCTAAATCAGCCAGACTTATGTTAAATTACAGTCTATGAGTGTATCAAAAATCGATAAAAAAATTTAATCCGCAAAGTTTCAGCGAGACTTAATTTCCGCTATCTGAAATAAGGCAGACTGCTATTTTCATAAACTTTATGTTCCACTTTAGTAAATGTAAAATACTCATGACAGAAAATAATGGGACTTGTATTGCTTTTTATTTTTCAAAACTAAGAAAATAGATTAATTCATAAACATTGACTACGAGAAAAATTCATTTCTTTTTGGACTATATGACTACAGTAGAAGAAAACATTGCCATACGTTTGTGATAGCAAACCCTAGTGAAAATAAATAATTTCTACTTCTCCCTTACACTTTATAAACATTCATCTGCAATCTTCTCTATTAACACACGTGCAAGTGATAGTTGTATTATTTTGTAGGGGGTTTTGGCATTGAATGCTATGATCTATGTGTGATTTAAGCAAGGCCTTCGACTGCGTCTCGCATAAATTACTCTTAGAAAAACTAAGTTTTTATGGAATTAGGGGTGTGGCACTTGATTTCTTTAGTTCTTACTTAAGAGACAGACAGCAGTCAGTGTTCATAAATGATGTTTCTTCTAGGTATCAACATATCAACCATGGCGTACCGCAGGGCTCCGTTTTAGGTCCACTTCTATTTATTATATATATGAATGATATTTTCCACTCTATATCTCCTGGTTTTTGTGTGTGCTACGCTGACGATACTAGTTTTATTCAATCCCACAAAAATATATCTGTACTGGAAGAAATCGCCACTGATGTAGAATGTAGAGCGGAGGCCTGGTTTAGAACAAACAACCTGAACCTCAACAAGAGCAAATCTGAAAAGATGATCTGCTCTTCAAACAGAAAGTTATGTGGATCGGAATCTGTCAAGCTGCTTGGCCTGACTCTTGACGATGGCTTGAGTTGGCAAATTCATATTGATTCGCTATGCAAAAAACTATCTTCTCAGCTATTCCTGTTGAGACGTCTCAAAAATGCTGTAAACCCTTGTACCCTCCTATCTTCATCTTCATATTACACTCTTTTTCACTCTAATTTGAATTATGGAATAATTTTATGGGGAAACTCGCCTCATTCTGTTAGAGCTTTTCGACTTCAAAAACGTGCCATACGATTGATGACGGATGCCCACTATAATGCATCATGCCGAGAACTCTTCAAGAAACTAAAGATTCTATGTCTTCCTACTATTTACATCTATCAAACTCTTCTTGACACACATATAAAAAAAGCTGAAATCAAAAAAAATAATGATTTCCACAATTATTCAACTAGAGAAGCAGACCACTTGAGGCCTCCGAGATATGCACTGGCAATCTCACAACGCAATTCTCTGAACATGCATCTTTACAATAAGCTACCACGTGAATGGAAAAATCTAGATCTGATTCCTTTTAAAAGGAAGTTGAAACTTTTTCTCGAAAATTGCAATTTCTACTCGGTAGAAGAGTACTTAGGTTATGAGATTTCTAATTAATTAGTATTCTATATCTTTCCAACAATAAAGTAATTCAAAATTATAGTACATTTATTCTTTTTTCTCCGACTGAGTTGGTCTTTAGACATTCTTCCAGATTTGTCTTCATGCAGATTTTATTAGTTTCTATCAGTTTATATCATGTAGACTTTATCAGACTTTTTATTTATGTATTTATTATGTTTTTTTAGATGTCTGTCCATTCATTAATGTATATGCCTTACTTTCATATGTTCACGTCTATATTTTTATGTGAAGGATGTATTTGTCCTTGTTTATAACTCACCTGACTTGCTACAAATGTGTGTATATGCATAACATGGTCAAATAAACGATTTGATTTGATCATTAGCCACATGTGTTCTGGGTAGGCTGTGTTACTAAATCCTTACGCCACTTTAGGAGCAGCATTGTTAATTTTTAACGCAACAGTGAATCGTAGAGGACTATTCCCAGCCGGCTACGAAATTCAATCATCCAGACTCGCATCTAAAATGGAAAAAACTTCGCACCGGCCGGGAATCGATCGTGGGACCCTTCGTCACCAGGCGTAGAGCCGTATTGTTTCATAAATCGTACGATAATATTCAAAAGCCTTATAGTCTCAGTCTACGAATGAAGCCATGATTTACAATGATTCAGTCGCAGCGCGATCCGCAAGCCAAGCAAGAAGCACTCCTCAGTAATACTAAACTCCGGGCAGAGAACAATTCTAACAAAACGAACAAAGTTCGAAAAGTATATTTTGGACAGATATTAATTTAATGAAAACATATAATTTCTTTAAAACCGAAAATACCCATCTCTCCACACCTTCAAAATATCTGACAGTAAACAACTACTTCCCTAAACAAACAATAAATTATATCTGACGTCCATTTGTGCTAATTGCAATAAAGCAATTGAATATTATACTTCCTTTGTTTGGAAACGACCACCTGCATACATGCATGTTTCAAGCAGGGTTGGCAGGATTAAATCATTTTGATTCAAATCATGATTTGAATCGCGATTTAAATAAAATGATTTTTTCAATAAAAATCAGTGATTTAATCAAATGTGTTGAATATTAAACAAAACTGAACGAAAGTAAGACCGTAATTGCATGCGAAGTTTACAAAACGCGAGATTTCTCTTTGCCGCGGGGATTCTCCTTTTCTCTTACATACACCCAAGGGCGCGTTCCGTTTAAGTAGTGATGCAAATTTACCATGTTTTTCGTAATGTAACCATTTTTACCAATTAACAGAAGCTGGTTAACCGGGTAGGTATAAAACAAAATGATGTTATTCCATAAATTGGAAAAGTAGCGCGCAATTTGAATGTCTCATTTGATAAAAATACAAATAGGTTATTTTCTCATGATTTTACTTGATTTATTTTTGTTGGGTACATATATTAAATAGCCTCAGTTAATTAACCTTTTACATTACTACATTTTATGCAAAGATATAGTTAAACTGTATGATGAAAAAATAAAAAAATCGTGATTAATTAGGATTTTTTCCAACCCTGGTTCCAAGGTTTCTTGCCTCTCGTTAGAGCTTGGATAGGTTAGACAATATTAGAATCATCTTGTTCCATAAAGCAAACAATAACATTCAAAAGCATTATAGTCTCAGCCTACAAATGCAGCTGCCATCCGCTATTTACAACTCTGTGAGCCAAGCAAGATCCACCCTTCAGTAACAATGGAGGTAAAATAATTGTAACAAAACGAACAACGAGTACATGTATTTAGTCGGGTGTTTGCCTCATATTTCGTACTTCGTGGGAAGGTTTTAACGGAATTACCTATTTGTTTTCATTAAATTGATATAACTGTATAATAATATGCCTTTCGAACTTTGTTCGTTATGTTATAATTGTTCTTTGTCCAGAATCTATTCTTACTGATGAGTGCTTCTTGTTTGGCTCATTGATGGTGCTGCGATTGACTTATTTTAAGTCGCGGCTTCATTCGTGGGTTGAGAATAAGGCTTTTGAATGTCATCGTCTATTTTATGGAAAAATATGATTTTAATGTTGTCCGGCCTATCCTTGCACCTATGAAAGGTCCGTAAGGGAAAAGTTGTTGTTTTCTGTTGGATTGTTCACCTCATATTTTCCACTTTCTGGGAAGGTGTGGAGAGTTAGGAATTTTCAACGGAATTATTTGTTTTCATTAAAATGATATTTCTCTAAAATCCACTTTTCAAACTTTCAAATAGATGACTATTTGGAACCTTTGGTATGAATAAAATTCAAGAAATAGAAATGCCCAAATCATCAAAACTACGTCAATTCTAGCTCGACTCGCCTTTAGCCAACAACGTTGGTATTCTTGAAAGCTAAAAGCTAAGTAAAAATTCTATTGCAATTCTATTTATACTATTTATCTGAGTGAATAATTGCACATTGCACTCATTGTAAGTTATGCTACTACTTATCCTGGCCTACCTCAAATTGTCTACTCAAATGTTTGCTTCTATTATAAGAAATTACCTGCTCTATCTACTTGTTTTGGATTTCATCACACACTTGCTTGGAAATCAAATACTAATGCATTATAATAAAATAGTTCATATAATATAAATTATTAAGAAGAGAAACCTTAATTGTACTATGGACTTGGAAAATGGGGTATATGTATATATATATTTTTTTTATACTCTGCAATTTCCAAATTCTTGAATGCATCGAGATGTCTATGAACCTATCTATCAATTTCAAACTTGTGTCATCAAATCGTTCGTTGTTATCCAACATTTTTCTGGTCTCGAAAACTGTACATGAGCAATGTGTTCTTTGAACCGCACTTCATGGTCCATATTTCTTCTCGCAGTCTTTACAGCTAATTTCATGAATCCCAGACTTTTCATTTTTCACTGTTTTATCATTGGGATTACCAAAGATTTATTGTAGTTTGTGCGATGTTTTGTATACCTCCTTCATACTGAAAGTTTTAATGATGCCGTCGAAACCTCGAGTAAGTCGAGGTTCGTGTGGGATAAAGATATATTTAGTAAGGTTTCCTTCTTTTTTTCCTTTCCTGAACAACTTGAAGGTACAGCCATGGGCGACCCTCTGTCTTCCTTCCTACCCAATTTGTTCAAGAGTACGTTTGAAATGGAAGCAAGAGAGAGCTTCAGCTCTTTCCTCACTGTTTGGTTAGATAATTATGTGGACGACGTGTTCGCTATCTCTGATTCAAAATAGGTCGAACAGTTTTATTTCAGAATTGAATAGCCAGTTTCAAACCATATCGTTCACCTATGAAACCGAAAACAAAAAACAGTTGCCATTTTTAGATGTGTTAGTAATTAGAAACGACCAAAATGCTTGAATGCTTGAATACGATGTCTACAGGAAGAACACGAGTACACTCACATACATCCCTGAGAGTTGTCATCATTGGATACAGCACCAAAAGTCGGGATTGAATTTCTTGGTCGTTTCTACTCAACAAGGAGAGATTCAAAACTGAGAAAATTATTTAAGAAAACCCTTCAAAAAGAAGAAAATCCTCTTAAATATATCTTAATCCCTCAAGAACCTAGAGTTATTCGAGGTTTCGATGGCATCTTTAAAACCCCTAATATGAAACAAAAGATCGCACAAACTACAACAATTCTTGGGTACTCCCAAAGATGAGATAGAGAAAAAAAAGTGGGGTATTTATGAAATTAGCTGTGAAGACGGCGAGAAAAAAAATGTGTGTCAAACTAGAACCATGAAAGTAGGTACGGTTCAAAGAACACTGCTTATATATGGTTTTCGAGACCAGAAAAATCGAGAATGGCCTAACATGCTTTCGATCACGACCACCGACTTGATGATATAAGTTTGAAATTAATTAGACAAATTCATGACCATAGACATCTCGATGCGTTCGAGAGTCTGGAAATTGCAAAGTGTAAAAATATGTATGAATGTAAAATATAAGTTCCCAATTCCACATTGTTCAAATTCATTATATAATAAAGGTTTCTCCTCTTAATAATTTATTATGTTTTTTCTTTGTGTGAACTATTAATTTGTAAATATTATTTTATTATAATGCATTAGTAATTGATTTCCAAGAACGTGTGTCATCAAATCCAAAACAAGTAGATAGAGCAGGTTAATTCTAATAAATAAAGCAAAGATTTGAGTAATATTAAAGAAAGAAATATTATTAAATAATTGCAATAGAATATTTTTTTGTAAGTTTTTAGCTCGTAAGAATGCCTACTTTGTTGGCGAAATGTGCGTCGAGCGAGAATTGACGTAGTTTGGTGCTTTGAGTATTTCTATTTCTGAAATTTTCGAACTTTGTTCGTTTTGTTCCTAATAAATATTCCTATGCCCCGTGTAATGAAATATCTGATTGTTTCAGGTCGGTTGTGTTCGTCTAATAACCGTACCACCAACAGCATGGCTACAAATCGGGATGGTAGGAGTGGCTCTGCTTCTTCTCATGGCGCTTCAGTCGTCCCAACAAATCGTTCGTCAATACGTACTCCAAAAAGACCACGACCCACAACCAGCGGCACCCTTGACGAAATACATACAGATTTTCTGTGTCCTGTATGTTTCAAATTGATCGAGGAGGCGCACATCACTAAGTGCGGTCACACCTACTGCTATAGTTGTATCACTAAATCGATCGACTCTCAGAAACGGTGTCCAATTTGTAACTGTTTTCTCAGTCTCGAGGAAATATTTCCCAATTTTTTGCTGAACGACCTGATAAAAAAGCACAAACTAAGAATCAATGGGTACGAAGCCCTTGGGCTCACCAGAGATAGTTCGGGAGAATTTTCCTCTTCCGCGGAGGGTTTGAGGGATTTTGTCGCTAGCGAGTCGCAAAATTTGACTTTACCCGACGTAAACGTTATGCTGGAGGTGTTGACTCAGCGCAAGCAGCTTCTGGAGGCCGAGTCTTGTGCGGCACAGAATCAGTTACTTCTCGAGTTCCTCAGGCTCTTATTAAGAAAGAAACGGGACAAGCAAGCGCAAATTGCTAAAGAAATAACGGTAATAGAGAGTGATATCGATGAAGTACGTAACAAGTTGAAAGAAGTGCACAGTAAGTGTCCCACTCTGGAGGAAGTCGAGCGCACAGCAGCTGGAGCCTCTGAAACGGATGCCACTACTGTCAATGCCATGAAGAAGGAGATGATCGAGATCATTGATAAATTAGGGTCTTCAGCGAGCCGTAAAGAGGAAGACACCCCCTCGCGCCCTAACGCGTGTCTCTCAGTGCGTCGAAGACGTATGCATATTTACTTCGACGATTTTGTGGACTCGTATTTTTCGTATCGCTCGAAGGATGTGATTTTCGGAAAAGAAAGTCTGGATAAAACTGCCAAACCCGCCCTGGAAACAAATCCGGGTCTGGACAAATTCCGCGAGAGTCTAATAAAGTTTTCAACATACAACTCCCTACGTGTTCTTTCAAAATTAAACTACTCTAGTGACCTGTTCAATAACTCTACTATAGTATCGAGTATAGAGTTTGATAAAGATAACGAGTTTTTTGCCATTGCCGGTGTCACCAAGCGAATAAAAGTCTTCGACTACGGAGACGTCGTGAAAGATATCGTCGGCATACACTACCCAAGCACAGAAATGATTTCGAGGTCGAAAATATCTTGCATCAGCTGGCACACTTATCTTAAAAGCACGCTGGCTTCTAGCGATTACGAAGGAACTGTTACGATATGGGATGTTGCCACAGGACAGAGGACCAAAACCTACCAGGAACACGAGAAACGTTGTTGGAGCGTGGATTTCAACTGTGTTGATACTCGATTGATCGCTTCTGGTTCCGATGACGCGCGAGTGAAGCTCTACTCTCTCAACGAGGAGCATTCCGTGGCTACTCTGGAAGCGAAAGCTAACGTTTGCTGTGTCAAGTTCAATCCGCGAAGTTCCTCGCATCTAGCTTTTGGTAGCGCCGACCATTGTGTTCATTATTACGATTTAAGAAACATGAAGGAGGCCGTGAGTTTATTCAAAGGACACAAGAAGGCCGTAAGCTACGTGAAATTTTTAAATAGCGAAGAAATAGTTTCCGCATCGACGGACTCGCAGCTTAAAATGTGGAGTATTAATTCGCCGCATTGTCTTAGATCATTCGTTGGACATACCAACGAGAAAAACTTCGTTGGCTTGGCAACGGATGGAGAGTTTGTAGCTTGCGGTTCTGAAAATAACGCTTTGTATGTGTACTATAAAGGACTCAGCAAAAAATTGTTCACTTACAAATTCGAGAACATAGAAGGCGTTCTAGAGTTAGATAAGCGTGAGGATGATTTGAGTGAATTTGTGTCTGCTGTTTGTTGGAAACAGAACTCGAATGTTGTCGTGGCAGCTAACAGTAGGGGTAGGATAAACATTTTAGAGTTGGTTCAATAACTTCATAGATGGTGAATGTATTTATTTTTGTTATTTTATTGTTGGTATTTGTATATATTGTAATTATGAATTATTTATAAAGACAATCAATTCCTTTAAAATGATGAAGTCGGGATTATTCCGTCATCAATAAATGAGTGGTCGCTGAAGTATATCTTCCCAATATATAGGCACGGAAATGTTCCTTCATAAACTGTTAGTAGAGATCCCATATATCATAAAACCACAATGATCCATTTAGGAGGGACATGGCTTTACCCTTTAAAAAACAACGTTTTGGTAAAAAAATACTGTTTTCATCTTCAACCCGTCAACCGTTTAAAATATCAAAATATTATTTTATAAAAACAAAAAACTTGATAAACGACCTGAAAGAAAGTTTTCAACTAAATTTTTTGTATGAGTTATAGTTTACGAGAAAATCAATGTCGAAATTTTGTCCAAAAACCCAATATAAATTTGCGAGCGAATTAGTTATTTAAATGTATTCGCGCGCGGCCTATCGATAAAAACTAATTACTCGATAACTATGCAAGCTAGGATGAAAAATAGAAATAAGGTTTGAAGGTAATGAAAAATAGTTCCAGGTATGTATAGTATATAATAAAACATAATAATATTAGATTATACCACGAGTCAATAATGATAGCTATTATTCTCGAGGAATAACATTCCGAGAGAATAATAGCCATTATTGCGAGTAGTATGCTCTACTTTATTTACTAAATCATTTATTTCAGAATTTAATGAACAAGTTTATTTGTCATGAGGTAAATTTATGCAGAAGAAAAATTTCATCAAGAGCTTTGTCAATAAATTTCCTAATTTGTATTAATTCCTAGTCATTATTCCCTAAGGGATTAATATATGGCGTTATACTGTAGAAACCACAAGTATAATACTTACATATTAGTGGTAAATTAATTTAATTATCCACCGATAATTCGTGTTCATAACTGCATACAGCCGTACGAAACATAATGGGCTTTAATATAATTCATAAATTTATCTATAACTCGTCAACCGTTGAAAATAATAGAAAGCTTGACAAGTTTCCAAAAATAATGTTATCTACCAATTTTTTTGTATAAGTTATACATAGTTCACGAAAAAATCGATGACGAAATTTTGTCAAGATTCCCAATATGGATTTTCACGAGAATTTCTTCATTTCGATTATTCGATTTATCGATAAAAAGTAATTACTCGAAAACTATGTAAGCTATTAGGTTGAAAATTTGAATTGGGTTTTGAAGGTGATGAAAAATACTTGCACTCCCTTTGGTTTTATAATATATGGAACCTCTACTAACAGTTTATGAAAGAAAATATCCACTCCGGATAATCGTGTAGGAAATTTCTACACCGACTGTACTACATCATCAGGTTTAAAAAAAATGGCATCATTATTTGTACTGATTTCAAAAATATTAATGCAAATTTGAAATTGAAATAAAAGAAACGTTAATGAAAGTTTGACAGTTTTGTAAGGGTAAATGGCTTGAAACAGTTCCGATACATTAATTTGGTGAATAGATTAAGTATGCAGATGTGGATCCAGTGATGTATAGAAATCGTGATCCCTTCATGTTTCAAATCAAGAATAAAGTACCACTATTTTTCAAAATATGGAAAACATTCATTAGAAATATTTCGTTGCCATCTAAGGAACCATTCAGATTTTAAATATCAAAGAAATTCCGATGAAACTGATTTATCATAATTTTTTTCATTTACATTCAACTGGTACGTCATCGTCTCATCATTCAAACCATTTCCGATGGGATATCCCCTAATTATTGAAATATAGGCAAAGTATCTAGGAGTTCACTTAGATTGCAACCTCAAGTGGCATAAACATATCATTGAATTGATAAAAATACTAAGAAAAACACTTTATGAATTTAGGTTGTTGAGAAACATCGTAAATTCGTAAATTAATTATAAGTTTTTACTATAGTCTTTTCCAGTTTATGTTTATTTTTTTTTTTCATCAACGTTATTGCACGATAACTAAACACTATAGCACATTAATGAAAATCTGAATCTGAATGGTTCATGAGATGGCAATGAAATATTCCCAATGATTTTTTTCTGTATTTTGAAAAATAGAAGTATTTTATTCTTGATAAATTTTCGTAAAAAAATATTTTTTTTCAGAAACTAAGAACATATATCACGAATATTTTTTTTTGTGAAATCAATGATAAAAAAAGTTTACCATATGGATCCAAGTTTTTTTGGTGTAAATAAAAAAATGATCCAAAAATTTTATCATACTATGTTACTACTAAATTTTCTATATTTTTATTAAGCAATTCTAAAAAAATCGGTTGTGAGAGTCTAAATTATATGACGTCATAACATGACCGATTCGGCACATAAAAAAATTATGACAGAGAGTGTAGGTAACCGAGTGGATATGTTGATTGAGCATTTAAAACAAAAAAAAATATTATACAAAGGTTCTTGTAATGGGATCCGTTTATCTTCTTTAGTACCTATTAGGTTTTTCGGGAAAGCAATACCAGCACAAGATCCGTGAAACGGTGGTCTGTCTACAACATGATACAAAAAAATACATTTAACTTTCATAAAAAAGTTACTGAGTTGAAAACAAAGAAAAAAAATGGGTTAGGGACGACTTAAGGACCTGGCAACTACCCAAGGTCCCGTGTCTTGAGGTGGCGCCAAACAAAAGTTCAAACAAAAAGTAATTTTCTCCTTACAACGAGGAAGGGGGAGGGGTGTCAAATTATACTCTCGCTCAGGTGAACATTTCACCTTGAGCCGGCCCTGGTTGGGATAATATACAAATTAATATAAAACATTTTTAGCGCCTATATTGAGGAACCCGCCGATTATTTGGGACTACTGTTTAGGTACATCTGTAAACAAACTCACAAAAAAATGTCAAATTTCTCGTGAAGGTCCCGATGTGCCATTAATTATAATTTATCCAAAAAACGCACAATTTTAGAATAACTGGATTTTAGATATCTTGTAGTACTGGACTAATTCGTAGACTTGTAAGAATAATGACAAAAGATAGTTTTTCTCTGAAGGGTAATAATTTATTCAGTGAATTGCTGTCACAAAAAACAAACTACGTTGTGAACACTTTATTAAGTTGTGAATTTTTCAAAACTTCATCCATAATACTAATGATGCTAACATTGTTAAGACGTACATTGAGTATGTAAAAACGTGTTTTGATGAAATGGAGATGCTATTTCTCAAGTTATCCAATTTTATTATTTAGGTTAACAAAGCTCACGGTATATTTCTTGAGGCCGAAAGTTAGATTCCACTGACTGGTTAATTTTTTGTCCCTTTGTCAAAAACTATTATAAAAACTTATACGCAAAGAGTTTGATGATGTTAATGAATGTAACCAATTTTAATTTTTATGAACACTGACCATGTGAGACATGGAGAGAAAAACTTTCTTATTCTACATATTTGTCCAAGACAGTGCCTAGACCGTAACTTAGGATTAAACGTTCTATATGATAGTAAGATCGATGTATTATTCCCATGTTGCTGTAATCTAAAAAACATTGCTCATTATCCTTTATAAAATTAGGGAAAAGCAATATGTGGCTCCTTTAATGTAACATCAACTTGGACATTATATTGTTCATAGTTGTTTTTTAAACGATTTTTGTCAGAAACACTCCTTGATTTTGATTGAATTCAATAGTCAAAATTTTATCGATCTTCATTATTATACTTTATGAGACTTCCAGAATAATTTCAGGGAGAGTTCGAAATCCAGTCTTTTTATTTGAGGTTTAATCTATTTCAATGAATTCGTAAACAAGACAGGTGGATATTCCCTACAATTTATTGTGATTTCAAATATTATTTACAAACCACTGAAATATGATGGAAATGTCTGAATAGCTGTAATTAGTCAAAAAATTTAAATTATTGGAATGTACTGGTGAGAATAATAATGTTAACCGTTGCTAACCCGTGCCCATTATTTAGCGTTATAATAAAAATAAAATTTTCTCTATTTAATTCAATCCTCTGACAAATAATTGTTACTGTGAATTTTAGATTTATATAATAAGTAAATTGTTATGAAAAGTGAGAAGAATATTGATATATTTTACCAGTTTGAAAATATATTTTGAGTTCATTTTAGTTAACTTTGGGAGTTTCTTTTATTCAAGACATTTGCTGCTTTACTTATAACAATCTTACTGTTGCTATGATTATTCCATTGAAAAAAATCAGTATCAGTTGAGGCTAGACAATGAGAGATATATTTAGAAATTATTTTTGAGATATAATTGTCTGATTTTGAACACACCTTTAAAAATAGTTGTATACCTAGGCGGTAAAGTGTCATTTTTCAGGCCGAAAGAAGATATGGACAGGCAGGAGGCTCAGCCGAGTTTGATCACTTCTTACACATAATTTTTTATCCTACACAATAATTATTGTTAGTAATATTTTTTCTACAAAATTTTATTTATTGAAAAACTGACAAGTTAACTTCTAACAAACATCAAATATGACAACTTATGATTTAATGAATTTGCAGACATTGACAACTGCTAACAATTTATTTTTATACTGATGTTTAATGGCGTCGCCACCTAGCGTGAAAATGTAAAATTTATTTTCTCGGCTAGCCGTAGAATAGGTAACTTTCTCCTCTCTGTAAAGCTGGTAAAATTCAACTTTCTCTTTTTCTACTGGTAATATATCAATATTTCTATGACACATTTTAAAATTTGTCCAGGCTCATGTGTTGATAATTATTTATTTTAAAAATTATACATAAAAATATATTTTGGAAAAATATTATGAGCTTATAAAAAATATTTAATACTTTGTATGTATATGGAATAAAAAATATGGAAACTAAAATAATATCGATAAATGATGATGATGTGCCAGACTACTATGAAAATTCACGTTTTGTACATACCATCGGTCCTAGTGTAGAAGAAATAATTTTATGTAAAATATAGAGCTTTCGTTGAATCTGTATCACACATGACAATACAAGTTAGGCACCCAAACTTGCATATGTTTTGATAAGTAAACTCAATGTCTTTAAACTATTGAAAATTTTACTGGTAATAAATGCAAAAAATACAGAAATATTCAAGGCGCTATGCTATATGTACTTTTATTAAATGTCGTTAATGAATGATGACTAATAAAATGAAGTAATGACAGTTACGCAGCAAATTGAAAATTTGGTCACGTGGGACACAGTATTAAATGAAAGCACTGTACATGTAAACTAGGACTCCAGTATACCTAACTAACAGTACTGAAATTTGAGTCGGCTTCGTTGTACTTTTTTCATGTTGATAATTAATTCGAAATTTCGTCTACATTTCTAGTGGCTAAAGTCGAAATGTAGTGTTAATAAGTCGTAATTTCGAGTTGGTAAGTCGAAATTCATTCATTCTTACAAACTCGAAATTTCGACTTCTTACAAACTCAAAATTTCGACTTTTCGAGTTTTTTTTTGCACGGGCCCTCAAGAGCCTTTGTACATAGCAGCTACCTTTGTTACTTTTTTCCGCTATTAGAGTTTCAATACTGTTTGTTATGTATACTAGGTCAGAACAGTTAATATTTGGATGCACACTAGAACTAGATTAAACCTTTCTTTCTTGCTAGTGCAGAACGTTGATTGCTCCTCGTCCCACAACTACTCCCTCTGTTTTATCATTTGTGCACCCCAGAGGCGAAACAGTCCGGTTGAAGTGTGGGTATAATTTAGTTCATTAGTCGACTGATGTAGAGTTTGGTAAACATTTTTATTTTGGCCCAGTATGCAGCATTATATTTGGAGGTCATTTGCCTTAGCGATAATACTAAATCATATCTCATTAAAAACTTAATTAAACAAGATACTTCCGGTTGCACCAACTTGAGTTGTAATTTGGCTTAACTAATCAATGATTATTTTATAATTAAAGAAAAATGTATTTCAATCCTTGATTATAGTTCAAATCATGTGGTGCAAAGATATTACGACTTAATTGTGAATTCAACTTTAACTACAGAAACTTCAGAAAATGGTTGATGAAAAATGAAATAGAATCAGTTTATGATAAATCAATGAGAAGCACATTTTCTAAGGTAAAACTCCAATTTGCTTATTCTGATGTTATTTTGGGTTAGGATAACTAATATCCACTTGTATTATATTTGAAACTATGTTCTCGTCTATGGCAACCATTCAGTCCTCAAAAAATTACCATGGTATAGAATCATCCATTAAGAGAAGGATGGTTGGCTCGGCGATCTAGGTGATGAAAGAGCTGGACCATGTTCCTGAATGGAAGGAGGTTTCTACAGCCTTGAAAGCGGATATTAGGCTTAAATTCCTCAATCAGAATATGAATCAAATTATGTCGAGAAAAGTAACCAGGGACCGTCAAGTTGCAGACAATATTCTACTGCAGTGTCAGAGATGCAAAAAATGGCGTCATGCGAAAGCGAACTGCTTTCAGGACCCCAGATGTGCAAAATGTGGCAGAACATATCTTACTAAGGTGTGTATGAAAACCAAGGACACACCAGCAACATGTGTGAAATGCTAGCTACAAGGGAGAGAAGCATACCTATCTGCCCAACAAGAGTACCAAGCCAAGTCTAAGACCAATGCCGCAAAACAAGAAGTCCAATGTATAGCTACGTGATGCAGTGCTTTATTATCAGAACTAACAGGGGAAACCCAGTCTTGAACGTCGGACGCCTCCCCCCCCCCAGTTTACGAGAAACAAAGAAGGAAAACAACGAGGAGGATTGATAGAGAGTGCAATTCCCAGAAGACCAACCAAAGCGATAACAGAGCCCCAGGTATCTGCCTGATATGTTATATCATGTTAGTATTTCTATAAGAAGGTGTAGTGTTTGGCAATCTCTGTCTATAAGCAATCCCATCCGTGACTTGCTGAGGCCGGTAACGAAGTCTTCAAACTGCCTGCAGCCGTCAGTCTCACCCCAAAGTTTACTCTTCTTCTGCCCAATCTTTGTGTGGCTTCTCGTATTCCAGTACAAGGGCTGAGCTTGGTTTAGGGTAACAAATGGCTCTGAGCGCTGCCTGACTCTCCGAACGTTATATAAGTTCTCTGCTTGGGCACTTCTTTTGCCTCTTGCCTCATAGCTACGATTAGAATGGCAAACATTTCATCTTAGAAAATATCTTCCCAAAGCGTAGCTTCCTCTTACACATCTTGCTTCCAGGTAGATGCCTTCACTCGAAGCCTGTTTGTCGGTCAAATGCTTAGTCTAGGTATTGAGGGGGAGGTTAGGTAAATTGGCACTATTTGGGTTATTAAGAATTGTGACATTTGATTGGCCATCGTTTCAGCGGCAAAGAGTCTTTTTCATACCATGCCCGTGCGGCAAGGTATGTATCGGTACTACCAAAAGACGCATAGGCACCAGGATAAAGGAACACCAGAGGAACTACAAACTGGGACAAATAGACTAATCTACAGTTGCAGAACACTCGCTGATGGGTCAAGGGGACCACGAAACACGCTTCGAAAGATATGAGACTTTTGTTTTAACAAATGGTGGAATTTTGCAGTCACACCACTTCAGGTACCGCCTGCAGAGAGTATCTGGATTGACACAGCAAAAATCCTAAACAGGACTCGACCATCGACCAGCAACATCTCCAAAGACGGGTCAATGAGAACTACAGATGACAAAGTTATTCTTCCGGCTGACAAAAGATATGGAAGGATAAAACCGAACAAATGAAGAGCCCACACAAGCAAGACTTCAACGTACTAGAAAAACATATCAAATCATCTTACTCGATACAACCCAAAAAACCATTATCAGAACGAAAGCGGTTCCACCAAGGCTCTATGGTCTCCTAGGTCGCCAACAAAATACTTAGGCTCACTGCTTAGACCACATTGTGGGGACATGACTATCTTGCAAGAAATTGTTTTCTCATTTGAAATACATTATTTCCAATTGCTAGAACATAAAAATGAATAAAAACTCTAGTTTTCAAACCTGACGGAAATTTCAAAAATTGCCAGGGTGTTTGAAAAAAATGAGTTTTCATCAAGTATTTTTGGCTAACGCAAATGAAGGTTGTACAATTTTTCAAAAAGAAAGAATACTGTTAAGCTAAAATGATTTTGTTATAAAAAGTTTTATGGAAGTGCTAAGCTTCAAAAGTATGTTGGAATAGAGAACATTTTATTGAGCTATATACCGTACGGTGAATCGTTATAAGAACATAGGGAAATCCTATGTATCTATGAACATGAACAATTAGGTTCAGAATAGCACTATCGAGATCCCAGAATAGTGCGGCGGCCGCAGCACAATGTAGTCGAATATATTATCATTGCACCGCACGGTAAAGAAGCGGATCTAGAGAGAAGGATGTGCTGGAAATTTATTTTATATAAAATTATAATTGTTTACCAAATGCCTCCACCAAATTTTCTTCTAGATCTGCTCCTGATTTTTGGTACCCACCTACTTATATAGGTAATGGTTGTTCAAGTAGAATATCATACTGAGTACTTGATAAAAAAGTTTGTAACTTAACTTGATTATGATGCTAAACGTAAACTGTGTACAATTGCCTTGTAATCACCAAAATCGAATAAGCCAATCTTTTTAGGCTTCAGGACTGGATAAAATGTTCTGTTTGAACTATAGGTGGAATGGTCAAGTATTAATTAGGTATGGATAAAATATATAACATCTTGGCCGGTTGAAAAAATAATCTGTTGCAAATTTTGCACTAATTTAGAAAAAGATATTAGTGTTTTAGAAATATATGTAATGAAATTGTGCTAATAAATGGTACTGTCAATTGGCATAACTGTAGATATTAAAGTAACGCCAATCCCAATCCCAATTAGATATACGTGATAACACACAAATACTCAAAAGTAAATGTTTATGCCAGTATTATCGGTATTTTCCATTCTTTTCGTTCCATGTTTTACAGAAAGGAAATGAAATCGGACCAAAGAAGCTAGTTATATGACAAAATCAAATAGTCTTTATTACGAGTATTAATTGCGGCCATAATTTTCACACAGTTTCAATAAACTTTTCGAATGAAAATAAAAGTGAATAGAAAGAAAAGGTGCAATTTAGTGTTCTCCACGCTCAGTAAAATTGTTACCTATAGATTTATTTTTGTGATATAAATGACGTTTATAGAGAGAACACAAATTTAACCGATTTTAAGAATCGTGTAATGATATGACATAGCAACAGATACTAATCGATGATTTGCGTAATGTCATATAAGCTTTATATAACAGACTTTTGGGCATTGCAAAGAAGTCGAGAAATAATTCTAAAATTGAAAAATGAATACCCCTTCTCTCCTCTTACACGTTTATTTCCTGTGAATGGTCCTTAATTAAACAATCAATCTTTTTTATCTGTATCCTTTTTTATTAAAGAGAACTGCGTACCTCAAGAAGAAATGTGATGAAGTATTGAGGGCTTGAGGGAATTCGCAGTTCATTCCATGAAATAAATTTACTGTCGAGAAGGAGCTTTTTTTTCAGTTTATCAGCTTTTTTCGAACTTAGGAATAAAGGCCGGTTAGGTTAGTGGTGTGCAAGTTGAGTGATGAAGCTATGAAGGTTGGGTTAGAGCCCCGAGCTGAGCATCGGATGCGTGCGAGATCAGCTTTTGCAATAGCAGATATCTACCTTTACCATATTATATCCGGGAAAAAGGTAATTTCATGAAAAGTCATATTTTAGTACCTGTCAACAGATATAAAATGTCAAACTTTTTTGCAAAAAATTACATTTTACCTACTATATAATTTTCGGATAAAAAATCGACTATTTTTGAAGGCAAGTATTTTTCGTCCGCAAACACTTTTTGCCCGTAAACGCTTTTCGTCCGCTGTGGTCACTATGCCGTGGAATAAATTCATATTTCCGCAGCCGTTTGACATAATCCTGATATCACTGGATTCGTAATGACGATGCCTAACCAAATATGGAAAAATATACTGGGTGTCCCATTTAAAAATACTACCTAAGTAATTTTTACTCAAATGCGGATAACCCTATATATTTTGGATGGTTTTCAAAAATTGGTCCGTTGGAAAAGAAAATCGACCTGTCTGAGGATTTTTCCGAAATATCTTTATATTCTGAAATAATTAATGTATTCCATAATTTAGCGGCGCACTGTATATAACCAACTGTAACGTACAGTATAGGTCAAAGAAGCAGTACCCATCTAGAAAAGGGAATCTACAAACATAACAAGTCTACCAATCCAAATCAACAGTAACAATGACTTTCAGCTACAACATAGACAACGAGGCATTCTAGACCACAAAAAAATAAACAAAGGTAACATCACTTCCAGAACAGATGTTTAGACATTTCAATCTTCAAGGGAATTGTGTATCCAGAACTGAAAAAATTAATGTGACATTAAAAAAAACTGTTTTAACGCTTAAATAATCACCCCCTTAAGTTTATTCATAACCTTTTTTTTTAATAATTATAAAATCATATTACGATTACGTTTAGCATTGTAATCTCACGTACAATGCTCAGTATTCTTTAATATACCCTTAAAATTGAAAAGAGTGTGAATTTTATGGTATTTTCACAACACTTCAATTAAGGTTGAAATAAGCAATTATTGGCTGTTTAGATTTACTATACATATACAATAGACACAATAAAGACATTGATGTTGTTCATTTCGCATTTTGTGTATAAAGGAATGACCGATTGAAAAAAAAATGTCTTTAAAAATTACATATTTTCTTCGATGTGATGTAGCTGTAAGGCAATAAAGATTTGCAACATATTTTGTGCTCTTTAATTAATATTCTAGATTTCCTTTACTCCTTTGATATAGTCTTAAATCATTTTCATACAAACAAAGAAACTGAAGAAAAAAATGTATCGTTGCTAAATTCATGCGAAAAAAATGGAACTGTGTGCGAGAGAAAAACTACAATCAACCAAATGACAACACACATACAAGACAAAAGAAACAATTTGTGTTCTCTTCTTTAAACGATGAATTCCAAACAATATATTTTACAACCAACTTCCGCCATGTTCAACTGATTGGGATATTTACAATAATAAAAAAACAACAATGTCTAACCTCAAATGCCAAAAATGCCGCAATTTTTGCCGTATGAGTATAAACGTTCCTGTGGTCGTTTTTGTCCGATTTGCGAATCGGAAAAAAAATTGCGAATATTTACGGATTTTTCTGATTTTATTTTCGTGAGTTTTCGCAATTTTTTTCTAAACGTAGGGGGCCAAGCCCCCCCCGATCGATTTTTATTTTTTCGTAATATTCTTCTGATGCAGTCCAAATGTATACGCGTTCTCCATCTAGCCTTCAAAGAGGCACGGCGTTAATTTTTTTTTTTATTCAAATATACGACTATCCGATGTTTTCCACTTTTTTACGGATTTTTCTGATTTAATTTTCGCGAAGTTTTGCAACTTACGAGGGCGATCCGAAGTCCCCGAGGAACATTGTTTTTCGTCGTAATTTTCCTTTTGTCTTGGACCGTTGGCATATTAGCCTCATTTCATTTAGTATATTCGACTGTTTCTAAAAAGTTTAACAGATTCAATTCAAGACATCCGATGGTGTATAATGAAATATTTAATTCACTAGGACTCAAATATGAAACTTGCTCTCTTCAAATTTCTCGATGAAGCTTATTTGTTTTCAGTACTGGCAATGAAGTGAAAGCAGGAAAAGGTTTTATTTTTTGGGGACTCGATGATGAATTCCAGTCGGTTGCTGTGGTGGGATTAGGAAAAAAATGCGAAGAACCTGAAGACATCGAACTCATAAATCGCGAAAGAGAATCTGTAAGAACTGCTGCATCAGGTAAATATTGTGTGGTTTGACAAATCGAACAAATGAAAAAATCAAAGAAATATATATTATTTGCCGTGGCACTCCAGCAATTTACTGGTTTTTGGTGAAAAGATCTACTACGTACCTTCTGGCTGTCGGTGTGTTCCAAGCATGCATTCTCACTGGGAGTGATACCCAAGCAATCCATATATTACACTTGTAGTTACTATTTCATTAAAGATATACTCGAGAACGAAGTGGTCGAGGTGTTAAGAGCGTTTGCTTTCACCCAGGCTGCTCGGTTCGATTCCCACCGCCTCCACATACACTCCACAGACTCTCTGCTTTTAAGGGGTTTTTCTGAAAACCTGGGAGATTCGTAAAAACAAATTTTACAATAATTTTTTTTTTCAATATAAAAATGTAAATAATCTTGACCCGTGCTCCAGGCTGAAACCAGTGATAGTGATGCTTGAGAGTCCAAACGCTAGAGATATTCATCAGTAGTAATGCCAGAGAAATATAAATAAAGGGTGAGCCGCAATAGGCCTTATTAGGTCGCGATGGAGGGCCTATCTTGGTCTCCTATAAGTTCATACCACTTATACTGTTGTTTTCCCTTGGCAGATAAATTGCTTAAAAACGAAATATCTCTTCCATCACTAAACGCCCTTGTTGTTTGGGTGAGGTATTAATCATATGCGAGTCGCTTAGATTTTCATCTTCGCTACCAAGGGGTAATAAATCAGCCAAATCTTCAATGGACGAAAATTTTCATCGAAAGTGTATTAGAACTATATATGCCAAAAATGCTAACTAATCTTCGCCTAACAACTCTGTTGCTCCTAATTTGAAACATTGAAATTTTCTGATATGAAAACCAATATTAAAAAAAAGCATAAATTTTAGCTTAGAACTGTTCTTGTACAAGCAACTAACATACCTGAATTCAACCCAAAGTTGAAACAAAAAACACTGCTCAAATATAAACAACCCATGTGCCGGTACCAAAAAAAAAACAGACCTGATGATTTTTCAAAAAAAATATATATATATATATATATACCTATATATTTGCATTTATAGTGCGCTAGACGTACTTCAATCAATGTTATCGACCTATGGCGGTTTGAAAATTTCAATCCCACTTTTCCTTAAAAATAAAAAATCCTTTAAATCCATTGGTTATTTCAAATCGAAAATCAGATGGATAATGGATACCTAATACACGAATTATTTTTGAAAAATTATGAGAAAATTCTGGTTTTTCGCTCATCAATTAAGTATGATGTGGAAACAAAATTGGATGAACCTGAAGTAAAACATAAATGTTTACATAACAGAAGTATATAATGCATACCCATAATACCAAAATTAGTTAAAGGAAAGTACCTAAATGTTCGAAGTGCATTCCGTCAACTTGTTGATATTTTCTTAAAAATTCCATTGTTGCTAATCTTGACTCGCCATGAAACAAAACAACATCGAAGAAACAAAATAATCGGGATTATTCTGAAGTATCCATCTTTTTCATACAATTACTCCTGCACTGCATTCTTAAGCAACCAGACTGCTTTTTGAAAATATTTATTGCTGACTCATGACTAATTTGTAACTCTTGTCTAAATTACCTAGTAGAAGCGGTAGGATTACCTTCTACCAATGCTAAAATATTGATTTCCATCACTTCATCAATGAATATAACGTTTGTACTACGACCACATATAGGAAAATAACAAAAATCACACTCTCTACTCCCATGGAAACTGACCTTTATTCTCACACGTGTTAACATCCTCGGCAAGCGACAAGCCTCGACGCTTTGCGTCGGCTCTTACTCGCTCACCTCGAATGTTATCACGTCTTTACATTCCTTGTTACTTAAATAACTATATTTGCAAAATAATGTACCCTTTTCGTTTTGATCGTAAAATTGAAGTATGAATCCAGTTGCGTTAAATTTTGTATCCACAGCATACTTTATGAGCAAATTACCCCAATTTCCTCATACTTGTTCATGAAATAATCAGTGTATTAAGATTGTTATATCCATTCGATTTTAGATTTGAAACCATTGATGGATTCGTCGTGAAAATTAGAATCTAAGGAATGGATGCAGAAGATGTTCTCATTTGGAAAAAAAATATATTTTTAAGAAATAGTGATATTGAAAATTTCAAACCGCCATATTGGTACTCAACTAGGCGGAAAAAAGTATATATATATATATATATATATATATATATATATAATTTTAGTTACGTCTTGAAGAAGAAAATGAGTTATTTTCGAAAGCTTGACTTAAAAACGAATAAATCGTCTTAATTGGTCTCCCTTTGACTGCTTCCCACTAATTTGTGAATATATATATAAATATATATATTTAATATTTTTCACTCGTCATTCATGTTCATCACTTTTATTGGAGTATGTCCAGCGCACATTAGATGCAAAAATGAAAATTCTTCTGAAGAATCAGCTATGTACTTTTCTATCTTAAAACTATTGATCGTTCTCAGAATCGTCCCAAGAATACAAAAAAAGTAATAATTTATACTGGGTGTTCCATTTGAAATTCCCAAGTTGGGGTCGTTTCTGGTGGTACCGGAAGTTATAGGGGAAGTATTGAAATTTGTTCCAATTCTTGAATCCAATACCCCTGCTAAGTTCAAATATCATACTCTCGAATGTGTGGAAACTATTTTCGCAAGAAACCAAAATATTACGAAACTAACTAAATTTCTGAATAACAAAAAAATGTTAAACATTCATTATTCGTGAGGCGTTCGTGTTTTTTTCCAGGTGTATCATCGTGCGTTTACATTATTCATCCCTTCATCGTCCACCATACTAAACCCCTCAATATTTAATGTGTACATTATACTCGAAGCAATTTCCTCATCTTCGAAAATGATAAAAACCTAACAGATCCGGTTGTGTATTTGGATGACGTTGAAAGAATAATTCGAACATGTCATGCCCAATTTGCCTTCAAACAGATTCCAGTTGTACAAAGTTGAGTTATGAGTAATGAATGTCTACGTCAACTACACAATTCGAGTTAGTTCCTATATCTTATGTCGAACCGGTCAGTCAGTATTTGAAGTAGAGAATGCAGTTACGAATTTTATTGTATCATATCATATCTGTTAGCTATGTGACGACGTCCTACCGACCCAAATTTTATTGACCAAATTAGAAGAAAATGCTGTTGTGCTTAAGTCGAACTGACGAAATACGCCGACATCTGGTCGCGTAAGAGAACTTTGGCCCGACGTATGCTGCTTGGGCTCACAAAGTTTGCCTCAGCCAGGTAATAGCAAATTAATGCAATTTATCGGCATCAAATGTCGAAAGGCCATCGACCGAGATCCTCTTCAGCCAAGTGGGATTCTGTGTACCATAGAATTCTATTGTCGATAGAAAAATTGAGATGACATTATGGTTGAATTCATGGGAGAGAAAGAGACAAAACTGTCGACAATAGAATTCTATGGTACACATAGATTGGCTTTAATACTAGCTCTATAGGTCACATTAAGAGTAGCACTGTTAAATTTATAAATAAATTGAAAAAATCTTAGCGCCGACTACGGCTCGAACCAGGGACCTTCAGCCTCAAAGTGGTGCACTGCACCATGCCTCGACTTGCCTCAGTCATTATCACTTGAAATAATTTGTTGTTTTCAGTTGGTTGTAGAATCTTAGCTGACGCAGGAATTGAAAACATCCGAGTGGAAAGCTTTTCAGACGCCGACGCGGCAGCTGAAGGTAGTTTACTAGGAACATGGAAATTTCAGGAATATAAAACGAAAAAAGAAGCTTCTCCACAAATACAACTCTTCGAAAATGATAGCGATACATCTGCGGAGTGGAAACGGGGCGTTACAAGAGCCGAAGCACAAAACCTCGCCAGAAAACTTGCTGACACCCCTTCAAACTTGCTGACACCAACGATATTCTGTGACGTGGTACAAAATATACTTACGCCGCTAGGCGTTAAAGTGAAAGTTTACGATAAAAAATGGGCCGAAGATCAGAAAATGGGGGCGTTTTTGAGCGTAGCCAAAGGTTCTGTTGAACCGCCGAAGTTCTTAGAAATCGCTTACGATAAAGGGGACAAGAACGATTCACCGTATGTGATGATAGGCAAAGGAGTTACTTTCGATGCGGGAGGCATAAGTTTGAAACCATCGGCTGGAATGGATAATATGCGAGGTGATATGGGAGGCGCAGCCAGTGTTGTAGGTAATGGCATTATCTAATGATGTAATAAAACTACTCTCAACTTTGTTCCACTAATTTATTTATGCTTGTGAAATATAACTTCTAATTCATTTCCACCAAATAAAATCAATAATATACATTGATGAAGTCACTTATAAGTGTAACGCTTCTCAACTTTGTTCCACTAATTTATTTATGCTTGAAAAATATAACTTCTAAATTTATTTCCAAATAAAATCAATAATTTACATTGACGCTAAGTCCACTCTGCATTTTCTACCCTCTTCAGCTCTCTGTGCTTCCTTATATATCCCAGCAGATCACCAGTTACTGGTGTATATTTTTGGAATGTGCCACTCCTTTACTGCTTTGAATTTCTGTTCATCAACTGCTATTCTTTCCCCATAAACAACATGGCCGAGATATCGTACCTCTTTCTGGAGCAAATGGCATTTCTTTGGGCTCGGTTTCAATCCGGAGTTTCTCACTTGCAGGAATCGAACGATCTGCCAACTACAATAATAATGTCACCGAGTTTAATAGATACGTAGATATATCCTAGAGGCAGCTAGAGTGTTTATAGGGTGACGTTTTTTCTCGGAAGAAGATAACTGCCCTTTCTTGTGGCTAGTGTATTGTTATTATTCAGGTATGCCTGATGTACTTCATATTTTTTTAAATGCTTGTTATTTGTGTGTCATCGGCAAATTGGTGTACAATTATCAACTTGGTTATAGCTATATCTATGGTATATATTAAATAGAGCAGCGAACCCAAAGTTGAGACCTGCCTTCGTTACCAGTGTAGAACTAGATGTTTTATTCCCTATAGATACATGTTGGCAACGGTTAGAGAGGTATGTGGTGATAAGTTTAGCAAACTGCTCGAAACTTCATAATAGTGAAGCTTGGATAATAGCAGATCTGTTCCTAAGGTGTCAAATGCCTTTCTGATGCTCAGCAAGATCAAAACGGATATGTCTCCTTGGTCCATGATATCATCCAATACTTTAATTAGGGCAGTTACCGTACTATAATATCCTTTCCGAAACCCCAATTGCGTTCAGGAAAAAAAGACTTTCTACCATCAGTTATTCATTCATCTGCATATATGAGCAGTTCAAAGATCTGGGATAGCACTGGTAATTTACTAATATAGGTCTCAGGTCCGAGAGTTCTTTTGGACATGTTTCCTTTGGTTGAGAAGTAATACAAACATTTTTCCAATTGAGTCGTCCTGTCCTCAGTCCAATGAATAATAACCTTTGATTTAATAATATTTCCTTATAATGTCGCTGCGACTTTTAACAAATCTGTTTCGGCGCCACTCGTGAGCAAAAGCAAGAATCACTCCTCAGAAGCAAATACTCTAGGATGAGTATTTTCGAGAATTCGAAAAAATTTCGAAAAATGAGCCGGAGACAATGTTGAAATAATCAGTATATAAATTTGAACATTTTTTATTCAACAGGTGCAATATATGGCATTGCCAAGCTAGGCGTGCAGTCAAATATAAAAATCTTGATTCCTCTGGTGGAAAACATGCCTTCAGGAAGCGCTGTCAAGCCAGGAGATGTAGTAACAGCGCGAAATGGAAAAACGATCTGTATTGATAACACAGATGCGGAAGGACGACTAATTTTGGCCGATGCACTGTGTTACAGCTCCGAATTCAAACCTAAGTGGGTCCTAGATGTCGCCACTTTAACGGGAGCAATAGCCGTTGCCTTAGGATGCGCTGCAACAGGTGAGCGTTACTTTTTTTAAGTCATTATGAACAATCAATTATTATCTTTTATTTGACAATATGCAATTCTTGCAGGCGTCTTTTCAAACTCCAACGCCCTCTACTCGATTCTAGAATCTTCTGGTTCCACCACAGGTGACAGGGTTTGGAGGCTTCCTCTCTGGAAACATTACACAAAACAAGTGTGCGAGTTTCCTGCCTATGATCTGAACAACATTAGCAGAAGCAAAGTCGGAGGAAGTTGTACAGCAGCCGCTTTTCTCAGAGAATTCATTCCGAACAAGACTGATTGGATGCATTTAGACATAGCAGGTGTTATGGGGCCAGATGATCCTACCCCATATTTGCACAAGGGTATGACAGGCAGACCCACGAGGACATTGATAGAATTCATCGAGTCTCAGATGAAATGATTTTATTTTATTACGCAGGTATTTGGATTACCCATTGTATGAAATATTTACAAATGAAGTTTTTGCATTAGTAGCAGTAAGTGATAAAGTGTAGAAGTACAATTTCGTATTTGTCAGAAGGGGTAACTTTAAATTCAGTACAATAGTAAAGATGAACATTTTGTTTTCTTTGTTTGAATTGATTACTTTCATTGCAGACTTTCATTGTCTGAAGTGTTTCTATGAGTACGACCTTCCAATCGGTTCAGTATCTCCGATCGTTATCAAGTGTTGACTAACAGCCAGAGTAACGAGGGGAACCTTATATGTCCTCAGACAGTTAACCAGACTACCTGTTTCCTTAAGTGGCCATAGATATCGTTTGTATTCTTCTAGAATGGACAAGTTTTAATTTTTTTGGTTATGAATTAATTAAAAATATATAGGTAAAATGATACAAAACTATGAAAGAATCATTGAACTATCTCTAGAAATGAAAAAGTTATAGGACTTTGAAGATGCGCTTGGAATAATAATTTCATTAGACGCGGCGCTTTACTGTCTGACGTCACGCAACATAAATGAGGCGGCTCGTATTATTGGCAGAGTTCTTACAAATTTTTTCCTGTACCAAATAACATGAATAAAAGGAAGAAGTGGTGCAAACTAATGAGAAGTGACTCAATTGGACCTAAAAGTACTACCTACATATGCGTGTGAAGATCATTTTGATGTAAGTACCTACTCTAGTACTAGCTGCCTATTATACGTATATATTCTAAACACATGAGGGTATATTATAAAGTAAATCCATTATCATTTGCAGAATATAAAAACTCGTTCCGAATCCGTACCGACAATATTGAAATGAAATGAATCTGATCTGAACAAGGAACCAAGCCACATTGTCCTCAGATACATCAGAGGCGTATCGGAGAAACTAAGAAGGATCGGGAATACGTACAACGTCAGAAGCTGTTTCAGATTCGGGAACATATTGAGAAAGAAGCCTTCTAACCAAAAACTAAGTGGACACCGCTATATCGGTGAGACCAAAAGATCGCTCAGCATTATGGTAGATGAACAAACGCTGGACTCAACAAAGAGACGTCGAAGTCGGGAGACGCTGAACGCGCATGGACGGAACACCACCGCATCCTATGGAAAGATGCCAACGTCTTAGACAAGGAAGAAAACTGGTTCAAATGGAAATTTAGAGTCCCTTTACATCCAAGCAAACAACGCTTTCAGTCAACCCAGTGTAGAAATTAAGAATGTGTGGAAAACATTGATCAATAACAGGTCAATTCTAGAATACAAACGAAAAAGGTACACACCCATTACCATGCTTACCTATGGCCTCTTAAGGTAGTCCAGTTAATTACCCTGGCTATTAGTTAACACTTGATAACGATCGGAGATACTAAACCTATTGAAACGTCGTGCTCATAGAAAAACTCCAGACAATGGAAGTCTGCAATGAAAGTAATCAATAATTGTTTTCTCTGTTTGTATTTTTATTCAATAAAATAAAAACATAAAAATGAGTGTATTCAATCCTTTATTTACTTTTATTATTATCACAATTTTGAAATTCGGTAACGTTACACGTAAAAAACAGCACAATACAAGAACAACCTCAATTCACATGGTAACTGACAAGTATTTGCTGTATATGTGCCCTAATAACAAATCACAGAAATATTTAAACATTTTCGAATTGCCAGTACTCTTGAGTAAAATATTACCAATGTGCTTAATACATTGAAAACCGTGGGCCAATTATAATTGCATAGAAAATAACGACTTGGTTGATTTTCCTTTTCAATGTTTTATATGACAATTTTCAATTGCGTGCCAAGCGGAACTTCAATGAATGACAATTGAAATGCTCTAAAATCCAAAACTACGAATGTAACCAAAATGCCCTTGAAAAATTGAACCAAAAAATAGATCAATAATAATATAACCAAAATAGTATGAGCTTTTCCCATTAGTAGAATTAACTAACTGCAGAATGATAATAATAAACAGATTATTATCAATCAACAATTCATAAGTCTTAACACTCAAGTTGTAGCAAGATGATGTATTAAGAAATCACAAGTGGCAGTTTGTTGGAGGAAATATTTTAGAGTACAATATGTATACAATTTTATATTGCTGATGTGACTTTTGTTTATTGGAGATTAAAATTATGGGAATAGCTCATTTGCTAAGGAGAATAGAAAATCTAAAAAAAGTTAAACTTAAAACTAATAAACACATTTTAAATGTAACAAATACTGGAAAACTGTTTTGAACTAGAAAACTCGAGAACCAACAACCATTTAACTATATCAAAAAATATCACTTAAGTTACATTGTTTACTCATATTGCCTTTTTGAATTATTTCAAAAAATTAAAATAATTGAGAATGTATGAAGGAGAGCGTGATCTAATATACATTTGGGTAAATAATACTATGGTTATTCAAAACTTCTTGCAGGAGCCTAATATACTTTTATCAATTTATAGCAGATGGTTTAAATATTTATAAACATAAGGTGTTTTCAGAACCTTTTGGTAGTTTTATTAAACGAGAATAGTAGATCTTGTGGAAGCATTTTTTCTTTCAAATGTCATTGATTAACATTTGAATACAGTTGATACTTGATGAAAATCCATGATACATATCACTTAAAAAACTGCAACCGTAATGATTTTCATAGATATAATTTGAAGAAGCCACTGTATGGTGAAAATAATTAATTGTTTAGAAAGATGAACAAGGCTATGAAGTTTATCATGACAAAATACATCTCAACTTTTTTTTCTGGAACTCCAGGATAATTCTCTATTAGTAATGTTTATGAACCAGATCTTTAACTAAACTGAAAAAATTGTGAGATTTTTTCCTAATACATAAAATCATATTTCCAAAGCACTTATTTTTTTTTTAATAGCGTCTATTTAACTAATATTATTGTGTGGCATTTCATTATTTATGGTATTAATTATTGTTTATCACAACACTTTTCAGAACTACCGACACCATAAGCAGGCTCCTACTGTAACCAGTAGTACAGCTACACAAGTTCTGCCGCAACCCCCACCCTGACGTAAATGATCGTGCCTTAGATGTGTGCGACGTACGTATATACGGACTATAATCCGTTGTCCAACAAGTGCGCAGCACGTTTTCACGTCTAAAGCTAGGCTGGTTTCACTGTAATACACATACGGGAGGGATATCCTAAAATGAATTAATAAAGAAAAACACGAAAACGCTGTAAAAAAATGAATCAACCATATACAGAGTGTTCCAAAAACTTTCAAACATATACCGAGGGTTCCAAAAAATTGAACATTCATCATGAATACTTTCGTACTAAGTGTGTTTGATGTCTATGTTTCCAGGAATAGTTTAATGCCCATTAGACATTGCCTGAGGTCAGAGTTGTCGGAGAGTGAAATACAGCTCCCCTATTAGTGTTATAACAAAAAAAAATGTCACAAAAGTCTTCGCATATATAGGTATCAGTACTGCTATTGTCTTAAAGTATACTCTAAATTTAGGGTAATAATTTGAGATTTGGCATAAATTTTACAATCTTAACAATGTAGAAAAAAAAAATGTTTATCAAAATTAGACCCCTGCAAGAACATTCAAATAACTTCCACACTAATCATTAGGCGTACAGATCATAAAATACTCCTGCCAACATTCCTGTTGTTATGGAATGTAATGCCGCGTCATCGCCGGGAGCGAATGCATCCCGGTCGGGGAGGGGGTATTAAGGGGACATGTAGTCCGGCAAAGTCCCACGGCCACGACCTCTGCCTCTTCCCCTTCCTCTTCCGCGCCCCCTCCCTCTTCCGCGTCACCTGCGACCATCCGTTATACCTGCGAAATCAGATTTTTTTTAAAAAGTAACATTGTTCAACGAACTCGTCCTAGGATCTACAAAATCCGTTATTCGAAACATTTTAATATAAAATCACAGAAAAGACTGGTCAAATTTCACAATAATAATATCCTAAGTTATAAGTGGTTGTCGGGCTTGTAAGTTATGGTCTCGTGGTTCATTCACACATGTGGCAGACGTTGTCAAAGGCGTTATGGCAACTAACGAAGTTCTCGCTTTGTTGGCCGGATTTCAACTGATTATGTGATTCTTTCGATTAACTATTTGTTTCGGAGTTTATAGGTCTTCTTTCATTAATCAAGATATTCCACAGGGATATATACGTGGACTACTGCTTTTTTATTCTACGCCAATGATTTTATGAATTGCTTTCTTGATATTTCAAAAGTACATGTAGTTGCATAATATGCAGATGATATACTAACTTCTTATCACTGAACAAAATGCAGTGAGACTCGCTGAAACAACTGAGACCATCTTCAGTATTTCGGCGTATCGAACGTACCATGGGTATTCATGATCATCCTCAAGGCTTTATTCTGCAATCGCACACATTACCATGTTACATTAGCGTCACCTAATCAGTTAAGATCAGGCCACCCGAATGAGCACTTAGACTCTTCCACATCGCTTTGCCTATGTCTGCCGCAGTTTTAGACGAAACATCAAGTAGGTCACGTTCAGTAAGCCCGGAAATCACTAAAATTGTTCATGACAATTGTCGAAGTGGTTATCGAATGAGTTCGGTAGACTACCTATCCAGCAAAATAGTTTTTCCGTTGAGAATTCATATGAAATCGTTGACTAAGACAGAATGAATCACTTGAAATTGTTGAAGGGGAAGAGACGGTTTCATTCGATGTTAGTTCACATTTTCCCAATGTGCCCATGGCGATCCATAGCTTACAAGAGGTCTCAATTCTATATCCAGAGACACAAACCTTCAGCTTGTACCTAGCAGTATGAACAATCTCCAAATGTTATGAGGTAATCCGAAAGACAAAATTCCAACTTTAGGTAGATCAGGATTAATGGAATTAGCTTTCAAAATTGTGATGAATTTGTATTATGGCCAAACCAAGTGATCTGCAAATTTTGGTTCCCGCGAACATTAAGCCCATGCTTGATATTTGCGAGAAAATGAATCGAGTGTTTCTGATAATTTATTGAAAACTCACCATAAAATTAACATTCAAAATTTTAAATTAGTATAACCAGTGAATGATTATAGAAAATTAGATTGTTATGAAAGTATACAAAAACGGATTGAAGTTATTGCTCAATAATGATAATCGGCTAATAGCCTCAATTTTAAGATTTTGACTAGTCTGATAAGTATCTATATGTTCACGAGCAGGCTGAATTGTGTATATGTTTTAAAGATGAATAAAGCTAATTTCTTTCTACTTTCTACTCTATATTGAAATAGTCTTGTTTCTATTGATTGAAAGTTTGATTTTGTGGAGGAAATCCGATTCTCGACATGATTTTTTGGGTTTGTAACAGATTGTGTAAGGTTGCAAACCCAAAAAATGATGTTTCTCTTCAATCTGTTGTCAATAATTCATAGGTTGCTATTTTGATCTTCGAACCCAAGAAAGTTGTGTCCAGCCGATCGGTTATAACTTCTTAACATTGTGAGGGTCTTACGTTGTTCCAAGAACCCCTCCACCATCATCAGATCCAACCATCTGACGGGGAGACTTGTACTGGGAAGGGGGTTCGTCATCATACCGTCACACTTTTCACAATAATTGATAGGTAATATAACTTTTTCAACACAATGAGAAAATTTTAAGACTACAATAAACATAATATCTACCTATATTACTCGTAGTTTTTTCCAAGTACGCTAATGGTCCTTGTAAGACACTTGCTGGTGCCTGTTGTCCAAAAGGACTTCTCGATGCCCCCATTCCTTGCTGTTGCATGAACAAAGCTTGCTGAGGAGACATCACTCCTGGACCCACTGCACTGCTCATACCAGGGCCTACCTGAAATTTTGAGCAGAAGTGTTTTTTTCTATATACTTAAACCATACAAATTTTGTTTACCGAAAAGTATTCTGAACGTATTTTGTTTTACACATAAACATATTTTTTGCTCAGATACAGACTATAATCTTTAACAGGAAAATTCTACTTCTTAACTATGATTATATTTAAAATATGTGACTGTATCTTGGACAGTTTGGCTGAGCAGTATCTGCCTAAGAATAGTGGAACAAATTTACTTGTGAACCGTATTAAAATGAACAACGTAGTACAGGCAAGAGTTAAATTTCAAATGCAATTTAAGTTATGAATGAAATCAAAAGTGTCAAGTGCAAAAACATTTGCAATTACAATGTTGATAAATACAAATTTATCAGATATTGTACATAATTCACATAACAATCATAAAAACATTAAAAAAAATCAGAAATGTGGTAGCAAGTTTCAATAGTCTGTCTATTTCCCTTGGCTTCTTGTACATTTTACAAGAAGAAATTCACCAAACTGTACCTTGAAATATCCTCACTTTGAATTTTTGGGATGTAAACCTGCTTTTTAATAACATTTATATTATGTGAATAAAGTTGACTAGTCCCAGTGAAAAAACTATTCAAACAAAAGAAACAGAAATAATGAATTGATCAAACTTTTTGATTTTCCCCGTATCCTTCCCAACATGGAATCCAAAAACCAATTTTAACAAATTTTAGCTGTCTTCCTCTCGCAATTTTTAGGATTTAAATGCAAACCATGCGTTAGTATTTGGTAAACACGGCAAAATGTATAACTCAAAAAAAATTGGTGTTAATGCGCAGCCACGGGTGGGGGGGGGCTATGGGGCTGCAGCAGTTTATAGCAAATTCTATTTTATTTACATGTTTATTTGATTGGTCACAATTTTGGGAATTCCGTTTTTCGCAATTTTTATAGTTTCTAATGGTTAACACAAAATATATTTGGGTTCATTAATTGCTTTTCTACCTACAGCGGATGCCTGGAAACGCAAATTTAATTTGTGAAATAAGCTCGATATTCTCCAGTATATTACAAAACTAGTTTAATGTATACAGGGTGTTCACTTAATTCGAGGCAAACTAATGTCAAACTTTTTCGTTTCAATAAAATTAATTTTGAACACTTATAAATCAAATGTTAGATCAGCTATATATGTATATATATATCGAGAAGGGTAGTCTCTTGACTGGACTAGTTGAAAAAAACTCTTTAAATTAAGATATTCTCAACCTGATGAGTAAGAATATCCTTGGGGATGCAGTCAGGAATAAAAGGCCTCGTTGAAGTAACACTCTGGTGTTAAATAGTCAAGCCTTTTATTCCTGACTGCATCCCCAAGGATATTCTTACTCATCAGGTTGAGAATATCTTAATTTAAAGAGTTTTTTTATATATATATATATATACAGTAAAATGAGCAAAACTTCAAAGAGCTCTACATAACATTAAATTTAGAGTGGAGCATACACTTCATGAAATGCCTTAAACATGTATAAGGGCTCTATTGAACTGACTAAAGTTGGTAGATTATTTTTCTCCGGTTAGTAATTAGGAATTAATGAACCTGGAGCACCACATTGTTCAATTTTAGGACCCTTTAAAAATCCTTTTTTAACCTGTAAAGTCCTTTTGTTATAATTTCAGTGATGTGCAACAATCTGTTTCGCAATCAGATAGAAACACAATTTTAATAATACGAAATAATAAGAAAATTAAAATAATGTTTGAAGAATAACTTTGCATTGCTCATATTTATTTGGTATATTCCTATGGTATTCTAGTGAGATGGCAGTCATATATTGTTGTTTTTTTCTCGTTTTGTACACCCTAGCAAAACTACCATCGCATTGATCGGTGTATGAAACAAGAAGCCAAAAACTCATTAATTAGTGCTTTGCACCTTTTGCAATCTAATGTGAACTGCAGTCGTTTAAATAGTTAACATAAAAGCAACATAACCGAAAAAAACTATTTGTGACAGTTCTCAACTACAACAAACATTTTCCCAATGGCTTTAGGGGTATGATCTGATGGATCTGATGGAAAGAAAATTTGCTGTAAAGGTTTGGTCCAAAAAAATGTATTTTCTCGTATCAAATTATGATTTGAAAATGTTAGGGGAGACAATAGCTTTTTCCTGTACAAAGCAGAAAACATTTTTTTACCAACATTCTGTCTACACTGATTTGGAACAGTAAAGTTATGATATTTGTCACAAGTCCTACTTTACGTATAGTTCAGGGGGAAGATCAAGCACATATTTCACGGTTTCAAATTTAAAGTAAATCGTAAGAAAATGAAAATATAATCAACGATGAGAAATTGTGCAGTGGAAAAGTTCTTTACTAATAACAATGCCAAAGAACACAGTGAATTATAAAACATTCCAAGTCATTATCTATTATCTGAAATACAAGTCTAATACAAAATCATCATTGCTCAGATTAAAAGAAATATACCCTTCTATATTAACACTTGACATCTACAAATCTGATGAACTTATAGCAATTAAGCAAATAAAAAGAAATGCATTCTCAATGCAACAAATAAATTATTTCTATTTGTTATTGTATAATGAACAGTGTTGATGTCAATACACTTGGTAGTTGAGGGTAGTTAGAAACATATTACTAGAGTTTATTGTAAATATTAGAATAAGTTTTCTCTCCTTACCTTAGAATAATAGCAAAACACTGAAATTGGAGGGTTGTATAGAAAAATAATTTTGCAGAACTGTACAGTTGTTAACAGAACACCAAATAAAAATTTTATGTATATATTAAAAAAATCATTTTAATGAATATATTCCTAGATTCAAGTTTTCAACGTTGATATTTAGTATAAAATGGCCTTTATTTCTAACTCACATACCATCAAGTATATTAAATGAGTAACAATGATATACAGGGTGACCCAGGGTTAAACCGCCAAACGATCAGTATCGGTTTTTTAGACGAAAATAAGATTTTCTCTTCATATGAGCATGTATCCCAACTTGATTTGTTTTCGAGATACAGGGTGTCAAAGTTTTTAGAAAAAAACAGTTTTTTATTCATTACTCAAAAACTTTTTGGCTGATTTTGATAAAACTTGGCATGCTTATTTGCGGTAATAAAAGGCGTATCTGAATGTACTCAGAATAAAAAAATATATATTTTTTCGTGAAAACTTTGAAACCCTGTATCTTGGAAACAATGCAAGTTGGGACATATGCTTATATGAAGAAAAACTCTTATTTTCACCTGAAAAACCGATACTAAACGTTTGGTGGTTTAACCCTGGGTCACCCTGTATAGGTCCGAAATTCCTATGAACTATATATTTATGAATACCAACCCTCCGATTTTTAGACATATAGCAGCAACAATGAAATGTTAAATAAAACTCCAACAAAATTTTGAAAATTTTATTATACTTTGCACACCTTATACATTATAGAGAGAAATTAAACGACAATAAATATGCAACATTTTTCCAAGGATAATATACTTCACACGTATTTTAGTAAAACAAAAATTCTATTAAAGGCACATTTGAGCAAGTAGACATTGTATACATTTAGTACAATATTTTTTTCAAGCTACTTCATACATATCACATTTAATTGATCGATCTTCAAAAAAATAAATTATATTGCCACTTTCTAAAAAACCCTGAGAGTTAGTATACAAAAATATACACTAGTGACATAAGAGCAGCACTAAGGTATTTTCTCAAAATGTTACATAGCCAAAAAGTAAGTTGTATCAACTTATTTTGCTTTCTCTTATTTTTTCACAACTGAACAACTCTAAAAAATTAGAACGTACAAAAGATATCTATATTTTCTCACAAAATTTTCGCATTTATTATTATTTTTAAAACATTTCAAAGTTATTTCGCATTATTTTTCCATCAGAAGGCAAATTTCATATAATGGTAATATTAAACTTCACATAAGTTTTATTCTTGGGAATTTTAAAGCTTTTGGTATTGAAGCAGACTAGCAATAACAGAATTTTATTTCAATCTTATTTGAAAAACTTGATGGATTTAAAAAAATGGAAGCCTACATATTAAATTTGGAAAAAATAACAATGTTCAAATAAATTTCATTATCTCCATCATGGTTCAATTTAGTTTTGTTGTTTTTTTTCTTTGGTGTGTTGGCATCGACTACTATGGTCATTAGCCACCTGTTCTGGATAGCCCTTGTTACTAACTCCATACGCCACTTTAGGAGCAGCACTGTTAATTATTAACGATCATGTTTTCAAATAGGCCATCAAAAAGAAAGGTACACAATATAATAAATATGTCAATATAAAACAAAAAACAAATAAACAATTACAATACATGAAATGTTTAATCAATTTCGTGAAATACCATCCAAAACATGTTAAAAATCCACAAAATAAATGAGTTGATGAGTTTTATTATGTATTTCAAAAATACTGGGATCCTATTGGGGTGAACCTCTGAATGATACTAAAATGTATGTTTGAATATCAGTATTTTGAATAATTTTAGATTTTTCAATATGTGTTTTTGAATCAGTATTGGCAATAATGAAATTTATGTCTTTATTAATTTAATACTTTCAATTCGTGAATTTTTAGAGAGTTTTTCAACCATCACTCCTCTTTTGACCTGTCTGAAAACCAAGTATTTTATGGAGATTGTTGAGTAAGGACAGTCGTTATTTAATTAGATTTTTCCCTTTTTACTCTCATCCTCCACAATGAGAAAATTTGTACAAATATCTTTTTGATATAATTCAATGACCTTGACATAACTCAATTTCTGTCTTGGTAATAGCCTTACATTTTAGGACCCATATTCCAAATGACTTTTTAATAATTTGCCAATACATATGAAATTTATCAATAAATCTTGAGATCGTTTTTGTTGGATAAATTTTTTTCAACCTTTGGTAATTTTATTTTATTTCAGCTTAATTTTTTTACTATTACCGCACAAAACCTGTTTTTGTCATTTTGTTGAAAATTTTTTGTTCAAGCTGAAATCCAATGAAATTAGTTAAATTAAGGTCATGCGACTGAATACAACCAATCAGAACAACATTATTCTGAAAACAACCCATGGGCCGTTTTCACTCCCACATTGCTATTGATATACATATTTTGATTTATTTCGATTTTGAAGTTTGAAATATTCAATAAAGTCAAAATGTCAGTGATGTCACGATTTGGTTGTAATACTGACGAGAAGATTAATGAAATTTTCGTATATAATATATCAAAATATACTGTTTACACTAACAAATTTTTATGGAAAGCATTTACAGACTTTTGCAATGTTAAAAAGTATCGGTTAGCAAAAAATTTTCTCTCCGAATAACCCTCGAACATTGATAAATATAACAATTTCCTCAGGCCCATGGCATCAATCTGTTTCCAAGCAACAAGCTTTTGAAATTTGTTATAATTATAAATGTCCTTGGGTTATTACTACTGAAAATAAAGAATTTGAAATAGAATATAGGGCCATGATAATGAAGGAAGACTAAGGATAAGTATCATTTGCACTGTCAAAAACTCTTTTAATGTATATTTGATGAAAGTGGTATTTGATTAAATGGAAACTATGACGACAACCTCAAACCCGTTTTGTGTGTATTCTGATGTATTTACGATTTTGTACTGTATTATTTAGTAACTTTGCGGTAACACAAAGCTCATCATTTTCATCATATCAGTTTTCATCAAGGTGTAGTGTAGTGTAGTGTCATTTACACCACATTTTGAATAATTAGGTTCCTACATATGATATAAATGATTGGTTAGAACTTAAATCCAGTTTCTCCTTGATATGGATATTTTGATTTTTGTCAACAAGCTTTTGATTGTATCGACAATTGAGGTTTCTAAAGATGGTATATTAGTTACAAGTTAAATCCAGTTTTTCTAGGTGAATATGTAAACTTAAATTTGAAGATCTAAGTAAAACAAATTCAAAAAGGTAAATGAATAAATTTAGGTTGGGCCATTGATTCATACATGACTATCCATATCTTTGATTTATTATTAGTCTGAAACTTTATATTGTTGCGTCTTCGGGTTCAAAAATAAGTGTACACTGGTATGAACTCGCCTTTATTATTCAAACTTCACTTGACAACACTGTGATACAAGACAAGTCACTGTCAAAATACTTGTATCCAAGGTAACTCAAAGTAACTTCCTAACTAACTTCCCTCATCTAACAAATGCATCGCTTTTATATACAAATAAAGTTCTAGAAAACTTAAGAAATCAATAGAACACAAATAGAATGTTCGACGATTGATCCAGAACAAAAGTTAGTGCTTCTAGATTTTTCCATCTAATTCATCGAAGGATCTCGAACAATTCGAGAAGTCTTTATCAAATTTCAGGTCTGTAACACTGCCTCCTCCTTTAGGTTATTCCGTCCCGGATAACACCATCACCATTTTGGCTGTTCCTCTGGAACCAATTTGGGGGATCGTGGCCTCGGTATTCTGCTAACCTCTCGATGTGAACAACTTTGGGTTTACTCCTTGGGTTGAGCTGGATGCGGTATACCAAGTCGTTGATCTTCTTTATGATGACATAGGGTCCTGTCCAATTTCTCTGTAGCTTGGGGCATTTTCCTTTCTTTCTCTGAGGTTGGTATAGCCAAACGGCATCACCTGGCTCAAACATAGTCCCTGGACTCTTCCTGTCGAACCTCTTTTTCATTTTATCGCTGGAGATTTGAAGACGACGTCTGCAGAATTCATGAACTTGGTCCAGTCTTTCTCGCAACTCTTGGACATATTCTGGTAGTACTTTGTCCTCTGTACTTCTGGGTGGCATTCCAAACAACAGATCGCATGGTAGTTTCATTTCTCGCCCAGTGATCAACATTGAAGGAGTATATCCGGTGGACTCATGCTGGGAACTTCGATAGGATAGGAGAAATAGTGGTACCAACTCATCCCAATCCTTTTGATTTTTGGAGATGAACATCGACAGGTACTGATTGATGGTTTTATTATGTCGTTCAACCATACCATCTGATTGTGGATGTAGGGCTGTGGTACGAGTCTTCTTCACACCTAGAATGTTCATCATTTCCTGCCATAATTCAGATTCGAAGTTTCGTCCTTGATCAGAATGTAATTCTAGTGGGACTCCATGTCTGGCTATTACATTTTCTATGAAGGCCTTTGCAACGGTCTTTGCCTCCTGGTTTGGAATGGGCACAACTTCAGGCCACTTGGAGAAATAGTCCATGGCTACCATCAAGTATTTATTTCCTTGCTCGGTAACAGGAAATGGCCCAAGAATGTCAACTGCTACTCTTTCGAATGGTTCACCAGAAAGATACTGAGCCATTTTCCCTCGACTTCTAGTTTTGGGTCCCTTCTTTGAAGAGCATAGGTCACATCTTCTGCACCATTCTTCTACATCACGACGACAATTCACCCAATAGAATCGTTCTCGAATTCTAGCAAGGGTCCTCTTGATTCCAAAGTGTCCACCTGCACGACTACTATGAAGTTGCTCGAGCACATCTTTAGTAAGTGCTTTCGGCAGGACCAGTTGGTACACCACAGTTGCTCCATCTGGGCTCTCCCATTTGCGATGCAATAGGCCATCACGAAGACATAGGGAATCCCATTGAGCCCAGTATCCCTTGGCAACTGCACCAAACTTGGATACTTCCTGCCACTCAGGTCTAACTCCACTTTTTTAGCCAGCTTAGGACTAACTTTAAATTGTTGTCTTTCTTCTGATTCTTCCTCATATCTTCTGTGGTCCATAAATCAGATTCTTCAGACTCTACTCTTACGGTGGTAACTTGCAGAATTTCCTTGCAATGTTCATCATTGTAAAAATTGACTTCTTTGTTTTCGAGTTTCTGGCAATATCGGCATTGCTGTTCCAAGCATGGACGTCTTGATAATGTGTCTGCATTTCTGTGTTTCCTGCCACTGCGATGAATAACTTTGAAGTCGTATTGTTGGAGTCTCTCTAGCCATCTCGCAATCTGACCCTCAGGTTTCTTGAAGTTCATTATCCACTGCAAAACGCTGTGATCAGTTCTTACGAGAAAACGTCTGCCATAGAGGAAGGTATGGAAATGTTCAATGGCTTTGATTATCGATAGAAGCTCCTTTCTTGTAACGCAGTAATTCTTTTCGGCTTTGCCTAGAGTTTTACTAAAGTAGGCTATTACTTTCTCTTCGCCATCCTGTTCTTGGGATAAAACTGATCCAATGCCTTGCTGAGACGCATCACAGTCCAAAATGAAAGTGCCTTGTTCTCGTGGGTAAGCCAAAATAGGCGCTGTTGTCAATTTCTTCTTCAGTTCAGTGAACGACTGTTGGCAATCAGGGCTCCAATCAAACTGAACGTTGTTCTCAGTTAAGCGGTGGAGTGGCTTGGCAATTTTACCAAAGTCTTGAACAAACTTCCTGTAGTAGGTACATAGCCCCAGAAAACTTCTTACTTCATGTTTATCCCTAGGACGTGGCCAACTCCTAACAGCCTCGATTTTAGCAGGATCGGTCTTGATTCCTTCGGCCGAGATGACATGGCCTAAAAAATTAACTTCTTTTTGAAATAAATAACACTTCTTTGGGTTCAGTTGCAGGTTAGCATTTTCTAACCTCAAAAATACTTCTTCCAAATTATCCAGGTGTTCGTCAAATGTCCTTCCCATTACTATGACGTCATCCAAGTAGACTAGACAAATTTTCCATGTCAAACCTCTCAATACTAGTTCCATAAGTCTCTCAAAGGTGGCGGGAGCATTACATAATCCGAACGGAAGAACTTTGAATTGGTACAGCCCTTGTCCGGTAGAGAACGCTGTTTTTCCTCTATCATCAGGATGAACTTCCACTTGCCAATACCCGCTTTTCAGGTCCAACGTTGAAAACCATTTGGAACCGGATAATGTGTTTAGTGTATCATCAATTCTTGGCAATGGGTAGCTATCCTTCATCGTTACGTCATTCAATCGACGATAGTCCACGCAGAATCGGGTTGATCCATCCTTTTTAGTTACCAATACTACCGGTGAGGACCATGGGCTTGTGGTTTCTTCAATTATGTCATCCTCCATCATGTTGTTTATCATGTCTGCTACCTCTCTCTGTTTGGCAAACGGTAATCTCCTCGGAGCCTGTCGGATTGGTCGGGCATCGCCGGTGTTGATGCGATGTTGAACTAGACTGGTACGTCCCGTCGAAGTCTCTGTCGAGAAAATGTTACGATGGCTATCAAGAAATTCTTTGGCCTTCTGCTTTTCTTCCATAGTTAAATGTTCCGTGGATTCCATCATTTTGTCTATTGTTCTCTGATCGGTGTTAGTGGTATTTCTTCGCAGTACCTGAGTGTGGTTTTCACAATTGATAACTCGAGTGACAGGTTTGCAGAATCCCAATTGGTCGTTTTTCTTCAGTAGGACTTTATTTTCCGAAGTATTGGCAACCCTGACAGGAATTAGTTGTTCTGTGTTCACAAGACATCGGGCAATTAAAATTCCATCTTGGCGGTATTCATCATTTTCAATTATTCCAGTGCTCAAATCTCCAGGTTGTTTATCCATTCTGGCCATGATGATGGTTTCGGAGTTTTTCGGAATGTGGATGTCTTCGTCAACATAAATCTTGATTGGTTGGATTTTCTCATTGTATCTGCTCAGGAAGATTTCTTCATTGCCAATCCGCAAAATTTTCTGTCTGATGTTAAGGATGAAGTCGTTTTTCTCCATGATGTCCAGACCCAGAACACATTCATCCCTTATTTCCGCAACCAACATAGAATGTTCCATGGTAATAGGTCCTATCTGGATGTGTACAAGTGTTTCCCCAATGACTGGTGCGGTTTGTCCCGTTGCCGTTTCCAAAACCATATTCCTTTTCATCGGCTTCACAGATTCTTGTATGAGGTCTGGGCGAACGACTGATCTCGAAGCTCCTGTATCAATGGTGAAGGTGCATTTCCGATCTTCTAAGTGGCCTTGTATTAGTAGGCTTTGGTCATTTTTCTTCAATGACGATATATGGATCTTGGGGCTTTGAACACTGAAAGTCGCCACGCGCCCCCTAGTGTCGACTAATTCTGGTTTTCCTGGTTGGGAGCAAGTCCTCTTTCAGACGTTTGAGGTCTCCTTTCTGGCGTAGTCGATCTCCTGAAGGCTCCTCTGTTATATCGCCCACGTTGCTCTGTTCCTGGGCTCGGAGATCTCGATCTCTCTTCGTTACTCGTTGATGACGACCTCTTTCTTTTTGGACTTCTGGATCTCGATCTCTCCCAGCAACTCCTCTGTAGATGGCCGCTTTTCCCACAGTTATAGCAGCGCCTCTTCCTGTCTTCTGGGGAATGCACTTGGTTGCTTAATGCTGTTATGGAGTCCAATATTTTCTTCAATAGCGCCTCGCTTGTAGGAGAATCCTCGTTGAATTTAACTTCACGTAACTTGGGCCTCGTATTTCTTGATGCGTTTTTCGCGGCCTCGAACTCCAAAGATGCTATTAGTGCTGCGCTTATGGTTTGAAGTCGTCCTAGTCGAAGGGCTTGCTGCATGTCAGTATCTCTCAAACCATCGATGAAAGTCTGCACCCCAATTTGTTCTATGAACTCCTTCGGTGCTTGTGGGTATGCCAAATTAATGAGTCGCTCTACGTCGGCTCCATACTCCTGTAGGGTTTCGTTGGATTTTTGGTATCGACTCTTTATTTGGCTCTGAAATACTTGTTTGAGATATTGCTGTCCATATCTGATTTCCAAAGCTTCAACGATTCTAGAATATTCCTTCTGATTACTCTTGGGGATGTTCTGAAGGATGTCCAATGCTTGTCCTCGTAGACACAGAACTAGAGAGGTGGCCATTTCTTCCTCGGACCAGCCATTTGCGTTTGCTGCCGCTTCAAACTGACGTCTATACATGGACCACGAGGATTGTCCATCAAATGTTGGAGGTTTCAAAATTTTCACTTGTGTAGGCCTTATCGGAGTTGTCAGTGAGGATGGCCTTTCGCTGGTGGGGGAGATTTCCTCAGATGGTGCACGCTTGTGTGGAAGTTGTAACGTTTCCAGCCTCACCTTGATCTTATCCACTTCTTCGTTGAATTTCTTGTCCACCTCTCGTGCCACCCGTTCATCTATTTTGGACAGTTCATTTTCGACGTCTTGGACCCTTCTGTTGACTCCCTGGACTCCGCCTCTGACTTCTTGAACTTCACCTTTGACCTCTTGAACTTCACCTTTGACCTCCTGGACTTTTCCTCTGACCTCTTGTACTTCTTCAGTGATTTCATTCTGGAAGCACTGTTGACTGTGACTAATGCGTTGCAGAAGATCAACATGTTGTTGTAACTGCTGGACTAACCGTGCCTCCTGTTCCTCTCGTTCTTGTTTTCGTTTGACTTCTTGTTCCTCTTGTTCTTGTTTCCTTTTCAGTTCGAATTGTTGTAGAAGCTCTTCTTGTTCTTGTTTTCGTTTGGCTTCTTGTTCCTCTTGTTCTTGTTTCCTTTTCAGTTCGAATTGTTGTAGAAGCTCTTCTTGTTCTTGTTTTCGTTTGGCTTCTTGTTCCTCTTGTTCTTGTTTTCGTTTGGCTTCTTGTTCCTTTAAAAACTCAAGGATATCTGCTGATGTCGCCATCTCGTCGTAATTATTTGCACGAGTATTCACCATCAAATACTGGAAAACTGCCTTACTTTTCTTTCTTCAGTAACACTTATTCCGCCGCTGTCACCAATTGTTGCGTCTTCGGGTTCAAAAATAAGTGTACACTGGTATGAACTCGCCTTTATTATTCAAACTTCACTTGACAACACTGTGATACAAGACAAGTCACTGTCAAAATACTTGTATCCAAGGTAACTCAAAGTAACTTCCTAACTAACTTCCCTCATCTAACAAATGCATCGCTTTTATATACAAATAAAGTTCTAGAAAACTTAAGAAATCAATAGAACACAAATAGAATGTTCGACGATTGATCCAGAACAAAAGTTAGTGCTTCTAGATTTTTCCATCTAATTCATCGAAGGATCTCGAACAATTCGAGAAGTCTTTATCAAATTTCAGGTCTGTAACAATATGTAGGCTCAATTTATAATCAAGCCTCAAATTGAATGTTACGGCAATAATTATTATGCTTACTTTTTGGCAAGTTTTTTTGAATTAATTCAATTAAAAAAAGAGATCCATTTGCAGTCACATTAAATCTAAAAAAATATATACCTATAAGAAAGGATATTTACAAAAATTTACTGAATTTCTTCAATAAAAATCACATGTTACAAAACAGAGCATGCACTACAGTATCCCGATACTCAACTGGATCGAAGAAGCCAAAGTAAACTCTATTTAAAAATACTCGAATAGATTTGAGAGACCCAAACCATTATCTTAATCTTATATAAATGGAAGATATGACAAACAAGAGAAAGAAATAATCTGCTATGCCAACCAGTATGGACAGATTCAGCTCTTTTTTATATTGTCCTGCAATTAGAGGAGTACTGTTATTTTTTTTACAGCAGAATCTTCTGTGAAAATTACCATTTTATTAACAAAAAATGTATTTAGGGACAGAAGTGCTAGGAATCGCACGTTAAAAGGTAAGACCTCGTTAATCCTTGGCTCGCACAAGTTTCGACTTTTGAGGGTTGCCGTTCGTAAGGGGACGACAGCTGGTTAACGGAAAAAACAATTTTAACAATTTTTTTTTTTAACAGACAAAAATGGTCACTTAAAAAAGAAACACTTGTGTTGTGTTTCTGGTTCCATTATTCATAAATGAAAAACTAAATTTGTAACTCAGCACAACATATCAATATTGAAGGTAGGTAGAAATTTTATTCCAGAATTGAGATGACTTCAATACTCCATCAATTACAATTTCCTTCAAACCTCTGGTGGATAAAATCACGAGAAATATGAACAAACTATTAGGTACTTGATAATTCATACAAATCATCAATATTTCTCACCATATTAATAAGAAACTACCCAATTGAAGAACACATACATTTTTGATCAAATGTGCTCTTTTTATCAAAAGATTTTATCAATCAAGTTGAATATCGTGAATCACCACATGATTTTACCGACGATCTACCTGCATTTGTTGTATCTGTTGTTGTTGCATTTGTTGTATTTGTTGCTGCATCTGCAATTGTTGCTGTTGTTGCAACTGCTGCTGCTGTTGTTGTTGGAGTTGATGTTGCATAGCAGGTGGTATACTAGGCATCATCTGATTGGGAGTCTGGTTGCCAGGTATACTAGGTAGCGGCGAAGGAGGAATCGAGCCACTTCCTGAAGTTGCAGTACCTTGTGCTGGGCTTTTTGAATAGCTCTGAATATCTGCCAATAGATTTTGCCAAACGGCAATTTTATCGTAATGCCTTTTGAGCAATTCTTCTTTACGAGCTAGTTCCAATCTAAGTTCACTAATATCCTCTTTTACATTCATCTCAGGCTTGAGCGCAGAAAGGAGAAATCTTTTCTGTAGAAAAAACGCTTCCATTTGCCTAGCTAAATCGATGAATCGTAATGTTGTTTGCTCTACTTCTACTTTAACTTCGTCTTTATCTGATGTAGGTACAGCTTCTTCTTTAGTGAGCACATTCAAGCAATGCTAAAAATATTAAGATATTTCAAGGTGATCGATATAGAAGTTACAAACTTCTTACCTGAAAAGCTTCTTCAAATTCGTCCACAAGATTTCCACTGCTATTTGTTGGAGTGGCCATTGCCGAAACTGGAGGCGAAGCCTCTTTCATTGGAGTCATGGAATCAATCTTTATGAGTTGAATATAAAATAGTCACAAATATTTATAATTTTTTTAGTATTCACCGAGCAAAAATAATGTTTTCAGGTTTAGGTACCACTGCCACTTCCTACTTTAAACACAATTTTACGTAGGTCGGTGGGGCCATTACGGATTTAGCGAAAATGCGACAAAACGAAGAGACAAAGCAAAAAGCGAAAAAGCACTAATTTCTGTCAAAATTAAATATTGATTTTGGCAAGGTTGAAAACAAAGGTCATTTCGACTACTACGCTAAGGTGAGTTCGGATTGGTTATAAGGAGTTGGAGCGGAGTGAGAGTGGAGCTAAAGTGGATAAAGACAGGTGGCAAATTTTGAAGCACCGCGGTTTTCTGTGTCCGAAGTTCCCGATCGACTTTTTTGATAATAAAGAGAACCTGTATATCAAAGTGTATATCTACTAACATTCACTCTTTTGACTCTATTCACTCGGTAAGCACCATATGCGTTCGGGTATAATGAAAAGCGTCCAAGGAGTGCAAATTTCAGCGTTCGGGTTTTGTGACGGGAGTGGATAGAAGTGACTCCAAAAGTACCACCTCGACCTATGAGGGCACAAGCTAGAGCAGCTCTTTTTCTCTCTGGGGTCTCTGGTTTTAACCTAAAAATGTTATGCAGTTCGAGCAAGGTCAAGTCGAACAACCGATAAATCATTATTTGAAAATAGGTGATCAATTTTGTTAGTAGATATACACTTTGATATACAGGTTCTCTTTATTATTAAAAAGTCGTTCGGGAACTTCGGACACAGAAAACCGCGGTGCTTCAAAATTTGCCACCTGTCTTTATCCACTTTAGCTCCACTCTCACTCCGCTCCAACTCCTTATAACCAATCCCAACTCACCTGGTATCTGTCACCAAAGCAACCGCACTTTTTTCTTGGTAACTCGGGAACCGTTTGTCATTTGTCAATTGGAATCATTATATATTGAGTGTAAGATTTGAAACTTTGTGTTTGTGACAAAACGAATACTATTTCAATTATCCGCGCCATCCATGTTTAAAAGAAAAACCTTCATTTTCCCACGTCGTAGTGCGCGTGTGTCGAAAGGAAAAAAGAACCGAACAATTTTATAAACAGTCCGACTGGGTAGCTGGGTAGATGTCAAGAAGCAATTAAAATAATTCAAGCAACTTTCAACACGAGTATAGTCAAATACAGTTTGTTCTTTTCTTCAAATAAATAGTTATTATCGAGCCGAATTTATTTGGAGTAACATCCACCCATCGACAAGTTCAAGCCTGAACACTTTGCATAAAAAATCTAATATTTATCTGAAAAACGGTCTTTGGGTCTGAAAGCAATACATTTGATTGTTTTTTAAAAAAAAAATATACTTTCAAAAACTTTATTTCAAAATATTGAATAAGACAAGTGACCAGCGCGGGTCCGTATATAATATTTGATTGGTCGTAACTATGCTAAAAATGATCGGAGAAGGAAAAGTTCATATCATTTCTGAAAGACTCCTACTTTCTCATGCAATAGGTCACATGCATGTATCACAAAATCACTGGAATTTTTGTGTGCACCATCTAATTTGTTATGAAATCATTAAACATTGTTTCATTTAATTGTAACTTTTGAAAGTTTTGAACAATTCAGATTTTAAAATCTGAAGCAAATTTGAATTTGGTAAAACGCGCGCCTTAGTATGACGACAAAGTTCATCTAAACAAAATGTATTTTTCATGGTATTGACTTGTCGTTGATCAGTATATCTAGAGTTTTTCAAGTGGTTGATTATTATCTTTTTATTATTGAGTTACTGCAAACCTACCGAAACTATGTTTTCTTTGGATAATCTTTGTTTACATGTATTTCGACATCACACCCTACCGCCAAAAGACAATCGTTTGAATTTCCACTATTTTTCAATCATTTCTATTCTTGTTAATTATTGATATTTTTGGCAGCTATCTTATTTCCCCAGTATTTGAATGGATGGTATAATTTATTGGAACTAATAGGAAAAAACATGCATGAGACCTATTATAATATATGCCAGTATTTGAAATGTGTTTTGTCATGGATAATTTAGAAAATATGGAATTATACTGAAGCAGCAATCTATACCCTCTTTGGACTATATATGCAACAATTTCAAAGTAGTGTGTGACAGGTCCCACTTACACATGTAAAAAAAAATACTTTGTTTTACTCTACTCCTGCCTAATATTCAATAACTTACCCATAAAACCGGCATTCTCTTCAGTAAATGTCGAAAATATATAATAGCTTATTCATATCCTGCGTGTTTGTTTAATAACACTGATGTTGTGAAGTGCAAACCTCAAGCTTGAAATAACATACTTCATTTTTTATGTAGGATGTGTATGAGCGATTATTTTCAACATTTACTGAAGAATAAACTGCCGGGATTATAGGTGAGTTGGAAACTGAGGCAGGAGTAAAACCCAGTATTTTCTTTGGCATGTATAAGTGAGACTTGTCTCACTAGTTTAAAATCGTTGCATATGGTCCAAAGAGGGTATAATACCCTCTCAGGAATCAGTATATACTGATTCCTGCTTCAGTATAATTATTTATTCATATCAACTAGAAGATCCATGACTTTCGGATCCTCCGTAAATATCGTAGAAGGGTTATGTGAAGTGGGACAAAACCATAGAAATTATAATAATACTTACTAGTATATATATTATAATTTCTATGGACAAAACATATTTTAGGTACTCAGATACTGACATGTTATATTCGCATGAGGAAGTAGATTTTCCTTCTACTATAATTTTTAGCAAAGTTATGACAAATACAATTTTCAGCCCTTCCTGAACTTACAGTGGCGGTTAGCGCGAGCCTGAAATGTGATGTCGGCGTTTTCTGAGAAAACGAGCGTATTTTATAAGGTATAACTGAAAATCATTCTTGTGGATAATTGAATTATTTCTCAACCTATCGAAATCGTTTTTTGATAAATCTTTTATATTTTCTGAAATAAAAACAAAAAAAAAATACATTTTTTTTTAATGAAAAATTTTTTAGGTTCCATTATTGATTTTTTTGGTGAACAATTTGTTTTTAATAATAAATGTCGAGATGCTACAATTCATTCTTCACTTTTGGCTCGAGTTTGTCAATCATTACTGGATTAATAAGAAAAAATTATTTTTTCTAAAAACTTTGACATCCTGTATCTTGAAAACGTAGCAAGTTGGGACCTCAGTTGAGTTTAATTTGTTACATTTTACCGATGTCATATTGACATATGGCGTACAAAAAAACGACAAAAATAACATGAATGGCAGATACATGACTAGTGGAATTGAACAAATAAAACGCAACTCTTATCTGACTTGACACTTGACATTCATTTTATTTATTTGACATTTCATTTCCAAAATCGAGAGAGAGAGAGACCATAGAGCACAGAACTCATAATTATATCTTATGATCATAATTATATCTTATGATAAGATATCATAAGCACAGAACACCTTAACTACAAGGTGTTCTGTGTCATATGATATAATTATGAGTTCTGTGCCATAGAGCCAAATTCCATAATCGACAAACGACAAATCACAAACACAGACCACCTACCCCTAGACGGTTCACCACAACACTAACTAATGAAGACTGAAATAAGCGCCACCAGAAGATTGGTATCGGTACTACCGTGACGATGCGGGAAATTCAAATCTTGAATTTAATACACAGACCACATACTTAGATGTTCGTGAGTTTCATAATGTTGTTTACAACCTCAAACAACACTTGATATCACGACTACAAAGTTTTTCAAATATCAAGTGTTGTATGAAGTTTAAACAACATAAGAAACTTTCAAAAAATGTAAAAATTAATTTATAGTATATTAGGTATTCGATATTCTGTGGTAATGGTGAAAAAAAACACTTTCAAGTCAAAAGGTGGTTTATTGTCGAAGATGTACAATCTCATTGGACAAGCTTAAAATAATCAACACATTGTTTGAAAAATTAAAAAATTAAATATGGGTGCAGTACAAAATATATGGGTCCTCATATTAGAGAGTACATATGGTAAGTCATATAGAGCACAAAGTCGGTGCAATTGATCCATGATTACCTGGATGAATAAAACTATGGATATTGCATAGTACATTATGTGGATAAGGTAAAATCATATACCGTGTGACACAGACTCGTTGTTTCTCTAGCTATATTTCTGGAATTTGGAACATTGACTATGCTCACTCAACTTCCGGTTTTTCCGGAAACGATATCAACTTTCGATTTTCAAATGGGTCACCTTGTATACTAATACATGATCGGTTAGGAATAATCATAAGGAATCCAACGATACCAGGTTTGATGGTGTTATCCCCAAAGACTACCGAGATATCCAGAAAAAGTTTCTCTCTCCCACTCATTAAGCTCATAAATGATAAATAGCGATATCTCCGTACTCTTTGGAGATAACACTATCGAACCTGGTATCGATGGATTCCTTATGACCATTCCCAACCAATCGTGTATCAATATACAGATCGTCCCATTTGGAAATTGAACCATGAGTCTGTGTCACACTGTATAGTACAACAATGTTTATAAATGATTCCCAAATATATGTAAAAGAACAGACATAACACAAGATACATATTAGAAGGTAATCACATTGAAAACAATCAAATATTCTTGATGAGTATAGTGAAATTTGCGGCCAGCGAACATTTTGTTGTATTAATAAATATTACGTCACTGACAAATTAAAACCAAAGATATAACGAAAGCAGAACCACACATATAATTCAATATAAAAGTCACACTACACAAAGAACGGATAAAAACTGCCATTGTCATATAGCAAAAAAAAATAAAAATTTCATCATAAAATGTCTCTAATAACCCTAGTTAGTTATCAACATCTAGTAGAGTGCAAGAAATTTGGAATTTCATTTGATATTTCAACATTAAACAGCTTGGGCAATCACATGTTTAGGTTGTTTGGCATTTTTTTTCTTAATTCTGTTCATACGAATTTTATTTGCTTGTAGTTTGATTTTATTCGAACCTGTATACAATTTTGATTTGCCCTGTATAATTTGGTTCACACGTTTACACCAGTTATGTGCAATCGTTGTGATGGTGAATTTTGATATCAATTTAATTATACTCATTTTATGTTCGTCATTTTCACAAGTTAAGAATTCGAAACTTACGTTGCAATTTATCATACCCTCAATTTCATCAACTAAATATTTAGAATATGATTGTTTATTTAAACAAAGGTTTATTATTTGAAAAATTTCATAAAAAGAACTGAGGAATGATGATGTAGGGTAACATAATCTTCTAGCAACAGATCCACCATATTCTCTTGAAGAAATTAATAAATTTTGGTGTGAATTATAATTTAACGAAAACATACAATTTCTACAAACTGAACAGGTTACTTTTTTTTTTATTTTTTTCAATATATAACCAGCTACATAATTTGTGGCCAATTCTTGTAACTTATGTGAAAAAGTTTTATCATTCGATTCTGCTAATTTAGAATATTCTTCAATATTGCACACAGTGATGGCTTTTGTGCTATCATTTTTGTTAACAAAAAGTTTTCTCATGGAAATGAACATATTATTACATTTATCATCTTCACAATTGAAAGAATTTTTGTAAAATGACAGAGAAGTGTTAAAAAGGAGTATCTTAAAATTTCCTTCAAATTGGTGCGATGTGGGATTGACATTTTGAGCTCCAAAGCTCCTTATTTGACCAAATGCATTCTCTAGTGGATCTTGATTCAACCTTCTAGTAAGTAAATAAGAAAAACCCTCCGATTTCAGAACACCCCAAATCGATTTAATGTTTTTAATCGTGAAAGACCAGTTTTTCAAACTTGGAGGTCTTGCTTGGTCCCTAGGTGACCTTTTTTGAAACCTCATCGTCTCAAGAATGGGCAAAGCTTCTCTATTCCAAAATTCCAGGTGGCCAGATGTGTCTGTTAAACCAGCTCGTAAACATTTTCCACGATCAGGAAGTTTATTTGAACCATTTACGGAATCAAATAAACGGTCAAACAAATACAACAATTCAGCGGTCTCTTGAACATTCTTCCCACATCTTTGTTCTGTATCTGCAAATTACAGGTTTTATGAAATATGATATCAGAATTGGGATAATGAAATGCTAATGCTATTACATATACAGTTAGCCTTACTCTATTTTTATATTTCTATTCAGAAACTAAAATACAGCCACGATAAATATTCATATATAAGTATAGTTCCTAAATTGTAGATAGTGACTCATAGGTTGTACGGTTCATAATTCATATAAAGCAGGTCAAAAAATAAAACAGAAATCAGCTAGGTACTTGGCTTCAAATCAAGTTTTACTTTGCCACTTTCATACATCCTGTCCGCACTTTCAAATCCTGTAAAAACCTAAAATGTACGAGTCACTATCTACAATTTAGGGACCATACTATAGTGCCGTTCTGCCCTTATAAGTATAAACAAGGTATGTTCATGAGATTCAAGAGGAACATACAACGTTCATCCTTAGGAGGCAAGAGTTCATATGTACACTTATTTTTTTTATGAATACTCATACAAGCTTTTACGTTGAATTCACTTACCAAGTTGACTCACTAAACGAAGTGTTGCAGCCAGCCTTTGTCTTACGTCTGAAAGAATTTTTCTTGTTTCTTTCCATTGTATATTTCTTGCGCAGTTGTTTCATTGCTTCGTACATTTTCTTCTTTTTTGGTGTTATTGTATGCCTTTCAATTCCAGTTTGTTTCAGTAACTGATATGGTGGCAATAGGGCATTACCTGTATTACCTAAAAAAATATATATTTGAAATCTAAATATATGTTTTTAATAAAAATATCTTCACTTTTATAACCAATTAAAGATTAAATAATAGAATCACAGTGTTGTAGATTGTTTCATATTTTTAAAGTAAAATATTGAATTTTGATACAAAAAAAACTACCGAAATATAAGTTTTTTACACACAGTTTATAATGTGAATGTAATATAATAAAATGTAAATACAGGGTGTTAATTAAGTATGTTGACAAACTTCGGGAGATGATTCTTTGAAAGTTTTCAGGACGAGAAGTTCATTACTGTATTAATTAAGTTATATTCATTACCTTTGATACTATCGGCAGGGTTAGTCCATTCTGAAATCCCAATAACTGAATCACCAGGTTCAGACAGTTGAGTATTTGCTTCAGTAGAATATTTGCTTGAAATATTTTGTATGGATTTGGTGGATGTTGATGGAGTGTCACATATATCATTTGAGCCAGTTGAACTTATACCTAAAAAAATCAGGCATTTTATTCATTCAAGTTTCATGAATAAGTTTTGTACTCACCAGGAAGATTTAGTGTTGGAACAGCATTTGCAAATAACTTGTGAGACCAATTAGAAATATATTGTGACTCAAAATGTTGATGACAGAGCCTTTTAGAATCATAAACTTTTTTCTGATTCATTTCTAACAGTTCCAAATTATTGATTGCCTGTATCCATTTGTTGAACCTAACTAAATCTTTACTTGGATCAGGGAATCTATGCCTTATTTCATTAGAGCCATCGCAATGAGGAACGCAACATTTATTGTGGTAAACCATGATGAATGGTGAAAATGAATAATCACTACAGAATTTCACAGTAAACACTTTTAAATCACACTAACAATAACAATTTTCACTATCAGAAACACAGTTCTATAAGTAATATTATTTGTTGAAGTCCATTTATTTATATACATTTTGTTTTGTTGTCAGTACTCTCTTCTTCTTAAATTTAACATGACCATTGATACCACACGCACAGAACTCATAATTATGGGTTCTGTGACCACAAGACGAACGTGTTAGAACCAAGCATAGAACGAAGAACAACTCTACAGATCACAGCGCCCCCAAAAGATTGGTATCGGTACTAAAAAAAAGGTTCATGGTCACTTAACCTGCGTGAATCGTCTAGGGGTAGGTGGTCTGTGATCACAAATCCCATCTTGAAAATCTAAAATACTAAAATAGTAACAATTTTTTATTTTATTAAAAATGAGGCGAATTCAACAAGGTGGTTTTGCTGGAACAAGAGACCCAGAAGATGAAAAGAAAAAAAGTCGTGAATCAGTATTTGCAAACCTGGTTATCTTCGGAGCATTTATTGCAGTGATAAGAGTGTGTAAGTTCAGTGAGGTTAGGATTATGCTGATAATTTAAAACATTAAAAAGGCGGATTTAGCTGATTCATAATGCATAATTTAGTGCATATGAATATGTGTGCTGAAAGGAAAGGCAAACTTCATAATTTTTATGAAATATACAGCTTATCATTGACACTATGCTTTCACTCAGAATTACTCCTTTTTTCTCCTCTTTCAACCACAGTGAAGGAAATTTATGCATGTGCACTAAATTGTGCATTATAAATCCACCTTGATATATTTCTGTTGATGATCAGATCAGATTAGTAATATTTAAGCCTAATGGTAAATTACTCGAAGATTTAGGAAATAGGGTTCGATTATCTAATTTCTGTATTTGACATTTTATATTCTACTTTGGGAAGTAATAATTTCAAGCACGTCACAAGATTTTTGTTCTTCAATATTTCAAACCAAGGAATTGATGATGTCATTTCTAAGGTTACGTTTTTTTCAGTACCTCTGATTGTCCAGAATACTGCTTAGTTCAAGATTACCTCCAGAAGATTACAGTCAAAAAATTGATGGGTACTAATTATTGTGATAACTTTTGTACAATTTGTCTTATTTGTAAAAGTTGATCTGTACATATGTTAATTATGAAATACATTCACCGTATCTTACTCTGGTTAAGTATTTTCATTCAACCCCATATGGTAGGAAAATTTTCGTTGAGAAGTCCGGTAAAGGACACGCATCTGAAAAAACTTTATGGCGCTCTCGTGTACATTTCGAATTATGCCCTTCTGAATCCTGAAAATCGAACATTTTTAAGATTTTTTTTTCAGTAAAAAAATCGCTAAAAATGCCTCCTTTGTTTTGTCTACCTTTTCTTCAGAATAATCAACTGATATTCCATAATACAAGCACCAAAAACAACACAAAAATTCGATCTTTTGATGAGTTGGATCCCTGCAATATGCGCAGTCGACTATTCAAATTAAAATACAAGCAAATCAATGAATGGGAAATTATTTGCAAGACCAAAAAGAACAAAAACTACCAACATGTAGGTTATGCTTATTATTATAAGTTCGGATTTTTGTGTGAATCTGTTGTTTTTGGTGCTTGTATTTATGAAACATCAGTTGATTAGCGTCTGAAAAACAGATAGGCAACAAGAAGGACGCATTTTGTGTGATTTTTACCGAAAAAATCGTGTTTGAAAATGGTCGATTTTCAAGATTCAGAAGGGTATAATCCGAAGAGTACTTGAGAGCGCCGCGAAATGTTTTCTGATTCGTGTTCAGGAGAGGGAGAAGTAACATCACTTTTTTTAATTTAAAAGTGGAGCCCGATAAACTTTTCTTTGTCAAAGGTCCAACAAATACTGCGGAAGTCCGAATAATTTCTAACCCATTTGTCACTATTTAATGATGGTCTCCCCCTCCCCTCAAGTAATGTCATACCTCTATAAAACCATCCAATAGTTGATATTTCTATTATCAATCTTGTTCAAGCATATTTTTTCGAAAGTTTTTGAAATAATTCACAAAAATGTGACGTATCAATAAACTTCTGTTTCTGAAGCTCAATAAAAATTATTATCATTAGGCTAAGAAAAATTTGGTACAAATCTTTGATCAAAAAATATTTTTCCAACTCATAATTTGAAAATCGTTTATTTCGCACAATTTGAGTATCAAAATTATTGCTATATTATTATAGCTGCTCTAACGGGAAAATATAACCAGATACATTTAAAATTCAATTGGTATTACAAAATAAAATGAAGAAATATGAATAATATGTAAAGTTTAGGTATTTCGTTCTCTTCTTGTCAGAGAATTAACAGTGGTGTCATCAGCAAATATGAAAAGTTTACCTCTGATGTCTAAAAAAGCCATTTCATTCACATAAAGAAGGAATAGGAAGGGTCTAAGGGCTGATCCATGTGGTACTCCATGTTTTATATGTATAGTCTTCAATACACTGATGTTTGTTTCAACTGCTTGTTGACGATCAGAAAGGTACCTAACTCTCAAATCACCGGAGTTTACAATTTCTGAATCCGTACCGATGCAGCATCCGCAGTTTGAAAAAATCATAAAATAGTGCTGCAGCATCTATGTTTCGTCAGTATTTTCTCTTTCAAGTCCAGCATTCTGACTTTAGCCAGTATCTCAATTGTGGGCAAGCGTGGATATGAGCGCAATAGGTCGGTAGTTATTCGGATCTATAATGAATCTCCACTTTTATAGATGGATAACTAATGAATTTCAGGAAGGAAATTTTCCACATCTGAATGAGTCACTTATAGCAAGTGGTGATGATGCTAGCTGTATATGATATGGGGGATTTCGGAGTACATTTAATGTTATTTTAACGATTCCTGATACATTTTTCTTTCTGATTTCACCTCAATTATATCCGTGTCAGTGAAATGAAATTCCCCAATCAATTCCACATGGTATATGAGCTCCAAAATATTGAAATATTGAGATCATAAATTTAACAGACTCTTTAGTTTTTCGACCTGTAAAAGAATTGAAAACAGATAGTGATAATAGCTAATAGCCAGTGAATTTAGAAGTGAACAACAGAGACGGCTTAGCCCAAAATTACCATGTTCTAAATAAATTATTTATTTAATAAATCAATAATATTTTAAATTCGAAAGTTAAGTCCACCCCTGGATCTCTAGGGAAGTCGATGATTTTTTCACAAAATAAATCTTTTTCATTATAAATTTAAATCGACTATCAAAAATCTGTTTCTGCTAGAACGAAGTTTTCAAGAAATTAATATTTTAAATTCGAAAGTTGTTAAATCCACCCCTGGATCTCTAGGGAAGTCGATGATTTTTTCACAAAATAAATCTTTTTCATTATAAAATCGACTGTCAAAATCTGTTTGTGCTAGAACGAAGTTTTCTTTAAGAAATAATTAAAATTGTGAATTCAATACCTGTAAAGTCCCCCCATGGATCTCTAGGAAAGTCAGGAAATAAATATTCTTCAACACAAGATCGACCGTCAAAATCTGTTTGTGCTAGAACGAAGTTTTCTTTGAAAAGTCCACACCTGGATCTCTAGGGAAGTCGATAATATTTTCACAAAATGAACCTTTATCAATATAAAATCGACAGTCAAAATCTGTTTCTGCTAGAATTAAGTCTGCAAATTTAAAAGGTGTAAAGTCCACCCCTAGACCCCAAGGGAAGTATCTATTCATTAATTAGTTCGTTGAAATCTGTTCATATTAATGTGAGAATTAAATATTCAAAATATCCATCTCTGGTTCACAAGCGAAATGATTTGATTGCAATACAATAATTTGCTGGAATCTTTCTGTGTCAAAAAGTTCAGAATTCGAATGCATGTTTTCATGTTTGAAAATGGCTGTGAGGTGCGACTGGAGATTCGTAATTCTGAGACTTTAAAATAGGCAGATCAAAAAATATTTCGAAAAATATTGAAATGGATAATGTTCATGTGAAGATTCTAAAAGAAAAAAAAATTTCCACTCGCCTCCTGCTTATACAAAAAATAACACTTAAGATTTAAGAATCTATGAATGCTTCAAAAGAATTCAACAAATTACTCCACATAGATTTTTGAAAAAGTGTTGACTCGATCTCAAATCTTTATATAAATTGATCCTAATACTTCCATAAACTCCTGACAATTCAATTTCTCAGGTCGAATAAAACGTGTATGGGAATATGCTTTTCGGAAAACTTGATTTCTAACTACACTACTTACACTTAGCTCCACAAACCATACATATTCATTTCGGAACAAAAAGAAACCATACGAAAGTTGTACTATTCAAGGAAATACGGTGCAATAGCGCTGACCTCGATTGACCCGTGAAAGGTCCCATTTTTATGGTTCGTTCAAGATCAACTGCATATGCTTTTTTCAGACGACCGTTATTATTATAGTCCGAGTAACTAGGCAAATTTTTTCCGAGAAAACATGTTTTTGTATTTTGAGGGGTGAGAAACAGTTCAGAATATATTCAACTGTATGCCATATCAAATAAATTTTTTTCAAACTTATTTATATAGTTCCCTCACAATATATATTTAGTTCAAATCATATAATTTCTAAACTATTTAAAATACGATAATAACACTTCAAGTAAATAAATAGGTGGTAAAAACAGTAATTGAACTATTGACTTAAAGCATCGGTTAAAAGCTCAATTTGTTCATTGTTTTATGAAGAATAAAAAAACATTTTTTTTAATAAAAAATCAGAAAAACAAAGGAAGTGACAAGTCCAAATGCACAATTTTTTTAAAAATTATGTAAAAATTGAAAGAAATGCACATGCTTGATTCTAGTATTTTTTAGTGAGTATTTGAAAAAATATAGCCCAAACATTAATTTGTTTACAACAAATTGTTTGTTTACTAAACAAATGAAAAGTAAATTTAAATAAAAATCATGAGAGAACGTGACAATGATTTGAAAAAAAAAATGTATTAATATGTTGTAACAAGAAAATTCTTAATTAGCAAGTGCATTTTATAAAAATAAAAAAAATGATACGATTTTTTCTTAAAAATCATAATTTTCATCAAGGATTACATTCCCAAAGGAAATATTTTAAAAATATTATTAACAATGCATTTGTTCATGACAAATAATTAAAGAATTTGTTTATAAATTATTAAATTTTCCGACGGGAATCTTTAAATCCTTTCAAGAATATAATCACATTTTTTATGTTAACTTTCAAAAGGTAAAAATGAGTTGATTAACAAAAGCACAGTCAATTCCTCAATATTCAATTCTTTTTTTTACTTATTTGTTTATAACTTCTGCAATTTTTGCCGGCCCCAATTTTCCAGATAAACATTTTTTCTGGAGGCCATTTCGAATCGAATGAATCGAAAATCATAATTTTCAGTGTAGGTCAACTTTTTGATAAAATGGCACTTGTGAACCAGACTTTGTGAATCAACCTTTTTTTACAACTTACCTGTATGTATGCGCATTACCTGGTGTAACCAGATGGGCCATTTACCTGTCTATCCGTTCTATTTGTTGACCAGTTGAAATGTAATATACCGAGTAATATACTCATCTGCTGGAGGGATTTTTTTCTATTTAAAAATGTTTCCAATTAGATATTTATATGCTAAAAAAAATGTCTTCATACTAGATGCAAAGTAGCTCTAGTTTCAATACACAATATCAAAATTTGTTTTAATTTTTATCACAATACAATAGTGAAGTAACGTAACTAGAGCCAATTTGTATCAAATATTACAACTTTTCTTACCTATACTTATTTTAGCAAGTTTTCGCTATTTTTATCAAGGAGAGTCCAAGCCACAAGTCGACATATTTTTTCGTTATATTTTTCTGAATTCCTACTCGTCCTCTACCTTCGGAGAGGCAGGGGGTAATTTTTTCTATTGAATTATTCGATGGCCCCAAGTTTTTCACTATTTTTACAATTTAATTTTTTTATTTTCGCAATTTTTCTCGAGGGTCCAAGCCCCCGACCGACAGTTTTTTTTGACGTCTGAAACCGTCCGAAAATTTTCCGAAATCCTAATTTTTAAATTAAAATATTCAATGGTCCCAAATTAACTATTTTTTCGGATTTTTTTGATTATATTTCTAGAGTTTTCCCAATTTTAATTGAGAAGGGGGTCCAAGCCGTTTTTTCGCCGTGATTTTACACCTCTGAAACCGTATAAAAATTTTATAAGTGGCAGAGGGGTGAATTTTTTTTTTTTTTTCGAAATTTCAATAAACGGGGGGAAGGACACTTGGGTCAAATTATGGTATTTTCATCGTTTCCCAATACGTGTGCATTTCAGCTCAGTCAGATGCCAGCAAGTGCTTGAAAAATGGATTGTAAATTTTAAACCACCCAGAGAGACATGAGAACAAAGCAACTTAAATAAAAGCTTTTAAAAAAAGATTGCTCTTTGATTGTTTCAACTACACAAGTTATTGAGATCATATGAACAATAATTTTTGTTGTGAAAAGTCAACTTTTTTTTAATCTATATTTTTAATCCATTTATTAGATTCCAAAAAAAAATTACAATGGAGAAAAGTACAAGCTAATAACAGTAGCAGTGGGGTTTCAAACGAAATTATTGAAATATAAAATGTATTAAATCAAAGCAGACAAACATACCAGCACATCAAAATAAACTGTTTTAATTTTTTATTGACTTATTAATATACTAAAAATATATCACCATTTTAAGGTGCCTGAACTGTGATGATATGTAACACGATTGAATACTTTTTTCTCAACATTTGGAAAATTCTTACATGGCTTATATTTTAGAATTTATTCAATTTTATATACAATAATTTTCTCAGAATTAAACAGAACACAGAGATAAAAATAATAATTAACTCATTCAACTGAAGTGGTATCAAAATCTGTTATCAATTAAATCAATTGTTTATGAAAATTTAAGGTTTGTTCATTACAATCTGGTGGTTGGTTTAGAGTAGTAGAAAAAAAAATACAGTAATTTAAATTGAAGAAAAAAGCTGCTTGATTGAACTATCTCCAAAAAGATGTTTTTGACAGATACAAGGTGTTGAGTAAGTACAAAAATAAAAAAATCTTGAACTGACTCTAATGATACTTGATGAGAATCTGTTATAAACATAATAAAAAGTTTATTACGATTCTTGTGTGGAACTTGTTAACATTGTAAATTGTAGATATAAAAAATAAAGTTGAAGATCTATCAATTCTGCTACTTGACTATAACACAGTCTGAAATGTGGATATCTCAGCATTGGCTGCCTTTAAGTTAAAATAATCGATTGTGAACAATTCTACACAATAAATACCTTTCACAAAATATTTAAATAAATAAATAAATATACATATCCCTAAATATAGTTTTCAAAATAGTACGTTGGCATAGCAGAATGTATCTGAATAAAATTTTCTATGAACTTGATTTATCACATTTGTATTATGGGCTATTGTTTCAGGTAGTTTTCCTTAGTTTTCATCAGTTTTCATTCTCTCAAACTGCATAATCAGTGAATGAGTACCTGCAAAAAAAATTTAAGTGTGACTCATTTGCTCTTTTCAAAAATAATTGTGAAAGAGCCATTATAAATAAGTTACAAAAAACCACTTCAATAAAACTATTTATGATACAAGTTAATAAGTATAACTTTTTGTAAGAGATATGAGAGTGAAGTTTGTTGAATGGAACGCAGCCAAGTTAAACAAACAAGCAAGTACAAAAAAGTCCTTTACAAAAGTGTATCATACAAAGTTTTTTTTTTTACAGTTGTATCATTCTTTTGAATGTTTTGTTATGAATTGTCATAGTATTTTGAAATGACTTATGGAGTTGTTATATTTGACGCAAAATACTGTATGAACATGAATATTGTGTAGAAATTTACTTTATGCAATGTGGATTGTCAGTTTCAACTTAGACCTTTCAGATTTTTTGTTGCAGAATTCTGATATATGTAAGTTTTATTCAAGTTGCAAGTATATTACTGAAATTCATAATTTAAAGAAAAATTGAAGGATTTTAAATATTTTCTTACAGAGAATTTTATATCAGCCCATCAGTTATGGGGATTCCCCAAAATGCCGAGTTGACGAGTCATTCAAGAAAATGAAAAGAAAAACTCAGAAAATGTAAAGAGTTTTAAACATATGGTATCAAAATGTCTTTTTCATAAAGAACTAAAACTCAATTATAATAGTATATGGATGAAGAATGATTCTACTGTAACTTCACCAGTTCAACCTTTTCCTAATTTACCTGGAATTTCAACTTCTTCATCAGACAGATCGCACAGAGCTGCAAGTGAACGTGATGGTTTCAAACTGGACGGAGCTGAATGATTATTGTTTGGTATTTCTTCATTTTCAAGTTGGTGTAGACAAGACAAAGATTTACCAGGTTTCAAAGTATCTCCAACACCATTACCCCATATGAAGTCAGAATCTTCAAATTCCAAAGCTGCCATTAAATCTGATTGAGACTTGATTCTTTCATTTCTCAATTCAGTTTCACGTGACTGGAAATCGAGTAATTCTTTCACTATCTTCTCTTTGGTTGGAACAAAGCCATTTCTCAAAGGTTTACCCTTTTCTACAACCAACTTTGCAGGGGAAAATGCCGCGTCGTTGATAAAATTTCCTTTAGAATCTGTATGTTTCAGGGAATGAACTTTTCCTCGGCTCTTGAAAAACTTTTGCATAACACCCTTTGTATTCGTATTTGGAATAAATCGCCGGAAAGCACTTGATTTTGAATCTCCATTTGATTCGATCACTAGGGTACTACTGTGATCCTGTCCGTTTAATTTTGCATAGCCACTCTTCAATTCCTTCTCCCTTGCAAGATTTTCTTTGATTTCATTTTGAATTCTAACCAAGGTATTGTCCTTATTATTGTTCATATTGAATAATGCACGGAATAATGTCAGTAACCACTTGTTGACCTGAAAATTTTTTCAACACTTTGCACAGTTCTATTTGTATAAATTATTTTTTACTGTCGACCGACTATACACTACACAATTCACTTTGTGATAATATAATCATGACTTTCCTACACTAGAGAATAATCTAATCTTTGATAGACAACAGTACAAATATCGTTATCAAATTATCCCATTCCCCATACCAGATTCCAATACTTTAATATTTTTAAACAGTTATGCATGTTATTTGTACTCAATTCTGTCATTCTGTGTTTTGTGCTCAATTCTCTTGACATTTAAATTAATGACTTTATCCGATCGGTTCACACGGAGTGGGGTAATGCTAATGCAATGCAGGGTTCTTATGATAAGAACCCTGATGCAATGCAAATATCACAATACCAGTTTAGTGGTACACCTCGAGTCGACTTCTTTGATCTTTTTGATATATTTTTGGATGGAGCGCCATATCACTTTAAGGATAAAATACAATTTTTGTTAACAAACTTGGTTATGTTAAGGAATTCAACATAAGGGATACTCTCTCTGGTGTCAAGTTTTGACACTATAGATAAGTACACTGAAATTATTGTTTTCGTCAAAATTCACATGATTTTGGCTATTGTTCATGTGCATTTTGTTGAACCTATAATCATTATTGATAAGTGATGAATTTCTGGTACAAAGAAATGGTGAATATTCTGTTTTTCTCTTGACATAATGTACTCGAGAGTAGTTCAATTTTTGCCACTTTGGCGCTGGCATCTAATGTTGAATCCCCAATTCCACATAATTATAAGTGGCGTCGCCCCCTCTACTGTTAAGGTAACCAATGGCAAACATGTTTTGACGACGCTGAAAATGCAAGGTCATTCTGCCGAATGTTTGATTCATTTAAACTCATTCATTCATTCCGATAACAGCGTTAAAAGGGGCGGAGTCACTGCCAGTACTGTCACTGCACCTGCGCACCTGCCCTTATGTGGAATTGCCTTATGTTGGTTTCGTATCACCACCACAGAACAAAAGTTCTGAGGTGGGATTCTGTGTGCTATAGAATACTATTGTCGATAGAAAAAGTGAAATGACATTATGGTTGAATTCATGAAAGAGAAAGAGACAAAACTGTCGACAATAGAATTCTATGGTACACAGAATACCACCACTGTACGAAGGCTTGCTAGGGCTGCGTTCATAAACTTACTCTGAGAGTAGAAAGAGTACGGTGACGTGATTAGAAGTACATGTTGATCATTACTCCCTCAGAGTAATAAAAGACACAGAGATGTCCTGCCTATACCTACACAAATAACTGTTTTGAAGTGAACGTAAACTGTCCTTTTTTATACAATTTGTGTGCGAACGGGTGATGGGTGGTGAAACTTTATGACAGTTTGTTTATATTTTTAGGATCGACCATAATACAAACGGAAAATGACACTTGATCCGAATGAAATGAGCGGTCATAGACGAAACTACCCGAATGAATACGGACTTAGCATGTATAAGGCCCTCGCTTGTAAACCAACAAAGTTATGTTGACTTCAAGACAAGGATGAGGAAGGGATCTCTATGGTCTTTTATTACTCTGACCTGACATTATTACTCACGAGTAGTCGTTCAGAAACTTTGCTAAGGCTGCGTTCATTAATGTATTCAGGACTGCTTACTCCGAATCGTTCGTAAACGCACTCTAGCTTTATGGAGTGACCGATCGTTCAGAAATTTACGTAGAGTGAACTCTACGTACTTTGCTTTTGACAAGAGTTAAAAAAAAAAATTGGTAAAATTGTTTTTTCCGTTAACGAGCTGTCGTCCCCTTACGAACGGCAGCCCTCAAAAGTCGAAACTTGTGCGAGCCAAGGATTAACGAGGTCTTTCCTTTTAACCTGCGATTCCTAGCACTAGAGTAGTATATAATAGTGATATTCTTTTTACCAATTTTAACTGAGATCAACTAAGATTCTCAACATAGCTCAGTTCAGTATGACAGTTATCAGACTAAAGACAGTAGATGTAACATGTCATTAACTGAGGTATTGAGCTGTGCTGAAAATCTTACTAATCTCAGTTAAAATTGGTAAAAAGAATACTACTAATATATATCACTTGTTACTTTTTGTGACCACATTTTTTTTTATTTCGATATTTAACCTTCAATCTAGAGAGTTACGGATATGTTCAAATCATTCATTTTTTAGTCCTAAAGTAGGTTTTGGGAAAAATAAACTTTACGGTTTTCGGTTAAAATGTATCTGCTGTGTACAACTCAATTTTTAATTTATTCCTACTATTTTATTTGCAAATGATAACAGTGGCTGGTCGGGTCAGAAAAAAAATTGAATGCAATTTCAATTAAATAACTTTCAAATCATTAATTTTTTAGTCCTAAAGTCCATATGACACGGTTCAGTTTTTCACTCGTAAGTCATAAAATGAATCACTTTTCAAGTTAATTAAGCATTAATAATAAAACGGATCATTTTCTGTGTGAAAATACAATGTTGTGTGACACTATATAACACAAAATATTCTGACCGGAGGCATGTCCCCAATGGATCAGTACAGTTTCTCATCCAGAGACTAGATGAAAAACTGGATCGTGTCATATAAACTAGGTATTGGGAAAAATACAACTATTGATGGACGCATTCCTACGTAATTTTCAAATAAACTATTTAAGAATATCGTGAATCCAGTGGTGTCAAATTCTATTTAAAAAAATCGCTAGTATGTTTTTTGGATTTTGGACCTTGAAAAAAATTCGAAATAGGCCTTGAAATTTTGATTTTTATTTCGAATTTATGGCACTTAACTAGAACTTTTGATGGTGTATCTATGGAAAAAAAAACTTCTGAATCGGATAATGAATAACAGTTTGAGAGAGGTGTGGCCCGCTTTCAAATGGGTCACTCTGTTTATAAGAAAGCGGAGGGGAAGTATTCGCTGACTTGTTAGAAACAAAGCTCAGAAACTATTTGGGAAATCAGCAAAACGCAAGTGTACTCTCATAACATTATATTTCCAATATTTCAACAGTGATATTACTGTCATCATCAGGGAGAATGTCATTGAGATTGATCGTTAAAAGATGTGTGTATGTGTGAACAGAAGAAAGAGTCATATAGTCATTACATGCATGTAAAACATGGAGCAACAATACAAGTTAACAAGTTATAACAAATTAACAATTACTATATACTGCTGGAAATAACAACGTTATAGAAAATGAACGCTTAAATTTCGAGGAGGAGGAGGAAATTTCTTGTTCACACATCTTTTAACGATCAATCTCAATGACATTCTCCCTGATGTTGACAGTAATCACTGTTGAAATATTGGAAATTTATTGTTATAAGAGTACGTACGTACGTTTTATTGCTGCTTTCCCAAATAGTTTATGAGCTTTGTATATATATATATATATATATTGCTTGAAAATATGAATTTTATAAGGGTGTTTTTTTCAAGTGGTCCTCCCATTATATAATGTATATGTGCATATATGCATAGAATAAATAGGTAATAAAATAACCTTTTGGTAATTTGATAGTTATTTATGCAACACGTGCAAAAAGTAAGTGTTTATTGCACCCGACGTGAAATTGTCCGACGAGTTCTTTAGGCCGCGAGTTGGTCAACACGTATGTTAGGTTCTTGGTTTCTGAGTTTTTTTTTTTCGAAAAGTCATCAAGAGTATATAAAGTACCTTTATTTTTCGAATTATGGAAAACATTCATCAGCAATATTTCGTTGCTATTTAATGAACTATTCAGATTTTGAATATCATATAGAGATTCTGTTGAAACTGATTAATCAATTTTTGTCATTTACATCCCCCTGGTCGATGAATTCATAACAATATATAAAAGATTAATAGCTTATTTCAATTTTTTTATTTTATTTTCAACGTTGTTTCACGATATTTAAATACTGTAGCACATTAATGAAAATCTAAATCTGAATGGTTCATGGAATGGCAATGAAATATTCCTAATGATTTTTTCCGTATTTTGAAAAGTAGAGGTACTTTATTCTTGATGACTCTTCGAAAAAAAAAAAAAAAATTTCAGAAACCAAGAAACCCTAACACAACTTTTCAATAATCCATTATGAGTTTCTCGATGAGCACCAACTTCAATCACAAACATTTTTTTTTTGTAAAATCAATAATAAAAAGTTTATCATGGTTCCAAGTTTTTGGCGGCACTCCGATTATTGTGTCGACTTTAGTATACAGCCAAATCAATTCACGAAGAAATGACCACACTACTTGAGGAAAAAACCATTAACTAATTTTGAAAAACATCCTGTAGAATATAGGTATATAATTGTTGTTTGTTGTTAAAATTGTTTTTTCCGTTAACCAGCTGTCGTCCCCTAACGAACGGCAGCCCTCAAAACTCTAAACTTGTGCGATCCAAGGATTAACGAGGTCTTTGCGTTTTAACGTGCGATTCCTAGCATGTTCTCGGGTCATCAGAATAAAGATCTGTAGTCGACAGGATTTGGACCTATACGACAGAAAAGTATTAATGGCTTTGAACGCGACGGTACCACTGAGCTATACCTGACCCTCGTCGGCAAGTTTCCAAAAGAAAACAACTACTGCCCCCAACGCCCATTGATTTACATATGTTTGATACTTACCAAAATTCTCTACGAACTACTTTGTATGCTCTTTGAATACCTAGCAGAATTTATTTTTCGATTTAAATGGGGGAACACCTACGTACCGGTTTTATATGGTACTTGCGCATGACTGGCAAAGTGGGGACAAAATCGTTTAAATATCCTCCAAGAAGAAAAAACAACAAAATTCCAGAAAGGGTAAAAAGCAGCCAAGATATGACTCCAGTGGAAATAGAACTAAGCAGATGAAAAAAATTGGGGAAACAACAGACAGAATTATTTTTCATTAACCCATAAAACTTTTTCATTATTTTCATTAGAGTTTCTGGGGTTATTTTCCGGGATTTTTCTTGTTTATATTTGTCTAGGCGTTGGTCAAAAGATATTCATATGCTATCTGAACTCTAGTACCTATAACTATTTTAGACCACTTTTGAGGCTCATTTTTTATATTAAAAACACCACACATCAAACAAAATAACACACGCACGAGTAGTGTTGCCAGTGAAAACGAAGTGAAGTTTAAATGAATGAACTGAATATTAGAGGTCACATTAATTTTGGACTGGTTTAATCTTTTGTTGATCAACTAAAAAGTTTTGAGAAGGTAAACTTTCACGACCGGTTATTTCCGAATTTTCGATGGTTTTCGGGTTTGTTGGTCGTGGTCTCGAGGTAATTTTTCCGTTACCGCCTTTGAACAAATATATAATATATAATAATATAATATAGACGAAACGTTAGGAAGAATTACCTCGAGACTACGACCAAAAAATCCAAACACCAACGAAAGTTCAACTAAGTAATTAAAAAAACTGGTTCTCACTATAGATTTAATTCATCGTATTGTGACAGTTTCAAGTCCGGCCCTGAATCGGCTCTCGTTGCTGCGAGCGCACATACCGATCGCGTTAGTCGTCGCCTATCGCCTTCGATACCACTCGATACCAACAGAGCAAATATCGTTCCCTCTCTAGCTCCATCTAGTTGCGACTAGAAATTCCAGAGCGTTCTGGAAACCTTTCACTACGCTATATAAACAAATCTCTATGGCGAGACGGGAAGTTTTGAATCAGAGCCGGAGTTTATAGATATTCGAACAATAGGGAGTGCAGTGAGTGAAATATTAAAATATTAATCATAACTCACAGTACGAAATAAATTAGAAATTAGTGTAGTCATTTGTGCAAATAAATTTGATTTTAAACGTTTAGACTATTTTTTTCGTTCCTGTATAATCGGTCAATTCAACTTGAATAGTGAGACCATGCCTTTAGGTTGGTAATGTTGTTTTTCCAGAGATAAAATCTGTAATACTGTAATCTGTATCGAACGTGTCGAAATGTTCCTATAATTCATTTTATATATTCAGATCTCAGATACAGATGCAAAATTAGCTTACTGTGGGTTTGATATTTTGGTTTTGTTTACTTTTATAAGGTTTGCTTTTAAAAAGGATTTTTCACTACTACCCGAATTAAATTGAAAAGGGTAGAATTTAAAAGACCCATATGGGTACTTTAATAATAACTGTGTACATAGATTCATAATCAATGTATGTCTTAAATAAACCCACAGTGCCTGAAATCCTTTTTTTGGTTTAAAATACCCCACAAATTCTAGTGAGGATATCACGAATCACGATTATTATTTGTACATACCTGGTTATAAATGTAATGTTTACAAACATCATGACTTATAAAATTATATAAGATATGAAGGAAACAACATTTGAAATTTTGAGAGGTCTACTATTTTCATTGTTTTCCGTCTATGGTTCATCATTTTCTCTTTTATGTTTAGTTTATTCAGCTTATCGAAATTCGGCATTCTCCGTCTTCGTAATTGACGTCACGAATAATGACGGACGCTGCGTCATAGCATTTCTTCCGGAGACCAAGCCAATGAAATCGCGGGCCTGTGTCATATGACGGTTGGCAACCAATGACAAGAGAAACAGGTTTTAATAGACATGATTTTCTGACAAGCGTAGAAAAAGTTTCATCAACAGCGGCCATTTTGCCTGTTGGAGATTGTGTAGAATTTCGGACGAATTTCTTTGATTGTAGCGTTGTGAGTAAATTGAAGAAGTACCTCATTAGCAAAATCGGTATTAGATTATGGCATTGTGTCTTAATAACAGTAGTGGTTGCTTAAAACGGGTGTGAAAGTGAGAACTCAGGGTGAATAAGTTTAAGATCATAGTGCGGTTTAGACGAAAGATGGTGAGAGGCAGTCGCGAAATATAGTCGACCAGTCGGATTAGTCGAAGTTCATAATGGCTGATGGTTGACATTCGTTCGATAAATATGTGCCTTGTGAGATGCATCGCCGATCGAGCACACGCTACATCGTCTATTTGGTTCCGTTTCTTTCATATTTTTGGCAATAAATCATGTATTTATTGAATTTACGATAAATAAAGACTAACCGTGTTGTTAGTTGGAAAAGCCGTAGCATTGGGCCAGTGCTCGGCTTTGGCTTGGTAAACACCAAAGTGCACTGATTTTGCCATGGCCGATCACCTTGTAGACGGCCCCCCAAATGCCAAAAGGCAAAAGTTAGACCAATTTCAGGGACCTTCAGATTCTTCCGGTAAGTGAGAAGATGAAATTCTCGCCTTCAATATGATGTTTATTTGTGTATATAATAACAGCATGTAGTACAATGAAAGCGGGAGAGGCGTTACTGATTTTGACAACATGATGTTATCCCTCGAATAATGTTTGGGAAATTTCTTGAAGCAGGTGTTGAAAAAATCATCTGAGCTCTATGATAATGTAACGTTACAGTATTTGTGTTATTACACAAATTCTAACTGTATATTATTTTTGACTTCTGTTCTCCTTTTTTCAAAATATCTGAAACTTTAATGTTCTGAAAATTAGTTAAGATACTTCAAAATAGAAATGTACATGCTTCAGTTATTTATGTTTTGAAACCTGATATTTAGCTATTTACTTATATTATCTATACAAAGTGGAGGAATATTTATTTTGAATTGATGATTTTTCTATGCAGCCTACAGAAAAATGCAATCTTCATTGGTAGATAGATATCTGTCGCACCATCATTGTGTCAATATTTAACAATACCTAAATTCAGTATTCATTCAAAAATTGTTTTTTTTTCTTATTTAATTGTTGTCATTGACAAATCTGCAATATAAGTTTTACCAAAAGTTACAGAAGAAAATGGTTTTACTGTAACATCCAAATATCTAATGACCAATGATTTTTCCTTGAATTTTTTTATAAACTTTGATTCAAATAGCATAGGAAGATGTCTACAGAAAATAAGTAATGTAAAGCTCCCCATTCAAAGTATTTGGAAACCAGAGAAAGTATAACACTCTTGCAAAAGATTAATGAAGTTGAAATGTGAAAATATTATCAGACTTTGAAATTATATAAAGTCCTTTCGTTTGCTACGAGGTCTAATGTAATTTACACCACATTTTGAATTGAGTGTAGCTGAGTGCATTTCACACAAAGGAATGTACCAAATCAATCTGCAAACGAAAGAACCTATAAGTACCTATCTAGACATGCTTCACTCCAGTGTTGAGATGTTTTGGTTAAAAACTCCATTTTTTGTCAAATAAATATTTGATTAAAGATTATTTGCAGATGCATGTTCTTTCAGAATCTTTGACAGTATATTGTAATGAAAAATACATCTTTATAGAGATGTTTCAAAGTAAGGGTTTATGTTTTTATGGAAGATTGAATCATGCAAATCTAGCTATCTCTTGTTGGATACTATTTCATCATCACTATCACTAGTAAGACTATCATCATGGAATACTAACGATATTGATGTGTTCAAATTTTTCAGGAAAAATTTAATGTTTTTAATTTGATTTTCGAGGCGAAACTGCAATTCTATGGTGTATTTTGAGTCAGATTCAGTAATGGTATTCAAAATCCAAAAACTTTTTCATATTTTTATGCTTCCACTAAATACCTCCTTGGGTTGGTCCAAGAACAGCAAGACGATGATAATGAATAACTTCTTTTTTGTTTCCTTTGTTCAAAACCACATGGTCTGAGAGATTTACTGATCACTAAGCTAAATGTTTGTTTTCGATTTACTTGTATACAGTTACTGTTGGAAATATTGAAAATATATTGTGCTATAGTGTACACTTATCTTTTAATAAATATCTAACCCCTCATATCTCTTAACATTTCAGAGGTTCTAATTCCTATACATAGTTTTTAATTTGTTTAGACCTCTATACCTACATCTTTTTTATAAGTTCATATATTTAAAGGAATGTTTTTGATCTGTTTTCAAGTACTTGTAAAGATATCTCTGCGATTTCATCGTTTCAGTAGTTCCTTTTCAATGATTCCTGCTGAGAATTTAGCAAATTATTTGAGGTATTGCAGTTTTATGACAAAAGTCATATTTAGGCCAAATTTTTAGTTTTCTGTTGAGTGGACCTGATAGATATGTGTCAAAACCGTTGGAGATACTAGCAGCGTTTTATTTGTGCCATTCTGGTGATGGTTTGGGAATAAATTGTAAATTGACATATGACAAATAACTATACAAAAATGACACGAATGTGAGATAAATTACTGGTTTATTCTCTAACTGGTACAGGAATGGTTCAAATAAAACAATGTGATATTGGTAAACTTAAACATAAAGTGAGCATGATATCTGTAACTCAGCAAAATAGATCTTCCTGTACATTCTTGGCATGATATTTTGCATGGTCTCAATTTAGTGATTTTACAACGAACTAAAAGGTTAACTAACATTAAGAAGAATTTTTTTTAAATGTATAATATTTATTCATTGCGACAGTTTACCTCATTCAAAGAATTTGCATACGTAAACTCTGAGGAGACAGCAAAATAAAATGTTGAAAAATCTTGCAGAAAAGTGATACTTTTGGTGTATGCTATCTTGCTTCAGAATTGTGCTGTAAATATTTTTGTTTGCTATGTACATCTTTGTATAATGTAGTTATGCCATCTTTGTTTGTCTACATTTTAGTTGTCTCTGTTATGATTTTACATTTTTATGTTTTGCCAATAAGATTTCATTTTTTATAAACAAAGAATAATTTGAATTTAATACTTATGGATTGAGTTATTTTCATTTTTGAGACATCTTATTAATAGTACACTGTCAATGAAATCCAAGTGTAATTATTCTTTCCCCTAACAAAATTTTTATTTACTGGTTTATATTTATTGTTTTTCGAATTACTTGAATTAATAATTAAGGTAGACTGTAATTCATTGAAGTTCTCACATAATATTAGCTTTGTTCTGGTTCTGGAAATACAAGTTCTGGAACGTCAGGATTGGGTGCAGATGAATAAAAAACTGGACGAATGAAAACTGAAGTGAACACCTCTCATCAACTGCACATGATACTGATATAACATATAACTGACCATATTTATTAAAACTAACACAAACCTATATTTTTAGTAGATGCAAAACATATTTTAATTCAAGTTCATTTAAATTACTTCAGCATCAACATCAATTCTTGTGCTGAATATTTCTTACATTGAAAGACAATCAACATGATGTGAGTTACGAAAACATGCAATTGGGATTCTCTCAAGTCTCTGAACCCTTTGTCTTACCTAATCAAGCTTTGTAGTAAAAATGAGGGCAGACAAAGACTAGATTTTTTTTTTAATGTTGAGGTAAATGAAACTACTCATTTAAAAGTAGATATCTGCAAAATAAGACCTAAAAACTAAAAAATACACAATTTTTCAAACTTACCTATATTGTTGCTGCTGCATTAATTTTTTTCAGGTGTCTAATACTGTAGTATTTTATTGTTTCTATTTGAACACTTTTCTTTTTTTCTCAAAATTAAATATAATTTTACATATCTTTAATATTCTATTAGGTCCTATTCGCAGTTATTTTCTAAAATCAATTTTAATTAATTCAGGAAAATTATAAAATATTCTGAATATTGAGTTTGCCATTAATCTGTTCATTTCATTTTTATTTTACATTCCATTTTTTTTTGGATTATTTTAGTTAATTATTGCTCCAATAATTTGAATTTTTTATTTATGCTTCTATTTACTAAGAATTTTGGATCAATAATGAAAATGAATGATACAGACACATTTCATATAAAGGTATTTGTATTGGCCAAACCTATTGTAATGAACGAAAGGAGATTCTTGGCCTATCATTAATATTTTATGTTTTTCATTTCTAACCTCAGCTTTCAACTATGGTTTGATACCCACGCAGATGCCAGTTGGTAGTGGTGGTGGTGTTTTAACTCCAGGATCCCATTGGAATTATAGCCAACAAAGTAAATACACTCTTATTATAAAATCTGGATTCTATACTCACTAACAACTAACACTTTTGGTCACCAGGGTGGGAAATATCTGAATAATTCCATAATATATGTTTTTGGCTTTATGGTTTATATTGAAAAATTCAGAATTTTGTATTGAATAAGTAAACTTATTGGGTTTCTTAATTCTTCATTATATTTTTTTTTGATAACGCTATTATATGCCACGGTTCAGTTTTCCATTTTTTTTCCATTGAAGACAATTGAATTTTTCATGTAATTTTGAATTGTTCATGAAATTTGAATCTTAGGACCATCTAATTGTGTTGCCAAACCTTTTATAAATCAATCAGTCATAGCCATTATTAGCTGTATTTTTGTAATGTACCTACCACCAAAATTTACAGTCTATTATTGCCTTTGAATATGGCAAATGGTGTTTTTCTACCTCCATTAATGTAGCAAAACCTGTATTTTCTATGACGAGTCTTTCTTTTGTACAAACTATTTTCATTCAGTGCATTTTGAGTGTGATTTGTATTTTTTTGAGATTAGATTCTAGAGCTTGGACTTTGCGCATTTTAGCAGTTGTCAACGTTTTACTGTATTTGATCAGGTTACTGCTTGTGTTTGACTATATTTACTGACATTTCACTCTGCCATAGTCTGCATGAAACTGTCCCTGCATGTAAAAAAACTTCTTTCAGTAAATATGGGGTTCCCATCAAACTGCATCTACAGATCAGATACTCTAAGTATTTGTATAACACAATGCCTGCCTTTTAGTTTGGATACAGAATCATGTGCTCATCTCCCACAATTATACAGGACGACAAAAAAGTTGTTTCCTTTTTTTGTGGGCTTGCTCAAAACTTTGAACAAGGTCTAACGTAAATACCCTTTTTTTAAATCTATCCTTGATGAATAGGATCTGTTGTTACTTTTCCATCAACCGATCAACAAATGTTCATCAAATGGAATAAACTCATTGACCAATTCAAAGAAATTCAGGAATCCATCAAACGTTTAAGAACCACACCTTGAACTTGTGTTCCTGTCTGGTAAGGAACAGTTCAAATAGTTGATGTTTATCTAGATATTCATGAGTTAACAAAATGTCCAGAGAGATAAAAAATATCGACACCCTAAAAAATTGTTAAGTATTAAGTCTGGTTTTGAAACCAATAATTTTGTTTCTCTAATATTTGTACCAATAAAGTGTAAATTGAATCCTTAAATTGTCTTGTCGATTTAATATAATCCTTTTGCAACACAATTATTTGTTTCTAATTTAGCTTGTTGTAACTTGGACATTGAAAAAAAATAAATTTAAAAAATACTGAACAAAACTAAATGAGACGTTGTTCCCAGGTTTATAAGTTCTGTTGATAAGTAACATATTTTGGTACACTTTGATACACTTATGGATCTGTGAGTATTTTGACAAAGTCCGACAATAATGCCAGAGAACTTAAAATAGAAGAACAATTTCAGTGTCAAAATACCCTTCTCTCCCCTGCATTACAGAGTATTGGAAAGAAGGTTATTATTTCATAGTTGTAATTATTTGTCTTCTACTTATGGACTTCATTCAAATAATTCCTCTCCAAGTTCAGGTAGAGAAATTTCAAGATTCTTTGAATAATATTATATTAATTGAACTATCTGTCCAAAGGTCGAAATCTTCTGAATCAAATTAATTATTTTATTCAGGAATAAAAAATTAATGTCTCACTTAGTTACTTGCCTATAACATACCATAAAGGAAAGGCTGTATTGCCATTAACATTTTTTGGATTGTTCCTGAATTAATTAATTTAACAATGTGTTAATAACAAATTAATGATGTTTCTGAACTCCCGCTAGTTACAATGTATTCATAATCTGTTTTTCATTAATTAGATGTCCTCTCAAACATGGACATGCTTGATCTGGAAAATGACCTTCCGGACGAGCTTATGTCTTCATCTCCTTGGGGTCTTTCCGATAATATGGGCAATACCAAACCTCCTGCTCAAGGTCCTGGTCCGGGAGGTTTACAGAATGGTATTGAAAATTCCGATGGTAACAACCTCAGGCAGCAGATGCAACTCAGTCACCTGTTGCAACAGCAGGTAAGTTATTCAAATGTGCCTGTATGGAGAATGATTACTAAAAAAATTAATAAATTGATTATTCCATAATTTGCCCCTTTTTTGCAGCTAATTTTATTATTTGCTGAGAAAAAAATGTACTTTTTTTGTTAAATATGCAGTGTTTCGCTAACTTCTTATAAAGTTAGCTGAACAAGTTCTCTATAATTTCTATCATTTCTCAGTTCCAAAATTTGCCTTTTGTCACTAGAGTACAGTTGCTGAAATAAACTATTCATTGAACAAATAACTGCACTCCGACACAGTATTTTGCTAGGAAAGAAGTTAATAATATTTGTTTGGAGCCCCAGTCATGTAAGAATTGTGGGTAATGAAGAGGCTGATACAGCAGCCTAGAAAGCCTGCTGATCTGCTCTTGATATGATTCCGATAAGACCCCAAGATCTCAAAAATACCATAAAAGATAATTCTAATAACTTTTAGCAATAACAGTGGAATGGAGAAACAGAAATTGGAAAGTGTTAAACCCAAAGTTCCTTCCTAAATTTTTTCATTTCCTAATTTTTTTCTTGTCCTAATTTTGAAATATCCATAATTTTTTGTCCCTCGTAATTTGCGGAAATAAAAAGTTAGCTGTTCCTTCCTTTATTTATACGGTGTTTTACTATCTTTATAAGATTCATAGTCTAGTTCACAAGTGTTTTTTTTTCAACTTTTTTCGGAATAGCGTCTAGATAATTTTTGAAAAAAATTAAGTTCTGCTTGAAAAAATTGCAAAAGTTATAAAAAATATACTAAAAAAGAAAAAAAGGGGTTTGGTTTTTTACAAATATCTCAAAAACCAATTAAGATTTTTGGATATGATGAAATATTCAAAGAGAGGAGAAAATTTCCTAAAAAAAAGTCCCAACACTCTGAACTGTAGGACCAACATTTATAATTTTCCCATAGTCTTGAAAATACGGCCGAAAACGGCAACTCTTTGGGAACTTATTAACAATTTACGTAGTTGACAAATTGAATCATTGATTTTTTTTTAATATTGTTAATGAACCGTTTTTTTATTATCGAAATCTGAATGAAAATGATGTTTTAAAGTGTTTGTATGCTATTGTTTAAAAAATTGCTATAAACAAATGCATTGTTTATAAGACAATTGACATTTAGGCTTTTTATTTTTCAACTACGTAAATTGTTAATAAAAAACTCATACATTTTTCAATTTTTTCAACGGGGATCTATTCTGAAGCCTTTCAAGAATAGCTCTATAGAAAAAAAATCTCAGATTTATATTTAAACAATTATCACACCTGCAATGTTCACATTCAAGTAGAAAAAATTTGTTAATTAATTTTTTTTAATGAATTTTCTTGTGAAAGTGCCCGAAGTGGGCGTGGCTCTCGTAAGCAAGAGTTGTCGTTTTTGGCCGTATTTTCAACCCTACGGGAAAATTATAAATATTGGTCCTACAGTACCGAGAGTTAGGCCTTTTTTGAGGAAATGTTCCCCTTTCTTTGAATTTGAGATTCCAAAAACCTTTATTGGTTTTTGAGACAAAAAACCAAACTCCGTTTTTTTACTAAATTTTTTATAACTTTTGCAATTTTTTCGAGTGGAACTTAATTTTTTTCAAAAATCATCTAGACGCTATTCTGAATCGAATGGCACCTCATTCATATTTTTTTGAGACTGCTGTAAAAAGTTGAAAAAAAAACACTTATAAACTAGACTATCATTATGTGGCAATTTATGAATACTTTAAAACTGATAAAAGGAAGAAATTACGGAAGTTGTTTCGCTAACATATGAATTTAGCGAAACATCTCCAAGTTTTCCCACTAACTTCATAAAACGTTAGCAAAATATTGCATCTTTTTTTGAAGAAAGGAGAGACGAAAAATTTTCTATCCACATATATTTCCGATAAAAACGCAACAATTTGTTGTGTGAGAGAAGATGAAAATAACGGAAGTAATCAAAACATCATATAGTTTTTCAGAAAAGTCATTGATTTTCTTTTCGGAGCGATAAAAAAAAGGTAAATTCTAGTTGCTAAACTGAGGAAAGGTAGAAAATACGATAGAATTACGAAATCTCGTAAAAAAAGGGACAGATTTCTTTTCAGATTTTTTTTCTTGGCATGCAATTCGCAACCAAAAGGCGGCAAATTATAGATACCTACTCCAAAAGTGATTAGAAATTGCAGAAGTTGTTTCACAAAAGGCGAATTTTAACCTTTTTCACTAACATGTTGACATTATGTATTTTCCATGGCACCATTTATGCATTAACATTAACTTTTATCTTTCTTTACCTATTCCAGATATCAAAGTTTTATTTCTAAAGGAAAGAAAAAATTGAAATAGAAATTGCGCAGGCGCGAATCTGCTGTAATTACTTAAAGAAAATAAGATTCTCTGATTTAATAACGAATTTGTCTGAGAAAGTTCATAATTGTTTAGGTAAATTATTTTTAATGGCAGTTGATGAAAGTTACAGATTAATGAAAAGTATTGTGCATAAAAAAAACAACACATTTTTGTTCTCCGCAACTAGTGAGCGGTAAAAAAACGGCAAATTATGGAATAATCTGTTATTAGCGTTTTTGACTTTGTCTAGCTAAGTTCAAATAGGAATCCAATGTTTTATGGAAGTATGACCTATATTTCAGTAAATTGGCATTTGTCTTATGAGTTGATGTTATAAATAAACTGATAAAATATTTTTGGTTTTTCAGAGTAATAAAGGTTTGGCAGGCAATGCATTGGTGTTGACGAGTGGTCCTTTAGGTAGCAAAAGTCCTAATCTTCAGTCTCCCCCAAATGTTTCGGTTGCAAAAACTGGCGTGGTCGAAATGAACTTGGGGAGTTTGCCATCAAGTATGTCTAACAATTCAGGGCTGCAGTCAATGGCAAATAATTGCAGTTCGGCGCAAGTTATGAGTTCTATTCAGGGTAAGTGAAGAACTCGTAATAGTAATTGAAATTTATCTTCAATCTATATGCTTATTTTGTTTTTATTATCTCGACATATACTTTTTACTAATGTTTGACGATTTATTTTCTAGGTATCAGTAATAGTGGAGGGAATATGATAATGACAAGTAGCAATATAAATTCGATGGGGAACATGGCAGGAGGGGGCCTAATAGTGAGCAGTAGTATAAATAAACCGCTGACGAATGCAACCAACATGTTTTCGCCTGGCCATCCTCAGCATCCAGGCAGCCACAATATTCAGGGATTACCGAATGGACCGATGTTGAACAGGGTAGGCATGCACATGAGTCAGCACACTCCGGGAACACTTCACATAGGACCTCGATTGTGTGGAACCAAGTGCGGACCACAAAATATGCCTGGAAATCCGCCTTATGCAGGATATCCCAACTCTGGTGCTCAAGGAGTTCCTGTGGGTAAGTTAACCTTTAATTTAAATCCATTGACGTAAAAGTAGTATCAGCAAACACATTTTATTTCTTGGATTATTAAAAATACACTTTGTTCATTTGAAAATTTATCAAACTCCTGAATATAATCAGAACAAAATATTTTTGCGCTCTTACTTCTGGTTATGAACTTGAAATTTTGTCCTAGCATTGTTATTTTTGAGCTTTAAGAATATAAACATATTTTAAGTATATATACATATTTTAACTACATTCTAGGACATCAACAACAAAGTTGGCATCCTTAGTAGAAAATAATGTAATTTTGGTGTTTTGTCTAGTTCTTGATTTGTATTCATACTAAAGGTTCCAAATATTCATTTATTCAAAGTAAAATTCTCAAAAAACGATAACATCATATGGACAATAATAAAAAATCTAACAAATAAAATAAATTAACAATGTTAGAGAATTTTTTTTGAAATATTCCCAAATTACGAAGTGAAAGACTCTTCTTATACAGAACCATATTAATTAATTACATCAATAATCTGATTTTCTAATAGCCACCAGAAACATAACATCTGTTATGGAATATCCTACTAATAATCTAAATCTGAACGTGCCTGAGAGGTGTCATACCTATTTTTATACATGGTAATAGAATATCAATTAATATTGTGTTAATTACGAGTGTCCAAATAACAGTTCATTCAAAATCAAATATCCAACAAAATCGCTTATACAGGTTGTTTCATGGTAGATGGAACATTAGAAGTCTTTGCATAATGGAATGACAGATCATTTCGGAAATTTTTAGGTGTGGATAATCAAACATGCTCTATTCGTCTAAAATATTTTCAACAATAGGGCATTTCCACTTGTATCGGAAAGTAGTAGCTACTTTGGTTTTTCAAATGGAGCAACGCTGCATATATTATATAATTTTGAATATTGAATATTTGAACCAAAGAAATTACAAAAATACTTGTATATAACTCTTTACAAAACTCTAAGCTATTTTCAAATCCTTATAGAAACTCCAATGTGTGACAGTTTTAGCAATAAAATTGTTGACCAGTAGTTTACAAACACTTTTCCATGTGAATATCAACGGCATCTATTGAGGCTCTTTGATTTTCATTTGGATCTAATTCCTGAAAAGCTTCCTTCGTTGATTTTGATAAAATGTGTAGTCATGCAGTCCATTACTTTAGGACTAAAATTAATAATTTGAACGTATTCATAGCCCTCTAGATTCAAAACTAAATTACAAAATTAAAAAAAAATTTGTTACAAAAAGTAACAAATGAAAATATACCGGGTGTCTCATTTAAAAATCGAAAGTTTATATCACTTCCGGTGAGATCGGAAGTTGCATGAAGATGAGTCACTTGTTAAAAAATGTTTTCTTAGTTTTACTTAATAAAATATATTTATGAATTAATTAAAAAATATTTTCTTAATACTTCTCATATCCGATAGACTAGAAGGTGCTTTGTGAGCGTTTGCTGTATGTTTTTTGTTGTATCACCATCCTTGGCCACCTTAAGTTATCTCTAATTGATTTAGGTGTAGTCACTCCCCAGCAAAAATTGAATATGCAGAATCAGGCTCCAAGATTCGGAGGACCCCAGACAACTTCCGTTGTAGGACCTGGATGTGGAGGCGACGGCGGCATTGTTCAAACACAACCTCCAGCTCCTTCACCTGCGCAACCCCAATCGGGTGCTCCAAGCGGAACTCAGTCTACACCTCAACAAGCAACTCAGAATCAAGGTGGTCAACCTGGTGCGCCGCCAGCGCCATCTACTGGTAGGCTGTTGATATGCATTATTTTCTTAATAATTAAGAGGCGATTTTTTTTTGGGCATCTGGGGTTTACAAAGCATGTTCATTTCAAAAACATCCCTTTTTTCCTAACTTGAAGTTATTCTAATGAGTAATTAGTAATGAATTTTTGTTTGACAGTGGTTGACAATGTGTCAGTGTGAGTAGAATTCTTCTAGTCTTCCATTGTCTACAAACAAAGAAAATTAAAACTCTGCATGTGTTTTAGTCACGACGTTTCAACAGTTAACATCTACTGTCGTTATGAAGTGTGTGAATGAAACAAGATATGCAGAGTATCTACAAAAAAGGCACAACGGAGTAAATGAAAAATATCAATTTCAGTGAACTGGGTTTTTGCTTAGGACGGCAGTCCAGTAGGTACATTTGTTGCATGCTTTTGACACAAATTGTGTATAAGTATCCCAGATATCTTGTCGCATTCACACATTTGATAATGACAGTAGATGTTCTGTTGAAACTTTATGACTCAAACACATGCAGCGAATTAATTTTCTTTGTTTCTAGACAATGGAAGTCCAGAAGAATTTTACTCAGTAATGAATTTGTTTCTTTGTTGAGTGTGTTCTTGAATGAATTTATTTTAACTGCTGTATTTCATATTTCATATTGGTTAAATCATTTCTTGAAACTTTGGCACAATTTTTTCAAATTTCGTTGCTGTAACCTCTAATTGCATATTTTTACTAAGATAGAACATGTCCAAGTTCCAAGAATTGTTTTTGATTTATTTAAATTTTTTTTTTGTTTGCTTTAGAAGAATGAAAATTGATAGTTTTTCATTATTATGTGATTTTGAATATTCAGTTTGTGAAATTCACATTAAAAAACTATTTAGGTAATATCAAGCAGCCAGTAAATTGACTTTCTTTATAATTGATAATGACAGGTTAGGTTTTCAGACAAGTCCTTTTCCTACATTGATTAGTTTGTATGATTGCATGCTTAAATTCTAACAGAGTTTTTCATATAATTTCATTCAGCAGACCCCGAAAAGCGTAAGCTTATCCAGCAGCAACTAGTCCTTCTGCTGCATGCTCATAAGTGCCAAAGAAGAGAATCACAAGCCAACGGTGAAGTTTGGTCCTGCACTCTGCCGCATTGCAAGACGATGAAGAATGTTTTAAATCATATGACAACGTGCAATGCCGGGAAAAGTTGTTCAGTGGCGCATTGCAGTTCATCTCGACAGATAATAAGCCACTGGAAGAATTGCATAAGAACAGATTGTCCTGTCTGTCTTCCGCTTAAACAAGCAGATAAGAATCGCAATAATCCAAATGGTAAGTGATTATTAACATTATTTTTTTATACAGAATAGTATCTAAAACAGTTACCGCAAGTTCACTTTTAATAATGATTTTTATGATGAAAAGACAATTGAAGGCCATATTCTAATATGAATATGAAATATTACTAAAATTTCAAAACCCCTTAAAAATTTCAGAAATATGATTCCTATTCAATAGGCAATAAATCTCTCTGATAAAGAATTTTACCCATTGCTTTATTAGGAAGCAAAGGAAAAGGGTTATGATACCAAACAGTTGTCAACAACAACAAATAAAACAAAAAAAAATATCCTGAACGACAGATAATCCAGTCATTTGTTATTTTTATAGTTGTATTTCATATGTCAATTTGATCCTAATTCAGTACCAGAATGGAACAAATAAAATTCCACCATAGTGAATTTAGAGATCATTTTTTTTTGTAAACTAATGAACTAAAAAGTTAAAAATAATATGTATTGTATTAAAACTTAATAACATTTAAAAAATATAATATTTTCTGAGAATCTTTAGGTTTTCTTTCTACTGTAATGACGTTTTACTCTTCAAGCTTTCAATAAAATATTTAGATTTTTAAAAGTTTTTGTTGTTTATAAAATACATTACTTTTCAGTTCACTACATATTAAATTAAAGCTTTTGTTTCAAAAGTTTTTTTTTTGTTTATTTCATTTATTACTTTTCAACAATAGAATTTTTTCTGTCCTAATAGATGCACCAGGTGCCCAGAGGTTGGTACTATTAGTGTCATGCGTATATTTCCTACCCCTTGACATCCCGTTTCTCAACATGTACCCAACATTAATGGATATGTCTATACATAGGTTGAACTACAAAAATTATTCGACCGCCTGGTGTTTTTCAAAATTTTTCCAATTAAAATGATCACATGGCCACTGAGTGGACATCTGTCTGCCCAAACTAGCGTGACTTCTACTCTCCAATGATATTCAACTTGATTTTTTAGAACGTAATCAACTTTCACTTAAATGAACAAACACTTTTTTAAAGTATATGTTATGTTTGTCCAACCTGAGAACTATTCATCATACATTTTCCATAAGTAGGCATCGTAAAACCATTGATATATGATATTTTTTTGTTCAGCAACCGCAAATCCTACTCAGAACAACCAGTCTCCGAACCCTTCTGCAACTGACATGCGTAGAGCATACGATGCCCTTGGAATTCAGTGTCCGACAACTGGTACAGGACCTGCACCTGCTGGTCTGATTCCAAATCCTGTCCAGTCAAGGCCCACGTTGAGGTTACCTTTGAATACGGGACAGAATATACCTAGTCTAGGTATGCGAAGTTTAGCACCACCAGGACCAGCTGCTCCTAACGTATCTCTACCTCTGAGTAGTGATCCTTCTTCTAACTCGTCTCAAATACAAGGTGTTGATCAAACTGCTGCGAGTTTACGGCAAAGTGTCAACAATGTGATGTTTGGCCTTGCTAGTGGCGCAGAGGCAGCCAATCAGGGTTTGGGCCAGTTACCAGGGGGTTTGCAACCTGGCCAAGTGACAGCATCTCCTGTAGCAGGAACGAAGGAGTGGCACCAGTCTGTCACTCCAGATCTCAGAAACCATTTGGTGCATAAGCTGGTGCAAGCGATATTTCCAACACCTGATCCACAGGCTTTGCTAGACAAAAGGATGCACAATTTAGTGGCATACGCTAGGAAGGTAGAGGGAGATATGTATGAAATGGCCAACTCCAGGTCCGAGTACTACCACCTATTAGCAGAAAAGATATACAAGATTCAGAAAGAGCTGGAAGAAAAGAGGCAGAAGAGAAAAGAACAGCAGTTGCAACAACAGCATACACAACCTGTCAGACCAAACCTCCAAGGTAATTAACAATCACTGAACAATGAAATAGTTGTTCATACAATTTGAAATTTCACGACTTTTACTGTTTCAGGTTTGGTGTCGAGACCCCCAATACTACTAAGTAATATTCTTCCAGGCCAGCAGCAGTCACCTGCCCAGGCACAACCGGGTTTGAGGAGTGGTTCTCCGTCACTCGGGGGTCCACCTCTTGGAGCCCTTGGTGTTCTAAACCAACCTGGAAACCGACTGTTGTTCTCGACTCAACAGACTGCGCCCCAGACTCCTCAGCAGCCACAGCAGAACGTTGGCCTACCCGGGCCCAGCCCGAGTCCCTCAAATCCAGGGCTATCACCATTTGGAAATCCTCTTTCGCAAGGCAGTACCACTACTTCGTCAAGCAATCAATTTCCTACAACTAGCAATGGGCCTGTTAGCCTGCCTCAAGTATCGCCTGGTGGACAGAATTCTCAAGCGAATCAGTATGCAGAGATGATGAAGTCGAGTCGAATATCTCCTTCACCTTCTAGTTTCGTTCAACAACAACAACAAAACTCCCAGCCTATTTCTGCTCAGAATGGTAGTCGGATACCCACGACAAGTTCAGACTCAGTACTCACTCCACATCCGACAAACGCAGGCCCTAGATCAGTTAGTTCTTCCAGGGGGGCATCTCCATCAGCACCGGCAACACCAATACAGACATCGCCGTCATCTGCCAGCATGGGTAAGTGTAAATTGTGTTTTTGGAAATAGAGTTTGCCACAATGAGTCCATTTTTACAAGCTTTTATTTAGTTTCACCTGTCCCGTTGTCTATCTGTAATCAAATCTTGCAAGTTCGATTAACTTGAACTTGGCAGGTGTCCATAGTTCCGGTGACAATGCATATGAGAGAAAAAAACAAAATGGCGGCACCGAGATGGCGGACGAGATTTGTTATTATGGTCTGACCATTCAAAATTCGTGTGAGGAGGTTTTTGTGGTCGGAAATTTAAAATTTTCTGTCAAAATTCAAAAATTCAAGATGGATGGCGGACGAGTTTTGTGATTTTGACCCAATTCGATATGAAATTGGTATGTGTGAGTTTTTGAGGTCGGATATTATGAATTTGTTGTATAAATTTATAAATTCAAAATGGCGGCTTCAAGATGGCGGAATAGTTTTGTGATTTTGGTCCAATTGAATTGTAAATTGATATGAATTTTATTTCAAATTCAAGATGGCGGCCCCGAGATGTTGGAGTTTTGTGGTTATGGTCCTATTTGAATAAAAAGTGGTTTGTGGGGTTTTTGAGGTTTATTGAGGTCGGAGATTATGTTGTCAGAATTTATAAATTCATGGCGGCTCCAAGATGGCGGAGTAGTTTTGTGATTTTGGTCCTATTCTTTAAAAAAATTGTATGTAGGTGCTTCTTGTGATTATAGTCCGATTATTTTCAAAATTGTTATGTGTTGGTATTTGAGGTCGAAAATCATAAATGTTTTTTAAAAATTTGTAAATTCCAGGATGGCGTTACAGTTAATATTTAGATTGCCACCTCATTGACGAGTTAGATAGCTCAAAACTCACAGGAAACAGGTCTTGTAATAACCATGCTTTATCAAAAATTCATATTTAGTTGTCTGTTGAACATGAGAAGTGTTTGTTTTTTGCATTTTTCACCAAAAATTCAAATTTTAAATGCAAAATGAAACTTTTTCTGGCAGTTCAATAAATTCTCTCTCACACTCATTGGCTTATGAATAAAATAATAGGCGAATTCACCGTAGTCTTTGGAGATAACAGCATCAAACTTGGTATTGTTGGATTCCTTATGATAATCCCTAACCAATCATGTAATTATACCGAATGTTCTATTTAAAAAAATTATTAAAATGGCGCTCAGCTGACATTTCAAAACTTTTAGCTGTGATTTTTTCATGAAAAAGTAGGTTTTTATCTCCTTCGAAATTTTGTTTCAATGTAGCAGGTGGTTCAATTATAATGTGAGACTGACGACATGTTTGCCTGTAGGATGTTCGATATGCAATCTGAATCAAGTTTGATCTCTAGCTTTATTTTGTTGTTGGGAACATGATGCCATGAATTTTATTATTACTTCCTCGATGGTCTCTTGAACAGGTGTTCCTGAGCACAGAGCTAATACTTCAATTCTATGTGCTCAGAGAAGCAGAGAAACAAATGTTTCTTTTAATGAATTATGTGAAAGTCTAATGGGAGTATGTTCTTTCTTGTAACTAGAATGTGTACTCTCGGTTGTCTTTGCTTTGGAGTTGGATTCCAATATGAGACCTAGGTCTGCATTCAAATTCTTTTCCAATGCATGAGAACGGAAGCAAAGATCAAAAGATTGAATTGGTGCTTGAAAATGGTAAGGGTTTGACTTAGGGATCTTGATATATTGTAATTTCAGTCATAGAGAACAATTTCTTTAGCCTCTTTCACTCTGGTTAAATGTACTTATCTACAGAAAATCCCCTTTCCAGTGTAGGATATCTGGTGGTTCGTGAGTGGGACTTGAAAATGACTACTAGGAAGAATAATTAATCATTGTTAGTATGCTTTGAACAATTTTTTCATCTCGTTTCTGAATTTGATACCATTTGTTTTGAAATTGTTTTGTCAGTGCTTTATTAAAGCTCATTTTAACATTCACAAATAAACAATATTGTTTTATACCACATTCCCTGAAGAGGAGAATTGAGCGAACAGATAATCATATTTTTTTTTTAACCTGGTGAATAAATCCTATTTTCATCTACCTTCACTGACGTTTAATAATTCCTCTTCGACCATTTCTTTCACTGACAGTTAATAATTCCTCTTTGGCCATTTATTAATGTTTTGATCTTTAACAAACTTCTGAGTAAAGTTTTTTCCCAAAATCCTTTGAACATATTTTTTCATTGGGAGTTGCTAATAGTTCAAAATGTAATAACATTAACCCATTGCTCAAAGTTACAATTGTTTGGGTGGATCCTTAACAGTTCACTGATTTCAGGTAAGGGCATGAGTAGTGCAGAACGTGCTGCACAGAATGCTCCAAGACAGTCGTCATTGTCGTCACAAATGGCTGCGATAACAGCAGCAGCTGACAGAGATGAAGAATCCCCATCACCTCCACGGGGAGGTAGTAAAGGCAAGTTGGAGCAAGTCAAGATGGAGGTGGAAGTGAAGCAAGAAGAAGGAGAGACAAACGAATCACAAATGGAAGGTATGGGCGGCAAGGGAATGAGGAGCGAAATTAAACTGGAGATTAAGCAGGAAGTGAATGATTCAGTAGGAGAACATGGAATTATGATAAAGGAAGAGCCGGGTTTGGTTAAAGAAGAACCACGCAGTTCGGAAATTTCAGCTGATGTTGCACCCTCTATTGATTCGTCTGGTGCTGTAGCAGGTAGCGAGAGAAAGTGTAAGAGTGAGTATTTTTTTATTAATTTGTACCATACCTACTTAACTATTGTTTCCGTGTCTAATTTTTTCTAATTTTGCATCAGTATTCAAACCAGACGAACTGAGACAGAAACTGATGCCAACTTTGGAAAAACTGTTCAGACAAGATCCGGAAAGTATACCATTCAGGCAACCAGTGGACCCTCAAACTCTCGGAATCCCGGATTATTTTGAAATCGTTAGGAGGCCGATGGATTTGTCGACGATCAAAAGGAAGCTTGATATCGGACAGTTTGCAGATCCTTGGGAGTATGTGGACGACGTGTGGCTGATGTTTGATAATGCTTGGTTGTACAATAGAAAAACAAGCCGAGTGTACAGGTACTGCACAAAGGTAATTCTTGAGATAATATTGTGTTTTTCAACTTTTTAATATCGGATTTGGTTTACAGCTGTCTGAGGTTTTTGAACAAGAAATCGACCCCGTTATGCAATCTATGGGGTACTGTTGTGGCAGGAAGTACACTTTTAATCCTCAGGTGTTGTGCTGTTATGGCAAACAACTCTGTACAATTCCTAGGGATGCCAAATATTATAGTTATCAGAACAGGTGAGTTTTACCTGTTTATGATTTTAAGTTTTCATTAGCTGTTTGTTTTCATTTCTCAGTTATTTCAATAATAATTATATATGTGGGAATTTGTTCAAAACAGACTAGAATTTTTAGGATGACATGCTGATGTTGAAAATCATTCAGATTTTTTTTACAAAAAATGGTTATTTGTTTAACTGCTACCAAAACTAGCAGTTTTTTGCCACAATCTCATGAGTTGCAAAAACTGTTTTTGTATGAATGAAACAATATTTTTTCCAACCACAAAAAACAGCCTTCAACATATTTGTGATGAAGTACAGAAAATCATTTATTTTTTGTACATTTGTCAAGAAAATTGCCACAATTATCAATAGTCTTCTATTTATTAATGTTATATTAGTGTGTTTAATAAAATATGTTTACTTATATTAAGAGGGAACGAGCAGTTTGATTAGAGCCATGAAGGCGACACTACTGACTGCTGTCGAAAGCGCTCTCATATTATAATTGAAGGTTATAAAACTTTGAACTTATCCTTTTTGTAACTCAGTGTGAATATTGAAACATTAAAACAGAGGAAAACTAGTTACATCATCCAGAAGAGAATTTGAGATTTTTACATGTCTTGTTAATTTTTTTATTTCAAGAGAAAATATTCACTTTATATTAAATAGCACTAGCAATAAATTTTCTTTCCTGAATAACTTATCCATTTTTTTCATGGTCTGATGCATAGCCTGAAAGCATATGGACTTGGATCCGATCGATACACTTTCTGCCAAAAATGTTTCAATGACATTCAAGGAGATACAGTAACGCTAGGAGAGGACCCAACACAACCCCAAACGTAAGTTGTTTTTTTTGTTGTACATAATTAATTTAATTGATGTATTTTGATATTTTGATGTCCATCGCTACACTAGTAGTGAAAAAAAAAAGTTTCTAGTAAATCGTAAACATTTTGTTTTATTTGTTAAAAAATAACAAAACAAAGGAACCTTTCACAAAAATTGTATTTTACAAGCCCAGCAACATTGAAAAATTTGAATTATAAACAATTGTGTTCTAGAGAAAAAATGCAAGAGTCGCTAAATAATGGAAACAAAAAAATATCATTCTTTATGGTTTACCAGGTTTGCAACAATTTCCAAGTTTGACATGAGAGTAAATAAATTATTTATTCTGCAAGATTTGATAAAGATAAAGATGAAAGGTTTTTTTATGTTTGTCACTCTTATATATTTTTCATAATAATTTATTCAATAATGCCTAACCTGGAAATGGTCGAAAAATTGGGAAGCGATGTAGGATGATGTTTTTTGTTTTTACCATTTTGCGACTCTTTTTTCATTTTCTCTACATTTATTCTGTTGAATAAAAAAATAATTTGAAGTTAGAATTTAATTATAATTTTAAATTTACAAAGAATAAAAACTCGAAGTCATCTTTTATTCTTTGTAAATCCCACACCACTCCACTTCGAGATATCATGGACTTCTACCATAGGATAATTTTAAATTAAAAAAATCAACTGATTTGAAACAGTCTGACCCTGCCAGAAAAACATAATCTTTGTAACACAATGTCAAAATGTTTAATGAAATATTTATAGCTGCTGTCTTGAAACCATATATTTCATATAACATAACATATAATTAACACAGTTGAATTATTTGACAAAAATCCTATGCTTGGCTGTATTATCTTCTATTTGTAACATGGGTCTATATCTTGAAATTGAAAAGTTAGGGTCCCACTGGAAGACCGTAGCAATACAACTCTCTAAAGGTCGTTGTATAACAAGTGTGGGCGCGGGATTATTCAATATCGGGGTTAGAGGTCCTGTATATAAATGGTCCAAAAATTATTTATCTGGGAGAAAACTACGTTTGTATGAAGAATGAAAAATAGATGTTTTATATTTTTCAAACGGTTAGATAAATTATTATAATTTATGACACCAAATGTATTTTTAAATTACCATTCTTTGAATCAACATCCTATTAATATAATCCAAACAGTCTTTTGGATATCAATTCTTTATATGAATTGATAATATGTATATTCATTCATTCTGTTATCAATAATGGGAAACATTCATATCTTGAATTTCATTCAATTGATACCGTTCACAATCACCAAACTAGACAACCAAATAATCTCATCACGCATAGAATAAAGACAAATTTTGGAAAAAAAATTAATTTTATTTAATGGAATTTTAATATTCAATAATATACCCGAATTAGAACTCAAATGATTATTCTGATTACAAATCTGAAGATATTTTCGATCTTTGCCTATATCACTTGAAATGATGATCCCTCTGAGGTGATTCTGGAAATTATTTGTTATCCAGTAACGACAGACAAACTCAAGCAAAAAGTGAAGAATGAAACAATTCTACATAATGCTACAAAGCACTCTGAAACTCGGCACATAACATCTCGACATCATGTATTATTAGAAAAAAAAAAGGTTTACCAAAAAATCATGGGTGGAACCTAAAAAAAATTTCATTTGAAAAAATATAATTGTTTTTGGTTGTTATTTCAGAAAATATAAGATTTATATATAAAAAAAAAAGATTTTGATAAATTGAGAGATAATTTAATTCTCCACAAGAATGATATTTTTTTAATATTTGTGGAATTATGTAATAATATTTTTATTTTCAGTGCCATAAAGAAGGATCAGTTCAAGGAAATGAAAAACGATCATCTAGAAATGGAAACCTTTGTCCACTGCACGGATTGTGGGCGAAAACTCCACCAAATATGTGTTCTTCATATAGAAGCCATCTGGCCCCAAGGTTTCACTTGTGACGAGTGCCTCAAACTTAAAGGACTGAAACGGAGAGAAAACAAGTTCAACGCGAAACGGTTGCCCATTACGAATTTGGGTGTTTACATTGAAAACAGAGTGAACCTCTTCCTCAGAAAAAAAGAAGCAGGTGCGGGTGAAGTAGCGATTCGTGTTGTGTCGAGTTCTGAAAAAGTTGTAGAAGTAAAACCTGGGATGCGATCTAAGTTTGTAGAAACCGGCGAACTTAATGGAGAGTTTCCGTATCGAGCGAAGGCCCTTTTCGCTTTTGAGGAAATTGACGGGGTGGATGTCTGCTTTTTTGGCATGCACGTTCAAGAATACGGTTCCGAGTGTCCTCTCCCGAACACGCGTCGTGTTTATATTGCGTACTTAGACTCAGTTCACTTTTTCAAACCGAGACAATTTAGGACTGCTGTGTATCATGAGATTTTATTAGGTTATATGGACTATGTGAAACAGTTAGGTTACACAATGGCTCATATATGGGCTTGTCCCCCTTCGGAGGGCGATGATTATATTTTTCATTGCCATCCGCTGGACCAAAAAATACCAAAACCCAAGAGATTGCAAGACTGGTATAAAAAGATGTTAGATAAAGGAATCATTGAAAGAATAGTTTTAGATTATAAGGTACGGTGCAAATTTTACTTAGTTTTTGCTGTTCTACAATATTTGTTTTGTTTTATAGGATATTCTCAAACAAGCAATGGAAGATAATCTTAGATCAGCTGCTGATCTCCCTTATTTTGAGGGAGATTTCTGGCCGAATGTTTTGGAGGAGAGTATAAAAGAGCTTGACCAAGAAGAAGAAGAGAAAAGAAAGCAAGCAGAAGCTGCGGAGGCAGCGGTAAGTATTTTTTTTCTAATAATACCCCTTATAGTTCTGCACCATCATGCAGAGTAAATAAATTATGTACAGGTCATTACTACATCCTGATATTCACTTGAAATTTCATTGGTATTTTTTTGCATATTTTTATTAAATTAATTTTTTTCATTGTTGGAGTGGTAACTACTCAATATAAAAATAACACTTGTCTTATTGATTATGTCTATTATGGTATAATAATTAATAATAATAATTACAAATGTTGAGTTGGCAGGAATTCGGTCGGGATATTCAAGAAAACCAAGTGTTGAATCGCCGACGTTTCGCAATTGTAATGTTTCATCTTCACTTTCTCTTTCCAACAAATAAAATCCTATAACAAATTTGTAAGTCTCGTTTGTAATGAGTAGAAATGAAAAAAAATAAAAAATATTGAATGTATGTTTGGGCAAATAATTTTATTCCACAGAATTTTTTAAATTATAATTAGACATAATCCCAAAGTGTATGTTTAGGTGTCAAGTTTTAAGACCCAAATAATAAAGTATTGTATTTAATAAAAAAAAAATTGTTGCAGATATTCTCTTCTATGGAAGAAAGCGAAGTGGGTCCTGATGGAAAGAAAAAGGGACAGAAGAAAGCTAAAAAGAACACAAAATCGAAGGCGAATCAAAGAAAAAATAGTAAAAAATCAAACAATCCTCAAAATGGCAATGATTTATCAGCAAAAATTTTTGCTACAATGGAAAAGCACAAAGAAGTATTCTTCGTTATCAGATTACATTCTGTTCAGTCAGCTGCCAGCCTTAAGGTAAAAAAATTACATTTTTTTAAATTTAATCTATTGCTTTTTTGTCTGCCCTTTGTCATTAGCAAATTGAAATCTTTCTGAATTCATTTTTCACTTGAGACTTTTTTCTGAAATTTTCAGCCTATTCAAGACCCTGACCCTCATATCAACTGTGATCTCATGGATGGAAGGGATGCATTTCTAACGCTGGCTCGTGAGAAACATTACGAGTTTTCATCATTAAGACGAGCAAAATACAGCACAATGTCCATGCTGTACGAATTACATAACCAGGGACAAGATAAATTTGTATATACTTGTAACAGTTGTAAATCACATGTGGAAACCAGATATCATTGTACATTTTGTGAAGATTTTGACTTGTGCATTCACTGTTACGATAAGGAAGGCCACCCACATAAGATGGAGAGGCTAGGCTTAGACATAGACGATGGAAGTTCGCCCAGCGACAGTAAAGCCAATCCTGGTGAAGCAAGGAAGTTGTCAATACAGGTAATTTCTTCAACATTGTTTATGATGTTTAGCTTTTACTGATAGTCCAAGAGCTGCAGCCAAAATGTTACTAAAACCTGACAATAAAACCAATAGAAATTCAATTCAATTCAATTTATTCCCAAGAAACGTACAGTTCATAATAGGGAAAAAAAAATTTAAATAAATTCATATAATATAAGTAACCATACTAAAAATTAATTAAAATATAATGAAATCAGAATTGGAATGGATTCAAAGGAGTAAGTATTTTTTTAGGTTATTCTTGAATCACAATGATTTTTTTTCATATACATATAATGTATATGTGGATTGATTTTTTTCATTATCTTGTTATCAATAATTTTTTTCAATGCAAATGTTTTTAGCGGTGTATCCAGTCCCTGGTGCATGCTTGCCAATGCCGAGATGCGAACTGCCGTCTGCCGAGCTGTCAAAAGATGAAACGTGTGGTAACTCATACGAAAGTGTGCAAAAGGAAAACCAATGGTGGTTGTCCTATTTGCAAACAGCTCATCGCGTTGTGCTGTTATCACGCTAAACACTGCCAAGAAACTAAATGCCCTGTACCTTTCTGTTCGAACATCAAACACAAGCTCAAACAGCAACAGCTCCAGCAGAGGTTGCAGCAGGCGCAGCTGCTTAGGAGGAGAATGGCGGTTATGTCCAGGACGACTCCGACAGCGAATCCTCTACCCTGTCCCACCAACGTGCCTATGGGTGGAGGTGGGGTACAGTCCGTTATGCCGGGCTCAGTTAGCCCTGCCAACACCATGAATTCCGGTATGTAGTCAGTTTAGTCCTTCATCTTTCATTTCTCTTGTTGATGATGTGTGGATAGAGATGCTGTTTAACCTCACCACAATTGAAACAATTTATACGATCAAATAAAATTCATGAATAAATGTTTGATAAAATTGACGAATATTGGTTGCATTCACACGCAAAAATTCCTTCATCAATTCTGGTGTTATCTTTTGGTTGATTAAGAGTAGCGATTGATTTAGTGTAACTTTTGATTGATTATGAAAAGGTTTTTTTGGGATGATTTCTATTTTTGCTTGAAGCTTCGCTTGCTTCTATCCTTCCAAATCTTCTCTTGTATCAACACTATTTCTGAAGTTTATTCATTCACTTGAAAAACCCTAATACAAGATAAAAAAAGTTGAGTATGCTTTAAAAAAGTTGAGTATGCTTTAAAAAAGTTAAAAAATAGCCTCTGAGGTGGTCACGTGACTTTCGCTGCTTGTCAAAAATTGCATTATTTTGTTTTAAATAACTGCTTAAATTTTTTTGGAGCAAACGTCCTAAAATTTCGTTAAATGTGTAAAGTAGTTTGATGATTTCTTTTAATTGATAAGTTTGACAATGGTTTAGTACTGACAACAATCGATTAAAATAAATTTCTATCTTAAAAGCCTAACAATACATCAACTTTGCATCAAACAAATTTCAAACAGTATTCCCATTTCCTTAAAGAAAAACATTTTTATCGAAATTCAGTAAAAAATAGTTAGCATGCTGCTAGTGGCATAAAACATTTTTTTGTAAGTTATGATTTTTTTTTCAATATATGAATCATCAATTTTGTGAAATTCGGAAAATCGGAATAGAAACAACTTTTCTCTTTATTCATTTTTTATTTATTATTGTTATTATTCAAACAAGCAAGCGATTTTTATTTGAAAAATGGTCAACAATGTTTCAGTATGAATTAAATTGATTTGGACTATTAGGTATCTAAGTAAGAAAAGAATTGATTATCTACTCGAAAGGGGAACATTCTCCATTAAAAATTGGAAAACATGATTTTTTTTTTGAAATGGGAAAAAATAGTACAATAATTTTTTTTTTACAATCTCATAAGAAAACAACTACTTTCCGGGTAATCCCACGTCCCCGGCTAAAGCCATGCCGGATGTTGAAGTACATCTGAGTATAATGGGAAAAAACCCTGAGTGAAAATAAAGAAATTCAGTGATGCGAGAATTACACCTCTTTTGCTAGGCATCCAATTTTCAATGGATAATATTCCCCTTTCAACAAAAATACCTTCCAAGATGTTATCTTGAACTATGAAAAATTGCGATTGAAGTTTGTCTTTCATCCGCAGATGATTCCACATCTGATGTTATGAAGATTCTGTTGATATTTCAGAATCACCATAGTTCGCTCACCCTATATCAATATATTCCCTCACCCTGTATCAATAAGCTGTCCTCACTTTCTTTATACATATCATAAATGAATTTCTTACTGCCATTTTCTATTCTGCAGGTAAATCAGTTCTTGTGATATTTTATGTGCATCTGCCACTCTCCAAAATAGAATACAGTTGAGAAAACTTATGGAATTTCTATTGAAGTTTTAATGTTTACCTCTTGAACAGATGAAAATGGTGGTCCTCTATGTGTTCTCTCCCCTTCAATAGCTATTTATGTATTTAGAGCACAGTGATGGATTACTGCTTGACAAAGAGATAATTTTTAGAAAGCTGCAGTTACACTTTGTGATCAAAATACACACAATATTTTTTCTACAAACGCAGAACTCAGGTACAGAAAAAGCACTTATTGATCATACATTATTACCAAATAATAATATCCATTTTATTTATTATTCACTAGATTAATATTGAAGGTACAATTTTGAAATTTTTTAATAGATATAGCCAGTCAGTATCAAAATTGCTGGCAATACATATCTGTAACCCAAAAAAAAGTGCTAGTTCTGGGTTTTGATCCTGGGCCCCTGCATGGCACACAGTGTGTCTAGTCACTTGTTTATATGGACAACTTTAATAAATTGAGTTACATGTTACTTATAATATACATGACGACAAATCGGAAACATCTGCATAAGCGAGAATTCTCTCAATTTTGTCACTCTAGAGCGACAAAGCTGTGAATTAATGACATTCCTCAGAAAACATTAACTTTGCTTTGAGATTTGAACGCCCCAAAGGCTACTTTGTTATGCAGTTATCGAAAAAATACTTTTGCACAAATTGTTTTGCTTGTGAATTGAGGATAGTTCCAGGCTTAATCTAAAAAAGAATACAAATATATTAAATGTTTTTGGTTTGCATTTGTATATTGATGTCATTATTTTCTCTCTATAAGGTTTCCATTAAATTACTGTTGTGTAAGTATTCCAGTAATATGAAATTGTAATCATAAAGGGGTTACAAATGTCAAATTTGAGGTTGGAAATTTTGAAAATTATTGGTGTATAAAACAATGTATTGTACTTACTCCAAAATGAATGTTGTCAGTTGATGTTAAGCTTTTTGTAATATAATCAACTGCAAAACACGAATTTTCATCAGCTTATAGAAGTTGATAGAGAGAGATGTTACATAGAGAGTGTGGTGATTTGTTTGATCATAAGTTGATAATCCAACTGAATACTTTATTCCCAGCATTCTAAGGTTTCGTAGCATCCCTGTCTTACATCATTATTAGTATGTTGTAATTTTTACCAAGTAAGATTACTTTACCTGATAGTTATTCATTTTGATTTATTCAGTCATTGATTAACTGAGGTTGTTTATTTAAGGTTTACCAAATCCAGCTATGGGAATTCAATCTCCTCATCAGGCAGGCATTGGTTTGAAACCAGGGGCTCAGACACCACCAGCCAATGTACTACAAGTTGTCAAACAAGTGCAGGAGGAGGCCGCCAGACAACAGGCTCCTCACGTTGGTTATGGTAAAGTCAGTCCGAATCAAGTTCCCGGGCAGAGTATGCCTCCTCCTCAAATAAGAAACATGGGCCATTTAGGAGCGGGACAAGGTAAGACTGACTCAATATTATTTGTAAACATTATTCAAAAGTAAATTAGTGTTTTTAAAAAGAATAACATGAAACAGTCGGAAGTTACATAAAACTGTTTATAAACATTTCACACAATTTTTATTATATAAATCTTGAATTATTTAAAGTAGAAAAACCATACACAGATTAATTAATATTAAAACAAGATACACAAAGAACAGTCTTTGGTAATATCAAAGTAGAGGAGGCATTGAAAATAGCACATACTGACAATGAATATAAATTCAATTTCTTTCTTTGTGAAAGCATGTAATTTTTCAATCGATTTTTGAATTATAGGATGTTTCTGGAATTCTTGATCTCATTAAGTAATCTATTAAAATTTAACACAGGTAAATGTATTTTTTTTTAATTTAAAAATTTTGGGCTAGCAAGATCAGTATGGGACAAGATATGTTGCCTAGTATGATAACCATATATTTCAGAATTTCTAGTTGATATGAAAGTTTCAATTGTTATATTGTATTGTTTTTCTGTAATTATATAGAGTTGACTTGTTGGTGTATCATATGGAAGACAAAACAAGACTTTTTTATATGGAGTGGAAATTATGTTGAATCAAATTTTCATCAATCCTATATACCTTATATGTGAAGTTGGTTTTAAAATATATTTTTATATTTTCAAATTGAGATTAATATTTACCGCCAATGGGCTTAGCACGGCAGTATGAACATTGCTACCTCAATTTCCTTTGTCAAGTCCTCGAATTTTATCAATTACTTGGAATTCTGCTGATTAAGTACCGCTGTTTTCTTGAAATTCAAACCTGTTTTCATCAAAAACTTATGTTTCATTGACGAAATTTACTATGTGTTTTTCCATTAGTTTTTTAATAATTTTTGTGAAAATGCTCAGTAATGTGTTTCTATAATTAATTACCAGGATTTTGAGGATCACCACTTTTGTATATAACTCTTACTGAAGCGTTTTTTCATTTGGAAATATTCCTCTTTAAAAACATTAATAATTTTTAATAGGGTTCCGCTAAAATATTATTCAATTCAAAAATGTATTTGGTTATCAAACCATCACAACAATTTTTTTAGTATTTAATTTTTTTTATCAGTGGGGAAACAAGCATTTAAGAACTATTATTTATTGGAGGAATATCTTTTCTTGGAATAATATTATAGTATGTAAACTTATATTTTCACCAAAAGTTGAAAAGTGATCATTCATAATTAGCATTGGAATTTATTAGTTCAATATTACTATTTAAATTTTTTTGGTATTATTTTGAGAGAAATCCAATTATGAATATGTTCAGCTTTTGTTCTTTTCATCATGGCATTGAATTTATTTATTTAAATTGTATAAATTCAGAGAATAAGTTTTCATCATTAATATTATGTTTATTTGATTTATATTTGGTGTTTCTTAATTTGGGATACTTTATTCTATGATCTGTTATTGATATATTCAAACTAATTTTGACATTGAAAAGGTAACAATTTGTAACAATGTGATCAAGAATACTATTATATGTATTTTATTTTTCAATAAATTTGCTGGATTCAGAGATATGTAGAGTTTTGAAGTAAAAGCCTTTCAACGACAAATTCTCTATCTTGAAATAAAATATAAAATGAAATTTTTTAATATTTTGGAGTTGCTTGATGATAAATCCTGATGATAAACCTAAAGTTTTGAAACCATGCATCTCAGATAGCAACTGTTTTCCATTGATCTTGGTAATCAAACAAAAAAAATAACCTATTGTTTCAGGTGGCAATCTTTTACCGATGGAGCAGTGGCAACAGAGATATCCAGGGGGTGTAACCCCTGGCATCCGACAACCGGGACCGCAGGTGATGCAACCAGGTCAGATGGGTCAACCGCCTTTACAGTCAAATCCTGCCGGTGTTAGGCCTGGCGCCACTCCTATCAGCACTCCTGGAAACATGATGCAAAAGCAGGCGCTGCAACAGCTCATGACAACGTTGAGGTCACCTCAGTCCGCTGAACAGCAACAACAAATACTGACAATACTCAAGTCAAATCCACAACTCATGGCGGCTTTCATCAAACAGAGACAGGTATTTATTGATTGGTGATTTTTATATTTGCTACTGAAATTGGACACTTTTAAAATTTGTTGCTTGTTCTACAAACATAGATTAAAATTTGTTGCTTGTTCTACAAACATAGAGGAACGACGCGACAAGCGGCAAGCGACGAGACAAAAAACTTTTGAACTCTTGTCAGTTTGAAATATTAGGTAGAACAGTGAGGATGAATTTTTTTTATTAGATAACCCAACATTACGTTTGTTACTTGCAAAGGGCTATAATAGGAAATATGCCGACCTCCTATGAATCGAAAAAGAAATTGGTTTGGACAATATCAGGCCCTATTTTTGACATTAAAAAAACATCCAGACACATTTTTTGAGTATCTCCGAATGGATATAAATACTTTCAACTATATTTTGAAAAGTATTTTTAAAAAATGGACAAATTTTCTACTTGAGCTTGTAGAACTAGCAGAAAAACTCGTTACTTTGAGGGAAGTTAACAAACAAAACCTTTATTAATTAAAAAAATAAATTAAACATTGATTTTATCAAAAATAAAAATTTAACTAACACTGCTTCATCCAACATCTTTGTAAAACTTAAAATACATCTCATGACCTATAATATTTGAACTACTTCTGCCCATAATTCATCCAGTGAATACCGATTTCGGTGATCCGGGTGGGATTGATTACATCAATTTATTACATATAGCTTGTCTTTTGACACAGAATTTATTATCTGCTCGGTTTTCATCGTTCTTGTATACTTATCCCAAGTACTGAAAGCAATAATCAAATTTACAAAATGCACCCTCCTTCCAAATCAAATGATTGCACTCACTCCCACGCTAGACGCAGCTGTCACGTGAATAAACATTGTCGATCGAGATACGTCGGGCGTCATCGCGTCGCTTACCTCCTCACTATGTGCACTCTAATACAAAACGCACAGAAATATTCTAGTCGTATCGCTTGCCGCTTGACGCGTCACTCCTCTATGTTTGTATCTTAAGGTTTTGCATATGTAGTGATGTTTGTCTATGTCTAATTTTTTTCATTTATTTGATGTAGTAAATAACACCATTAAAATTGGACAAAATGTACTTTCACTATTGAAAAATCTTTGGTTTTAGACATTTCTAGTGTTTCTGACAATCCCTATATTTCTGAGTTAGTAAGTCTTTTTTAAAAGATAGTCCACAGGAAACATTTCATGGGTTTGATGTTTCCAATGAAAACTGTAAATTGATGGATGTAGCCGTGACTACGCGGTAGAAGATCATTATGAAAAATGAGAAATAAAAATTCCTATGTTTTTTTACCACTTTTTATTATTTGCAACACTTCATTACTGCAGTTTCGTACTATGAAGGAAATTTTCTAACTATATTTCAAACTGACAACTGAATATGCCTCTATAACAGGTTTTTCTCATTCACAACTAATGACAATTTAACCCATAATAAAAATATCTTATCTAATTGCCTATATCCTTGTACCTGAATATGTGTATATGATCGACAATATAAAAAGGCTGCAGTGAATATACCAATTCTAACTGATCATTAAGTAGATTACATCGGCAATGTTCATGTTTACGAGTTTCTAAGGATTCCAAATAATTCAGTTTCCAACCTCTGCTGGCATAGTGCAAAACTTCCCTATCGTTTAGATTCGGAAATTTGCGTTTGCATTCCAAGGAGTGGTTTGAAAATGTAGAATAGCTTTTTCCCATGGTGAAGGACCTTTTGTGTTTGGCATATCTTTTAGAAATAGGTTGTCCACATTGTCCCACATAGACACTTGAGTGTCCAGAGTGTAACAGTGTTTATGTGGGGCAATGTGGTCGACCTATTTCTAAAAGATATGCGGAACACGAAAGGTCCTTCAGTCTAGGAAAAATCAATTCTACATTTTCAAGTCACTCCTTGGAATGCAAACACAAATTAACGGGTCTATAAGATACAGAAGTTTTGCATTATGCCGGCAAAGGTTGAAAACTGAATTATTTAGAAATCCTTAGAAGATATAAACATGAAACATTGTGGATGTAATCTACTTAATAAGCTTGATATTGACTTTGTATATTCATCCATTTTTAATGCAGCCTTTCCACATTGTCGATCATAAACCAAACACATATTCAGGTAAATGGATACAGGTAATTAGATAAGAAATTTTTTTTATGGGTTAATTGGTTATTAGTAGAGAATGAGAAAAGACTGGTATTTAATTATCAGTTTGAAATATATTTAAAAAATGTCCATATGGGACGAAACTGCAACTGTTACAAATATAAAATAGTAAAAAAACATAGAAATTATTATTTCTCATTTTTCCCAATGAAAACTGTCCTAAAAAACAATAAGTGGAAAACAGTGTTTGAAGTATTGGGACAGAGAGAAAATAAAATATTAGTTATATTACAACCCTGTTTTCGATTGTTTCAGGAAGATGGATAATGATTTTTATTCAAAAATAATTTCCCAGTTTTTATTCTCTATTCTCCTAAAACTCCTGTGTTGATCCTGGTGTTTCCTGTATCCTGATCCTTGTGGTGTAAACCTTCTGATAACCAAGGTAAATTTTTACACAATTTATCCAGTGAAATTTTCTGTGAATCATTCCCATCACAGTATTTTAGTAGCCTGAATTTCACTATCAACATGTAATTTTTTTCATAGGTTATGTATAATTAATTTAGATACTCTTTATTTTAAACAAAACAGATATTCACAACATTATTACTCAAAATAGTTCTGAAAAAGCAATAAATATACATATTATATGAAATAATTTTTTAGTAATTTTTTTCATAGGTTATGTATAATTAATTTAGATACTCTTTATTTTAAACAAAACAGATATTCACAACATTATTACTCAAAATAGTTCTGAAAAAGCAATAAATATACATATTATATGAAATAATTTTTTAGAATAACCTATTTTAGTTCCATTAACTTATGAATGAAGAACACGTCATATTTGTACAACTGAGACCTAACTTATTTAATGAGTGTAAACATAAAAATATAAAAAATAAAATCCAGGACACCATATTGGAAAATAATAAATTAAACTTCGACTAGAAGATAGATAAAATAATTAGTTCACTTGTAACGTTTTGAGTTCTCTTATTTATATTAATTTTTTGCTTTATGTCAAAGGTACTAGTAAAACACAAAAATAGAAAAAAAACTCTTAACATACAATATTTGAAAACATTTTTTATAGGCTTCGACCAGATGACAAACATTATTTTTTTAAATTAGGTCACTGGTAACATTCGGTGTTTTCTTATTTATTTATTTATTCAACGGGACTAGCCCAGTACAGGATATCAATTACAATTTATACATTTTATACAGTAATTAAAAAAAAAATACCTTCCTGACCCCCTTGAGGCTAGGAGAACTTGTAGAAATTCTGAAAAAATTCCGATAGTTTCAAAAGTTGGAAATTACGACAATAAAAATTGTTTGAGGGCTCAAAACCCACTTCTTGAAAAAAATTACGAAAACCGTAAAAATAGTAAAAAACATGGACCATCAAATTAATTTTATTTGAAAAAAAAAAAAAAAACAACAAAACTACGTCAATTCTCACCAGACGCACGTTTCGCCAACAAAGTTGGCATTCTCAAGAGCTAAATATTTTGGTGTTTGGATATAATTATTCACACTAAAGGTTCCAAATATTAATTTATTTGGTAGAAAATTGTGAAATCTCGCGATTATAAAATCGGAAAAATCGGTTGAATTTTTTGAAAAACATGGAATCATCGAATAATTTCATGAAAAATATCCCTCTGTCCCCTTGAAAGTCAGATAGAGAACGAGTAGGAGTTCTTAAAAATATCCGACGGTTTCAGACGTCGAATATTACAACGAAAAAAAAAATGTCTGTCAGCAGATACAGAACGCGTAGGTATTAGGAAAAATTTCCGACTGTTTTAGACGTGAAAAATTATTGAAAAAAAAAATTTTAAAATATATTTCCCTCCTGCCTCCCTGAAGGCTTGATAGAGAACGCGTGGGAATTCGGAAACATCTGACAGTTTCGGAAGTGTAAAACTGAGTCAAATAAAATGTCGGTAAATCCGTAAAAACAGTGAAAAACATCAGACTGTCGAATAAGACAAATTCGTATAAAATCTACTGCTCAGACCCCCCGAAGGCTAGACGGAGAACGCGTAGTAAATTGGAAAAATTTCTAAAATTACGACGAGAAAATTGTCGTTAATCAGACTGTTGAATAAATTAATAGCAAAAAATGTTACCCCCTTGATGGCTAGATGGAGAACGCAGAACGCATCTACCTTTTAGTTCTATAGTTTATAAATAAAATCTTTAAAGATATTTTTACCTCTATTTTTTGAAGTTATTTTTTTTGTCAGGAAAAATTATAGTAATTAAACAACATTTGATGAGAAATTTCTTTTTCCAATACGTAATACAGATTGTAGACCATTACCACCCATCGCCATATTATTCCTTCATCATTCAGTTTGCTTCAAAGTTGATGAAATGAAATCCTGACATGATAATTTGTGTCTACAGTACGGCAACACTGGTGATCTGGTTCAGTTCAATGTTAACGGGTTTGGTTCTACCTATAAAGTAATATAATTGAAAGATATGGAATTTGTGGAAATATTTTAGAATGGTTCAAATCATACTTATCTGAACTTCAACAATAAACGAAAATATTACAGCACAAACATTCAAGTTTGATATAAGGATAAATAATATAGGTATTTCCACAAGGAAGTATGACTGGTCCTATTTATTCATAATTTTCATGAATGATATTCTGGAATAACGAAAATAATGCCGACACTAATGACAGTTAATCTCACTACTTGTCACTTGAATCAGCAAACGAAAGTCACTTCATTTGACAGTTTAGTAACATTTAAGTTCTAAAAATTGTAATGCAGTATTTTGTAAACAACATATATCGTAGAAAAAATTGCATTTCCTACTCAAGATGAAATTAGTTTTGCTCGTAGACAAACTCTCACCTCACAAAAAAAAACAGTATTTTCATCTCTTTTTGGAAAATATACTTTTGAGCATCCAGTTTAAACCACTCCTGCCTTACGTATAGCATAAATGTGATTTTTACAATAGATAGACTGACATTTACTGAAAAACACCCATCGTATGCACCATTAAAGTTTTTCAATAAATTACTCTAATGTACAATGAAAACATCGCTACCCAGAGAAATTTTGCTGGAAAAATTGTTATATTTTTCTACCAACAATCTTCAATAGTATTCTGTACTTTATTTATCAAGATCATGTCGAATTTTCAATTTTATATGTGAATAAGAATTTGATTTTTTTTTTCAATACCATAACCTATACATATATATATATATATATATGAAGAAATCAAACAATTAATAGAAAAATACTGATAAAAATAATCATTGAAATATAAGTAAATAGTCCAATCAAAATGAAAGCAGTCAACGCTGAAATATAATAGGAAGAGAAAAGTTATTATTATTACGTGTTAGTATAAAAACCTGTGAAAGCCTCAGCAAATTTAAAAAACTTGCTATAAGACTTCCTAATGTTTGGAACCTTATTACTATATTATGATTTCCGTAATAATTGGGTTTTTAACTCTTTTTTGGTGCTTTTACTTCTTTTTTATACCCTTTTCATGCAACATCTGTGTAGCGTCTGAATATTTCAAATTATATATTTCCTTTGTCAGCAGGCACAGCAGATTCAACAGGCAGGTGGTGGTGCACCTCCTCAACAACAACTGCAACATATCCTCAACTCGCAACCGAACGCAAATCAACAACATCAAACGAGGATGCAGATCCAGGGCGGCATCATGAACCAACCAGGCCAGGGTTTGAACCAAGGACCCGGTCAGCCGATGAACCAGCAGCAGTGGTACAAACATCAACAGATGTTGGCGATGCAAAGACAGCAGCAAGCACAGCAACAGCAGCAGGTACAGCAACAGCAGCAGCAGCAACAACAGCAACAGCAGCAGCAGCAGGGTTTCCAACAGCCCGGTGCTTGTCCTACATATCAACAACGTTTACCGGGTATCAGGCAACCGCACTTGGGATATAACAATTCGTTTACGGATCAACAGTATCCTCCAATGCAAGGGCTGAAACCAACACCATCGTCGGTTACGTCTCCTCAAGGAGTGATGGGCCCACCACAAGTACAAGGAATTTCTGTGCAGCAACAGCAGCTCATGCAGAGCGTAAGGAGCCCTCCCCCTATTAGGTAAGATATTTTTTGAAAAATATTGTCAATCAATGTTATTCTATCCACAGATAACTTATTCATGTTTCAATCTGGGAGAACATTGTGAGAACCATAGTATGTATATTCTCAAGGTAAAGAGAAAGTTCATACAATTCGCCTGATAAAAACTGATAGTAGCGACCTTCACACAATTGTTTAAGTGAGATAGATTCTTGAGGATTCGTGAACACATTTGTACAACAATATTCGGCGGGTATTCTAACCCTGGAAGTAGCTGTGCTTTGATTGAAGTTGATGTTGATGATGCCCAGAATTTTTTTTTAAAGAGTTTTAAATTATTATTCAATTTTTATTTACTGTTGAATCCAGTAGCCAAATATCATACATAAATAACTGAAATTATTATAGTCAGCAAGGGTTTTTCATATTTTGATGTATAGGAACAATTCTTTAAGCAGAAAAACTAGAGAATAAACTTTTCATAGAATTTCCTATTCTTATTTTGATGTATAGAAACATTTTTTCAAGTAGAAAAACTAGATAATTAATTTTTCAAACAATTTTTTTACTATCGGCTTTCAGCACATTTGAAGACACTGAACAATGCGTATAGTGAATTTTATCATCATTGGTTATGAAATTGGAAAGGGAAGCCATAAAAGTTTTCAAGTAAAAAGGAGCTGTTGAAAATGGTTTGAATAATTACCTGGATTCACCCAATTGAATCATTGGGATGTACCACAAGACCAAATAGAGAAGCTGAATTAAAAACGGTGGACCTTTATTAGGACGTTATTATTTCATTTTATTAAAACTGACTGTTTCTAGTCTGGATTTTTTAGATTACCTAAACATTTGCATTTTATTTGAAGAGTATATTCCATAATTTATCTTCTTCAGGTCTTGGAACACTCAACAAGGGGACAAATTTTGATCAGAATCATGGCAAATTCGTTCGGTTAAAAAAATTTCAGAGCTAGGACAACAAACACCATTTGATATGAAGAAAATCAACATTTGATAGGAGGGGATGGGTTGAAAAGGAGTTTTAGAGCAACCAATCTCTGGATTATTCACAACTGGTAACTTCAATAATAACTATTTAAAAAAAAAATTGTTTAGAAAATATGCAATGAAACAGGAAAATCCTCAGTTTTTTTCAGTAAACTTGGATTATCCAAAGTGTATTAGCAAATGCCTTGATGAACAACCTGTAAATAAGATAGAAACTTTTTAGACTAATAAGGGTCCATTTGAGTATAGTAGCATTCCTTTTCAAATAAGTGGTTCCAGAAAGTTGAATTTCAAATTTAAATTTTAAAATTTTATATCACTTAATTACAGCATTTGAAAAAATTGATGAAAACTAAAATATGGAATTTTTTCATTTATTAGTTTTTTTTGATAGCAAATGCTTTGACAAGGTATCACCTAATAGGCTAACCAAAGTGCTATTTTTCATTATGGAATAAAGGCTACTGCTCTGAAAGTACAGAAAACCTTTTAAGAAGACTACAATAGATTCAAATTAGGAATGTATATAGCAGTTTTAAAACCATGTAAAGGGTATTCCTCAAGGAACATTCCTTGGGCCTGTATAGTTTGTAGTCTACATAAACTACTTACTGAATTGTGCAGTACCATAACATCTTACACAGATGATACTGTGCATATTTCAATGCTAAAAATTTAAATAAGAGTCAAAGCAAAGGTATTTGCAGTGAAATCGAAAACTTTGATGTTAAGATTTTGCTCTCTTTAGTTTGTCCCAACTGGGGGTATTCATAAAGGAAATCCTTATCGATCCAAACAATCGTAACAGATTTTTATCCAGAAATCATATAATTTGTGTCCTTTTCACCCTCCTTCAGATGGAGCTAGTGAAGACTGAAAATTGCTTCGTAAAACAAAACAATCTAAACATTCATGTATGGATCTAGCTCTGAATATTTTTTTATTAGATTCCTTAAAAACTTCTCACTGTACAACACTAAAAAGTTTTGAAAGAATAAAAACAAAATATATCCTATGAAGGTAGAAGAGTTCTCAACTTTCAGACAGGCGGTGAGGTGACAATTAAATATTCTAGAAATAATAATAATACTTGCAACTCTCACCTTACTGTAGTAGACTTTGCAGAGGTAAAGTATGGCTATTTTTTTGCCTTGGAATGTTACTTTGAAAAGACATTATATCCGGAATAACAGGCAAACCTACTTATTGTTACACCCATATTAGGTAAAATGTGTAAAATACAGGGTGTTTTATAATTGAATGCTCCTAAAGGGCGATAATCCTTAGATTATTTAAAAAAAAATCATATAAACATAGGTCCGTAACCGCTTTATATCTGAGATAAAGGGAGTTGAAATTTAAATCCCAAGACCTATTGAACTGCGATTGAATTTTTGTCCTGCATATGGTCAGTGTTCAGTTCAGTTCAGTGTTCGTTTCGTCGTTTGTCACTTATTCTTACAATTCTTGGCAACATTTTAGAAAAAACATTAATATCTTAATCGTTTGAATGAACTAATATTGATTTTTATAATTAAAAATTCCATTATTGATAGAATTTTAATTTTTATTTCTTTTAGAAATCCTAAAATTTCATTATCAATAAAACTCTTTGTTGTTGGCTTTAATCTAAGTTATTAGCCATATACTATTCAACCTATAAATTCAACAGGATTGAATGATCAAAATATTTTGAGAGTTTAATCGATTAAATTCATGTCTTGTGATATAATATATGATTAATATACAGGGTGACCCAGAGTTAAACCGCCAAACGTTCAGTATAGGTTTTTTGAGTGAAAATAAGATGTTTTCTTCATATAAGCATGTCTCAATTTTCTTCGTTTTCAATATACAGGGTGTCCAATTTAAAAAAAATATGCTATTTTTAATTCTAAGTATAATAAAATAAGCCTTTTATCACCACAAATAAGCATGCCAAATTTTATCAAAATCAGCCAAAAGATTTTTGAGTTATGAATAAAAAACTGATTTTTTCTTAAAACTTTGACACCCTGTATCTCCAAAACGAAGCAAATTGGGAAACATACTCATATGAAGAAAACATCTTATTTTCACCGAAAAAAACAGATACTTAACCTTTTTTTTTATTGATAATACACCTTCCAAACAGAACAAGTTCTGGTATAGATAGATAGATAGATAGTTCTGGTATAAGGAAGACAATACATTGAACATATAAGTTAAATAATAAAATAAATAAATAAATATAAGTTTTTAGAATTCCAAAATTGATAAAAATTAACAAATCTTAAAAAATTTAACATACGAATAGATTGATGAACATCAATGTAATAGCAAATTTTCTTTGAGTTTTTTCAAGAAAATATGACTTCCGATTTTTTTATATCATCAGTAAGTTTATTGTAAGTTTCTATAGAAGTCGATATAGGATTATTTTTGCCTTTATTTGAATGAATATTATTTAAATGAAAGTTATTAGCATTTCTGATATTATAGTCATGTAGTTTCGATTTTTTTGTCAAATTACTGTTACTTTTTTGCAAATTATTTGTTAGCTTGTATACAAATTTGGATTTTTCAAATTTTATTAGTTTTTCTAATGTAAAATGGTTAGTATCTTTGTATAATTCTATGGATGATGTTTCCCATGGTTTGGCGGTTTAACCCTGGGTCACCCTGTATGATACATTATTTAGTTGTGATAATGGTTAAATATTATACCGAAGATCAGGTCTTAGGTTTTGGTTATATACTTGTCACGGATATGGATTTTTTTATTTATCACATTTTTTTGTGGTTTTACAGAAGTCCGCAACCTAGTCCATCATCTAGAACCGCTCCCAGCCCCCGAAATCAAGCGGTGCCGAGTCCGCGCGGCCCACAACCTTCACCTCACGATCTCGCCACATCCGAGATGCTCCTGAGTCAGAACCACTCGAATGCGCTGCATCCGCACACGTCCCCTGCGGGTGCCTCAAACCAAGACTCCCAAAACGAAGTGCCTACCATGACTCCTCAAGACCAGCTGAGCAAGTTTGTGGAGCAGCTTTAGTGGTGCCGTGCGTTCCTTTCTAGCCAACTGTCAGACTAAACAAACAAAGTGAAAAAACTATGCATATACTTGTAAATACTGTAGAATATCATAAAAATATACGAAATTGTTTTATGTATTGATTATACAAATTGTAAATATGTTACATAGGAAACTGTATCATACTATATATATGTATACATATATTATATATAATTTTTAGTGAATTGAGTAAAATCAAGATACCCAAAAGTATTTATGGCTTTGCGAGGCTGTGTTTAAATTAACGGATTGTTACCCTATTGGATGGTAGACTTTGGCATAGCTACGCACCTGTTGCTCGTTTATTTCTCTTTTTACGAATACATGTGACATTTTATGATAGTGGCGCTGTATGAAAGTAGCGAAGGAATTTTTACCGAAACTTTTTAGTGTTCGCATCGGTAGCTATTGTGATGGCGGTTTCCTCAGAGAGGAGGGCCCCCCTAATTGTTTTTATATAATATATTTATAATTTATATACCTATCATCTTGTTTTCATATGTGTTACATTCCACAAAGTGTGGGGTGCGAGGTGCTGGCGGTAACGACAATCCTGACCCACGCCAGTGCAATAACTTATACAACACTCCCTCCTAATTTATTACTGAACATACATCAATTAGAATAACTAGCGGTAAGAATTATATAAAAAATAAATGATCATTATAAAACTCGAGTCTTTTTATTGATTAAGCACTTGAATAGACAGAAGTCTATTCAACTTCGGGGCAGAGCTGGGTCAAGGACGCGGGATTCTGGTCTTGAAAACCGAGTAATTACCTTTTTACAAAATTGTACTAACTAGAGTGCAACTAACATTAGTACAGTGGTGCAGAAATTTCCAATACAATTATCCAGCATGGAATTGTTCTTTCATAAACTGTTGGTAGTGGTTCCATATGTCATAAAACCACAATAATCCGTTTTACATGGACATGGCTTCACGCCTAAAAAAACACTCCAAAAAAAACCTGTCTTTTTCTATAATTCCCCAATACTTGAAAATATCAAGTATTTATATCAAAGAGCATAAAAAATTTCAAAAAAAAGTTTTATAAGCTGTATAAGCTATAATCTCTGTCGAAATTTTGACAAAATTTCCTATATGGATTTACGCGCGAATTTGTTCATTTAAACTTCTCACACAGCCTATCAATAAAAACGAATTGCTCGAAATCTATGCAAGCTAGGATGAAATGTCGAATTGGGTTTTGAAGGTGATGAAAAATACTTGCCGTCCTTACTATTTTTAATGATAAAAGGTTGTATAAATATATTGTATAATGAAGTATAAGTCTTTTGGATTGACGTGGCCGTTACTTAATGGAAATACATAGTTATGACACTAAGGTAAAAAACTACATTCGCTTGAAAAAGATACTGTGTATTGAAACATGTCGCAAAGACAATAAATTTTATGGAAATTTTAATAGTTTTTTACCTTAGTGTCAGAAGTATAAGTCCACTAATTCACTGATAGTCCTTAAAAAAAAATAAAGGGTTTTGATATAATTTATAGCAATATTCCTTTTCAAAAAGTTATCAAAAGTTATCTTAAAATTTGCCATATTTTCGCTATGTTTATTTTTTACATTTTTACTAATATGCTAGAAAAAACAAGAATTAGTTAGTCATTTTGACAGCGATAAAAAGGATGCATCTTTTTTATCGCGATATGTCCTCAAAACCAGACTTCATCTAGTAAGTGGCCGATGGTCACTTCAATTTCTGTTATGTCAAATACGATTATTCAGTACTGTTGACACAATATGAATCGTTTTGGGGAAGTTTCGTCTAAATAAATCACAAAAAATAATTATGTTGCTAATAACTGTTCCTTCAAATAACTGTTTGATACTAAAATATCAGGAACTCTTCTAAGAAATAAAATGAATATTACTCAAAAAACTCAACAACGCCTTTAGCTTGTTAAAAATTATTATTAATAATAATAATAATAATAATAATATTTATTTCATCAATTATCTTGTAAAAAAAATACATCGAAATTGTGAAAAATGTCGAAGGGTATATACTGAAAACATTCTGATTTACACATATTCATATAAACATAAAAATATACACTTATTTACTCACATAAATACATATTAATAAGCACATACATGAGGCTTCCTAATTAAAAAATTCTTCTATGGTGTAGCAGTTTTTGAGGAGTAAATATTTTTTCAGGCGATATTTGAAAATCGTTATAGAAGGTGCATTCCTTATGTGATCCGCCAGAGAATTATAGCACCTGCAACCAATATATTCAAAGTTTTTCTGATATCGAACAGTGCTATGCCGGTGGGGTAAAATAAGGTTTTTTCGTCTGGTATCATGTTCATGCTGTGTTCTGATGGCATTATAAGTAGCCTTATTCTTGAAAATGAAACAACACGCTTCGAGGATGTACGTACTGATAACAGTCAGAATATTTAATTTTTTGAAGATATCTCTACATGAGTCTCTTCTACTTAGTTTTGCAATTATCCTAATTGCGTATTTTTGTAATAAAAACACCCTTTGTACAGAAGAACTTGCTCCCCAATTCAAAATTCCGTATCTCATATGAGAATGGAAATGAGCATAGTATAAAGGCAGAAGGATATTTTCACTGCAATGACTCGACATAAACTTTAGTGCGAAACATCCTTTCCTGAGTTTGCAGCAGACAATGTCAATATGTGAATTCCATGAGAGTTTTGCGTCAAAGGTAATTCCTAGCATTTTGATAGATTCAGAAGAAGCCACGACATCATCAGTATTTTCAAACAACAAAAGCTGTTGGTGTTCCCGATTATTTGCACCAAACATTAGGGCATTGGTCTTTGTCTTATTAATTATCAGATGGTTTTTGTCTGACCATGTTATCACTTTAGTGTAGGTATTCTCAGCCAATGACTTTAATGATAATAAATGAAATAAAAGCAGAACTGATGAAAAAATTACGGTAGAAATTTTTTGCCGACGGTTTATTGGTTATTCATATAATTGGAAAGTAACTGCATTTTTTCATTTCTTGATATTCATATTTCCTTTTAAATGATTGTTTTTGTTTAAGCGTTCGATCCAGGTAAACGCTCGTGTGAACTGTACCACCCAATTTCACCCGTATTTTCATCGCTCAATTAAAATTATAAATATTGGAGGAACAGTCCCAAATATTTTGCACACTTTTAGGTCTATAAAAAGGAAACATTTTCCCAAAATTCCAAACCATTTCGAAACATCTTCAAATAAGTTCGTTTAGAGAGCAGAGTTTGTGAATGCAAAATATGATAAAATAGACATTTTGGCAACAAAGCGTATGTGTTATCCTGGGTTTTTATATTCAATAACTTGAAAATGTCAGTTATGACAATTAGGTATTGAATTAATTCAAGAGCAATGTGCATTTTTTTTTAAATAGTTGATAAGAACATATTAATAGAAGATAACTAATTCTAGTTTGAAAACAATTAAAATATACTACTACATTCCTCATTACTAAGCATTTGAAAGAATTTAAAGGTTTTTTATGAATAGCCCAAATTTCAATATCAAAAGCATACCCTCCTTTCTTGTTCTCTTTAATATTTTTTCAGATGATATTCGTGAAAAACCAAAGCCCTCTTTTGTTATTGAATGGTTTATAACTTTAGCAACCTTTGCGAGCAGAATATTCTTTTTTGACACTCTTTTCTATCGAATGACTCCTGGCTCATAATTTTCGGGCTCTCCAGAAAAATAGTCATCCAAAAAGCACTTATGAATCAGACTATTAGAGATCGAATGAAAAGAAAATATCTCTATTTCCAATTATATAAATTTCGTTTGGGTAAGCAATTTGGAAAGCTTCGATTGCTTCTCATAATTTGTGTTGTTTCAAATTGTTATTCCCGTTAACCAGCTGTTATCCTGTTATACCCCGACGAACGGCAGCCCTCAGAAGTTCTTTCTGATAAAGATCTGGCAAAGAAAACCTTGGTATATTTTTAAGCCGATTTTTAAATCCGCTTATTTCCCGCTTAGTGGAAACCCGGCTTTGTAGTGGGTTTAACTGGCATTATCATATGGACGGATGCCGGTTGTGATAAATAATGTGAAAGATATTATTAAAATGTACGTCGTTCAACCGTGTATACGATGCCGTTTAAACGGAAATCGTGTTTGTTTTTACAAGCACTTGTCTCTTTGCAGGTTTTTAACGTTTTGTTATTTGGTTGTTCAGTTCTTATTTTGTTGTTCATTTGTTATTTGGTTGTTCATTTCTCATTTGGGCTTTTCGAAGTCGTGAATAATTCAAAACAACTACTAATTATTTTAAGGTCAGTACTAAATGTTGTTTAGTTCCAATAATTATCTCTAGCATATACTTCGTGTAGTGGTCAAATATAGTCAATTTATAAAAATATTTAACATCGATTTAACACTTAGAGCCTATAGTGGTTGATAGCGAAGTGAACGAGGTTTTGAGAGCGTTTGCTCTCACCCAGGCGGCTCGGGTTCGATCCCCTCACGGAACTAAAGTGGTTTGGAATCCACTATTTAAGCTGTGGGTCCCGGGTCTCCCCTGCTCAATAAAATTGTTAGTTGCGCTATTAATGCTTCAATTTTCTGCTGCATGTGCCCCATGTTTTTTGTTTCCAATCTTCCAATCAGTATTTTATTAATAGCTATCAAAAGTTGCCAGGTATGAATTTTCAGGATAATTTAGAAAAATTTAGAAATCTGTATGTTTTATCCTTAACGAGGATTAGAGATATTTTTTATACTTTTTAATTCGTTATAAAAACATGGTACATTAAAAGTTTTTTTATTTTATTATTTTTATTTACTTACGATTAACGAATACAATCTGCTGAAACTGAAAACGTATCCAAGAAAGTGTAAAGGTAACTTAAATGCCAAGGATCTGACTTGTGAGCATGATTTCTTTTTCCTTCATAATTGTTAATTTGGGGGCATGAATATGCTATATTTTCAATACTTGTTAATTGCAAATTGATAATTGTTATTTGACAATTGTTACTTGATAATTGATTACTAGGCAATTGTTACTTGATAATTGTTACTAGGCAATTGTTACTTGATAATTGTTACTAGACAATTGTTACTTGATGCTGCATGAATCCACACTTTGTTTTGTGCACTTTTTCATTTATTTGGCACCAAAAAGATGAATTATATCAAATGTTTCAGAAACTCGCCCTGAATTCAGAAACGGTTATGTGGACCTAAAATTTCGAAATTTTCTGTTTTAAATAAATTTAATGTTAATTCTGTTGTATTCTTCGGTTCCAAGAAGCGAAATGAATCATGTGTGGTTTCAAGAAGTACTACGTTATTCCGAGCAACCAGACAGCAATCCTAAAATCAAAAACACTTTAGAATAAAGTCTTTGTTTCCACATTGGAGGCTAGACTGAGAACATTTGTAATTGGCAAAATACCCAAAGTGTCCAAGATAGATCTGGCGTTAGCTGATTTTGTTCACACCGGACAAGATGACATTATTGTGTGTAATCTTTGTGAAATATTAGGATACAATTGGGGATCTGAAGATGAGCCAATGGAAGACCATGGTAATTTTAGTCCTAGCTGTCCAGTCCTCCAAACATTAATAAACTACTGACCAGAAAATACTTGTGGACAATTTAGGTTCTTCTCAATTTCCCTCTATTGAACAATAGAACCTTTGATTGGCATCAGTTACAAAACATAGAAAGTTGTTTGTCAACATTCAAGAATTGTGCATAATTTGTTACAAAACCAAGCCGATTTTGTATTCTTACCTTGTGGACACATTATGCCTGTATAGAATGTTCCTCTGCTTGTAAAACTTGGGTGGTTTCTAGAAAACCTTTAAAAGAAATAGTTAAAGTCTTCCTAAAATAATTTTATTCTCTTTCATTTCATGAACTTTTTCAGGGATCTAGTCCCGTTGATTTGATTATTGAAGACTTGTTAATGCAGTGTAATCCATTTAAGATGGAAGCACCCGTATAAAACTTAAACTTTTGAACCGATTGGATTTTTTTTTCGTTTGGTAGACATTCAAAAATTCTACTAGGGCCAACTAATTTTTTTTTCAAGATCAAAAATCTATAGAATTATGAGCGATATTTAAAAAAAAATCGTCAATGATTAAAATAGTTAAGAGGGAATGAAATTTGAAAAATACGCTGTTTAATCAACTCACCAATTCAATTTCAGAACTTTAATCAAAACTTTGACTACACCACTGGATTAAGGGTATCTCTAAATACCACTGATTATAATTTCATTGAATACTGTTGATAAATAAAAATTTATTAATTTGCATTTTTTTAAAATTTTATTATCTTATGATTTGAATATACTGGAGTTTCATCCCAACACCAAACCGCAATTTTTAACACCTTGACTCGTGTTTCAATCACCAAGTGATCATCTTCAAGATGGAGACTAAACAGTTTAATCTTCCTTTTTGCAGAACTTGATGAGACTACCTAGTTCAAGTGATCGCAGGAATATGACATCGTTGGTTTATCTCTTTAAAATAATCTCTGATATTGATTCTCCGGAAGTTCTCTCTATTATACTGTTCAATGTTCCAAATAGGCAAACCAAACAGAAAAACTTATTTGTTGTACCACATCACTAAACCAACTATGGTTTTTATACACCCATATCAAATATGTTGAGATTGGGAAATTTATATTGTCATAAAATTGATTTCTTTTGCGAAAATCCAAATATTTTCAAAAAACAAGTATCTAGATTGTTGTTCAATTGACATTTTGTTTTAATTAGTGGCAATTTTGTAAAACTAATATTTATTATTGGTATTTTTTTTCTTGGTGTGTTGGCATCGACTGCTATGGTCATTAGCCGAGTGTTCTGGATAGGCCTTGTTACTAACTCTATACGCCACTTTAGGTGCAGCATTATCAATGAAACAGTAAATCGTGGAGGATTATCCCCAGCCAGCAACAGGATTCAAGCACGCAGATTTACATCTGAAACTGAAAAAATCTTGCCGTGCCTGGGGATCGAGCCAGCAACGTTTCGACCACGAAGCCCCGACGCTACCACTGCGCCAACCCCCACCCCTATTAATGCTATTATATATATAATTCCGAGAGTTCCACCATCTGCTGACGACGTCGTTTTGTTGTTTACAACTCATCAGGACAGCTTTATGGAGCTCCCGAAATCAAAACGAAATCACTCTGAATTAATACCTTACGGCAAAGACAATGATAATAAAAAATATCTTGTTACATCTACAGTCACTTGTTGAAACGAACCACGGAATCTAAAGTTAGAAATTTCTCTACTCATTCTCGACCTGCTTTATATGAATTATGCACCGTTCAACCTATGAGTCACTATCTACAATTTACGAATTCGAGTATATTCGCAATAATGGCTATTATTCTCTCGGATTGTTACTCCCTCACCGCTCACGCGGTTCAGTTCATAAAAATTCGTCGAGGATAATAGCTCATTTTTGATTCGTGGTATAAACTACTATTATCTACTGGACCACTGTTTTTCTGTAGGTACACATGAACTTTCTATAATGAAAAAATAACTCAATAATTGCTTTAATAAATTTATTAACCATCCGAATTAATATATGACCATAAAAAATTACACCCTAATTATTTACAAACTACTCTTGAGGCTCTTTCTTCACTTCTTTCTTAACTTCTTCTTCATCCTCTTGTTTAACATCATCATCCATTGCTTCATCTTTACTGTTTTCATGGAGTAACACATATTCTCTCGAGCTGAATCCAAATTTAACAACATCTCTCTCGAGTAGTTCTACATACTTTCTAGGTTCAATTTTCTTGTCATTGATGAAAGTGCCATTAGCAGACTCAAGATCAATAAGATAAGGACGTACTCTTTTTCCTAAAAAGTTCAATAATCTCAAATAAAAAATGTTTTGGTGATTCTCTGTGTAATATCAAAAATTATCTTATGGTTCTACCAAAATAGAGAAATACCATCGATTAGACTTCTATCTCTGCCAACATGTAGTTGTTCATGTGGACTAGATAGGCCAAGCCATGGATAAAATAAGATGCTATTTTCACACAAAATAAAAGACGCAAATGGCCTATACTACTTTTTAAAAGATAATTCGTATATGAAAACTCCGGTTTTCGCCTCAGCAAAATTGCTTTGTAGAATTTTTTAAACAATGAATTCTTGCAAATATCTCAAAAAGTATTGAAGGAATTGTTTAACAGTCAATGGAACTTTTGTAGAGAATTATAAAACCTACAAAACAGTTTTTAATTTGTACAAATCTGAAGATGAACAAACAATACTGTGGAAACTGTGCACAAGATGTTTTCTGTCTGATGTGTAGTTTTTGTACAATCGCAAAATAAAAGATTTAAGGGCACATCTTGCAACATTTGCCAATTTAAGGAAAATCGTCATATTCAAATTGTGTTAAAGGCGTGTGGAAAAACATATCAATATCTATAATTTGTATATTTTAGAAATGTGTTGAAAATGTCACTGAAAGTTGCTCCAAATGCTTGGAACTGTGTTTGTGGCAGAATCGAGGAGTGGTAGTGGGAGAGTTAGATTGTAACCGCGCGGTTAATAGTTCCCCCACTACTGCTACTTGACTATGCCATGAACACACTTTCAAGCGTTTAGAGCAACTTTCAGTGGTATTTACAATACATTTCCCACCTCTCAGATGAAAAACCAAAATATACAAATTGTAGTATTTGATCTTTAATTCTAGATGCCGTTCACATAATTTGAATATGATGATTTCCCTTAAATCTACGCATTTTGCAAGATAAGCCCTTGGATTGTTTATAACGTGATTGTGCAAAAACTACACATCGGACAAAAAACATCTTGCACAGAGTTGAACCACATGTTATTATCTATCATTTTCCGAAATATTGTTTGTCCAATTTCAGATTTATAAAAATTGTGAATTTTTGAAAAATAGTCTCTTTTTTTAAGTTTTAATTTTAATTCTCAACAAAAGTTCTATTGGCTGTAAAACGATTCCTTCAATAGATTTGGGAATACTTGCAAAAAACCAAAAAAGTTGTTAATTTCTTCACTATTTCTTGTTTAAAAATATTCTACAAAGCGATTTTGCTTAGGCGAAAACCAGGGTTTTCATTAACGAACTATCTTATAAAAATTAGCATAGGACATTTGCGTCTTTTATTTTGTGGGTGAAAAAAATAGCTTGGTCCATAGATGACATACCAGGTGACCACGAGGTGAGGTACGTCACCCAATTTTTCTATAGTTTTGAAGATACAGATTTCAAACTTGGTATGTCGCTATAGTACTTGAATACTCATATTTTGACGCTTTTACTAAAAATTCACCACTTTGGGTTTAACCGGAAGTGACCCTAAACAATTTTTTCAAATGACACCCTTTACATTTTTTCCATTATCCGGAAGAGCACGCAATTTGTGATAACACTTATCTTCAGAATTGAAAATCGGTTGAAAAATGGCGGGGATACAGTTGATCGTTCAATCACACAAAGTTGGCCATGAAATTCAAATTTAAATCATCACAACTGACAAACGACAACAGAAGTTACCAGAGGAAGCTTCGAAGTTTGATACAGTTGAAAACTGAGGTTCTCATATAATTGCAGCTCCCATATATTCCAACAATTTTCAAAACACAACACAACTGCCATTTCTCCAATGTCAACATGTACTTTTCACTTTGTCACGCTGAAAAATTATGAAGTATCAGTTTACTTGTGTGAAAAGTTTAAAAGAATTCCTAAAGGAAACGAAGATCAGATTTATGACACTAAGGTAAAAAACGATTAAAATTTCCACAAAATTTATTGTCTTTGCGACATGTTTCAATACACAGTATCTTTTTCAAGCGAATGTAGTACATTAAACTATTCTTAATTGAAAAAACTTAAATACCTTTCTTACCCATTAACATAATTAGGGACTACCTATAATTATCCCTAATACCTAGACTCATACAACTTATAAATAACAATGAACCTACCTGGAAATCTCAAAACACAACCACCTCTCAATTGAACAAATTTAACAAAGGGGAACCGTTCAGGTCCAGTTGATCATTTAATAAACAAGATACATTTTTCAATTTATTAATTTCCAAGAATTCTAAATAATTAAGCCTAATGCCCTTATTTTCCATTTTCATTGAAGTCACGGCCTTCCTCCAAAATTTTTATCGTTTTTTACCTTAGTGTCATAACTATGGATTTCCTAACCTAACTTTGTTTGATTGAAAGATCAACTGTATCTCCGCCATTTTTCAACAAAGATTCTTGACTTATCCTGTATGGATGTAAACAAAATAAGGAAGGTTTTAAAAGATGTTAGTGCCTAGTGTTCTATGTTAATTTCTTATGTGTTACAATATTAGCATATTTGAAATATGATATATTCACACTAGTATCAATATGAACTCTCATATTCACACTGGTGCAAATATGACTGTCATTTTTGACATTCAAAATGTAAACAAGAAGTCGCCATATTGAAACCAAATCACAAAAAAATCATTTATATTTCATTCACACCAAACATAAACATATTGATATCTTACTTGACCAAATCTGCACTTATTGAAAATAATCATGGCTGGTTCATACTTTTACCTTATATTTTACTTTAAAGAAGTTGACATCACTAACAAAAGTGTGTAGGATTCAACTTTTTAGGGAATCATTAAAGTAAAATGATTTTTACGTTATGGGTATGAGTCAATAAAATATGCCTCCAATATAATGAATAAAATAGCCTAATTTGCTTGTTACTTCTTGTTGTTTTGTCATTTATTTATTTATTTTAAAATCATATAATGAATATATATGGTACAAGAATTGATTATGTTCAGCAGTTCAATACAAAAGGAATAAACATAAAAATAATAATTTTAAGAGTGGAGTATGAACGGTTGATTTCACTGCTTAAAGTTAAAGGAAAGGTAAAAGTTTAATGTATAAACCAGCCATCACTTAGATCCCTCAGATCCCTTTTATTCTAAGGCCTTTAATTCGTAATATCTCAACCATCCCATATCGACAATAACTGGCAGCTCATAAAACAAAACGTCTTTGCAATGTACCTGAGCTTGAATAATACTCTTACCTGTTGATCCGTCATCTCTGGTAAATGGTACTAGCCTATATTGAAGTGCAGCATGTTGTTTTGAGCACGATGGATGGTCCACAGGAAGATCAACTACTTTCCTTTCTCTGCCTATCAGATAAGCACTTTCCCTATGAATGTACAAAGTCTGCAAGGCTTTTTCTCCTTTGAACGGATACAGCCTCCATCTCCGTCTTGGTTTCCTTGCCTCTGGTGGCTCACTGTATTTGATGACAACTCCACGGAAAGTATTCCTTTCTTCCGTTAGCTTACCAGAGAGGCCAAAGTTTGGTTTATCCCTCATCTCATTTTCACTTTTATCTGATTTGACATTATCTTCATCTTTACCCCATTTGGCGCTGGCATGATCATAAGATCCACTTCTTCGTCTCCTTAAAAAAAATGTACAAGATTATAAAAGATGTTTTCCAAATGAGTAGTACAAGTATTCAAGGGTGTTTTTATTGAATGGAAATAAGATTTTCCAAATAATCACGGATTCTGACAGGCTTTGTTCAATAACAGGGCGTGTTTTGAAGTTCAAGTATAATATAACATATGAATATGGAGGTCCCCAATGAAACCAGCCAGATGTTATGTAAACATTTTATAATAGGCGAAAACACGAAATTTTAAAAATATTTTTAATGGATTCTGCAGCTTGTGAAAACTCTGTTGAAAAATGAAAAATAAATTCAAATGGCTTCTTTCTCGTGTCATTGCAAATTGTTGTGACATACACTTCAGAGAATTCCGAGCAACCAATAGCATTAGCGTTTTATGTCACAATCAACCCGATGAGAATACGCCCTGACTGATTGGGCTCGGGAGAGTACGTCACAAAGAGAGCCAATATTAGTTTCTTTGAAATTTGCTGATTTTTAGAAACGAATGGGGATGAATGTAATTGAAATTTGATTCCAAAAATATTTCCTGGATTCATTTATATATGCGTTGTGTATATATATATATATATATATATATTTATTAAATATTAGATATTAAATATTAAATATATAATTAAATTTTTTCGTGTCCCTGCCTATTCAGCTGCAAAATGGGTAAATGTAAGTGGGATTCGTAGAAAAAAAAAACGAAATTAAAAAATATTGTTACTTACATAGTTTTGTCTCCTGAACATGAGTCTCAAGTACTTTCCGAGTTATGCCCTTCCGAATCTTGAAAATCGACCATTTTTAAACACACATTTTTTGCACAAAATTCCTTCTTTTTGTTGACCTATTTTTTGGACACTAATCAATTTATATTTCATAATTACAAGCACCAAAAACAACCATTTTACACACAATTTCAATCTTCTTGTTATCATAGAGATTCCTTTTCCATCCTTGTCTTGAATGCAACATAACTTCACAAGCGAGGGCCTTATACATGTTAAGTCTGTATTCAATCTAGTAGTTTCGTGTATGCCCGCTCATTTCATTTGGATCAAGTTCGTTTGTAATATGGTCCTTCTTACTATAAATGTAAACAAACTGTCCATAACATTTCACCACCCGTCATCCGCCTCGCCCACAAATTGTATAGAAAAGGATAGTTCATGTTCACTTCAAAACAGGTATTTGTGTAGGGATAGGCAGGGCATCTTTATGTCATTTATTACTTTGAGTATTATACCATATAAACGCTAATTTAGCTTGACAGATAAGAGACAAGATTAATGAGAATATGCTTGCTTCGCTCACAATCTCATGGCTTAGGGAAGAAGAAAGAAGGGCAAAATGCTTGCTATTCAAGTCGAACAAGGATCCAAGTATTGCATTCAACTAGGATGGCGAGGTTAATTTATAATAGGTTAAGTCATTTTCACCTTCTTTTTTCTTCCCTAAAACATAAGATAGTAAGTGACGCGATCATGGTTTCATCAATATTGAATGTTTGTTCTTACTTTTAAGGTATTCTGACAACATTTGATATTTTTGATCATAATGAATTTCAGGCGACCAGCCTAGGGCAAGAATCAAAATTACTGTCTATGTATGTCATGTTAATGGTTACAAGAGAGTAGAATTTTTGTGCTTGTTATTGTGATATATGAGTTGATTACCGTCTGAAAAAAAGGTTGACAAAAAGAAGGCATTTTGTGCAACTTTTATCTAAAAATTTGTATTTGAAAATGATTCTCAAGATTTAGGACATAACTTGGAAAGTACTAGAGACCATCTCAAAAATATTTAATGTTCAGGAAAAAACCACTAAGAAACAATATTTTTTTTTTCATTTCGGATAAACTTAATTGTCTCTTGCATATTTATCATGATTTTGTGTTGCATTATTCTCACTGAATTTATAGGTCAAATATTTCAATCACCTTTTTACATTTCGTTTATCTCTCCCATCATCTCTTCCTCTTCTGTAATTGTCACTACTAGATTTATCATTTCGCCTTTCATCAACTTCTTTATCTCTATACCTATCTTCTTGTCTGCCTCTGTCATACTCTCTTTTATTCCTGTTGTCCTCATTTCTGTCTCTATTTTCAGTTCGGGTATCTCTTTTATCGTGACTCCTCTGTTCTCTATCTTCATGTCTGTGGTACTCTTTTCTCTGTCTAGTATCATCTCTTTCCTGGGTCCTTGAACTACTCCTATCCCTGTTATCAACAGTTTCTTCCTTTCTTTCCGTATACCTACTTCTAAGAACATCTTCACTTTGATTTTGATTTCTCTCCTTATGGTCGGTTCTCTCCAAGAGTTTCTTCTTGGCTTTTCTGTAACAATGTCAAAACAATATATTCAAAAATATATCCTATGTATGAATTTGTATTTATCAGCATGGAATAGAAAATTGATAAACCTGTTCAATAATTTTTCATCAGAACCGCTGACATGCCGAGATTTTTTTTCAGCTTCACTTTCCTCAGAACTATGATGTTTGGATTTTTTAGAATATTTCTTTTTGGTGGTTTTCTCTTCTTCAGATGACGAAGATTCGCTGTCAGATGAACTAGATTCTTGCTTGTGTTTTTTATGTGAACCCATCTTGAATAATTTTCAAAATAAATAAATATTTTATTTAATTATTTCTACTTGCATGACTTCATAACAAACTGTCAATTTCTTGTCAGTTGTCCTGTCAGAACTGTCAGATGTCTAAAGGCAACTCCACGTTCACGCGAGAATCTCATGAGAAGGCGAGAACTTCACAGGAAGCAGAAAGGTGGAGCGATTACATATTTTTCACGTTGTCTCTGGAAGTGCTCACCTTGTTCTTCGATTGTTTTCGGTTTTTTTGGCCCACATTTAAGGAGTCGAGAGCAAGACGAGAACTTGAACACACTCTACACTCCCACCTTTCTCAGTGGTAGAGAGGCCGGATCAGTTGAGTCGTATGAGTATTATGCATTGAAAAAAAAATGAGTCATGTGGTGCAATGAATTGAAAATACATTTCTCGACAACCGTTACAGAATTTGCCAGTTCTGTCATATAGAATGTTAACATTCTCTCTCTTGATATTGAACAAATATTCTAACACTTGCTGTCTTATTCATTTTGCGTGTATTTCATTCAATCACTTGTATAAGAATAATATTCTGAGATTGTTGTAGCAATAATTACTTTAGCCTTGACTGGCATAATTGTGACAAGATGTGAAAAGAAATGTCAAAATAATGTTTCGTTGGCTTTCCATTTGATTATATGTGAAATTTGTGGTTGTGGAGGAAGCACAGTCTGTTACTCGGTTAGAATGAAAATTCGTTATGCTCGTAGTTCCCACTCGCATCGAATTTTTCATTCTAACCTTGTTACAGATTTTCTAGAGTGTTTCGTGCAGAACTATATTAATCGAGCATATATAACAGTTCCGTCTCGTTCGTGGTAGTGGTCGGACGTGTCGAAGTGTGTCCGATCATAAAGATGGCACGAGGATACCGCATGGGGGCGGGACTCAATTCTTGAATAATTCAATATCAGTTTTTTATCATAAATATTCATTTTTGTGTGACGTTATATAACTACTTGTGAAAGTTTCCGGTTTCCTGGCTATCTACGCTAGTAACCAGGCTCGATGGCAACGGATTTGCCGTAACCAGGGTCCAGCTATTTGTTTCATTTACCATTTGTATTTCTACTTTTACCTGATTATATAATAATATGATTCAATAATTACCTGATCTGGAGAAATTGATTCCGCATAGGAGTCAGAAATCAAAAAAAATAAGCTAAGAAGAAGCATATATAAGAACTCTGACAACCAACCGCAAAACACTGCGACTGTGGATTTGCGACATCCTCACTTTTTTTAGCGGGAATTACGGAGATTCTCACGTGAGTATGGAGCGGCCTTAAACACCAGCTTTTTGCCGCTGGCTTCTTGTCTCTAACCAATCAGAGTACTTCAAAAGTAGCCGCCGCTTCTTCAAGGTCAAGCCGCTGTTTGATGGTTCATGTTTTACTTTTAGCGTCATGCCGTTGACTATCTTTGTTTATGAATATGTTGCCATCTCTTTTTATAGACATATAAGTCATATAAATGAAACGAATAAAATGATATAAGTCATAAAAACCCAAACCAAATAAATTAGGAAGTGTTATCAAACTATTCTTTGTTTTTGCCAAGAACTGACAATTAAATTAATTAACAATGGAGAAAAATTATTTGACAGTTGACGTAAAGCGTAGCGTTTTTCTGCCCTTGTGGAAATGGAAATAGCAGCACTTCTTCCGAAAGAAGTTGAAGCTGGTATGGAAGGCCGCCTTGATGAAGATTGAACGGAAAACATGTGCTTAGAATGCGAGACAATAAAGGCTCGTTCAAACCCTTGCGAATATTAGCAATTTTTTGCGATTCGCCAATCTGACAAAATCTTCCACAGGAACGTTACTCATACGGTAAAAAAATGCGGAAGTTTCAGAGTTTCGGCAATTGAGGTTAGATCTTTATCTATTTTTTTAAATAGGTACCGGGCCGGGACCGGGGTATCCCAATAAGTCAAACATGGAGCAAGTTTGGATTTCTGTTTGAGATATGACTTTATTTATTTATTTGTTTTTTATTAACGGCATTTCCTATTTTTACAAAGTTTTAACTAAGCACACGTATATGTACTTATAAATATAACTACCTACTAGAGTAAGAACAAAACAGCAATAACAATGTTTTCACAATCTTTTTAAATGATTCTAAGGATGAATCAAAAAGCTCTAAGTTTACATGGTCTTTATTTGCAAGTCTTAGCATTCTACCTATAGACTCATTCTGGCCGTAGTTGGTACGATAAAATGGAACTTGAAGATTTCTGCATTTCTTGTTTTCTTTTTCTTCTATGTGCTAAAGTATTCAAGTTGAGGATGTCCAATATAACTTTGTAGGTATATATTCGCCAGTATGGTATCCTAGTTTATATGCAGAGTACCTCAAAAACTTGTTTTGAACACTCTCAAGCAAATTATAATCCACCTTATATAAAGGGCTCCATATTGTGGAGTTGTATTCGAGTATTGATCTAACAATTGAACAGTAAATTATTTTCAAATAAGAGAGAGATAATTCATTTGCAGATCCGTGAGTGAAACCTAACATTTTTAGTGCTCTAGAAGTTACTTTGCAATATGGGGTTTGAACATTTTTGAGTTGAGAATGATTCCTAAATCTTTTATTGTACTTGCTGTTTCCAATTCTGATTGCTTGATTTTATATGGATGATTTATTGGATTTTGATTTAAAAAAAAAGTAAATTTATAACATTTGTCAATATTCAGTTGCAGTAAGTTTATATCACACCAGCGTACAAAGTTAGATAAATCATACTGTAATAATTCACTATCTGTTGAGTCATGAATAACTTTAAACATCTTCAGATCATCGGCAAACAGAAGAAATTCGCTGTAGAGAATAACATCACTTATGTCATTAACAAATAGGTAAAAGTAGTGGTCCTAAATGAGATCCCTGCGGTACACCAGATGGAACTGTGATTGGGGAAGATACTGAGTTACCATATTAAACATAATGGACCCTATATTGTCAAGATAATTTCCAATCCATTTCAGAATTTTTCCCTGAATACCCAAAGCATTTAGTTTATGCATCAACATATGATGATTTACTCGATCAAAATGCTTTTGAAAAATCTGTATAAATAGAATCAACCTGGTTTCTATTTTCAAAAGCAATTATTATGAAATGTTGATAAATGAGCAGATTCATACTGGTAGATCTACCATGACTGAAATCCATGTGTTAATTTATGATTATATGCCTACAGTCCCATGACAGCTTTTTTGTTATTAGACTATCCAACAATTTCGGTAATTCAGACTGATTGCAAACTGCTCGATAATTTTTTATATCATTATGTGATCCACTTTTATGGATTGGTTTTAAAAAACTATTTTTCCAGTAATCTGGAAAGATAGAAGTTTTCAAAGAATTATTGAATATAACATGAAGAGGTTTGGCCAGAGTGGAAATGCATTTTTTAATAAGGTATAACGGGATTCCATCCGAGCCTATAGACAACTTCCAGGGTAATGACATGACGAGTTCTATGATTTATTTAATGTCTACGCTATAATTACATATATCTACTGTGTTACTGAATTTATATTCTGGGACTTGGTTGACCATTTTCTCACTGTAGACAGATGAAAAATAAGCTGCAAAAAGATTTATAGTATCGCATTGATATTTTTGACGAGTATGATTTTTTCTTATTATTAATGTAAGTCCAGAAACTTCTAGGATTGGTTTTGATGTTATTTTCTTATTTGTTTACATATGCTCGGTGGCAGGTATTCCTTAAAGCTTTGCATTGGTCTCTCAGCTGACAAAATTCGTCGAATTTATAAAACTTTCCTTTTTTGTATTCTCTGTGACACAATTTATTTTCAAAAATCATATTCTTCAACTCAGAAATGAACCATACTGGAAAACTTGAGGCTTTATATTTTTTCAACATAGTAGTCTAGAGCTGTATAAAGTACATTGTAGAAATTTGTAATTGTCTTATTCAAGTCCTCATTATTCAATATATTCAAATCCCAGTTGATGCTTGCCAAGAAATTATTCATGCCAATGTAATCACTATTTTTGAAATCATAGAAATATTCTTCATATTTTACATATTCATTTGAATCATTTTTTAAATCAAAACAAACTGCTGAGTGATGTAGTGTATTTTGAAAGATTATGTCTAGTGGATTTTGGACAGACATATTATTGAACGATGAAAAAATTAAATCTAAATGCACATTTCTTGAGTTTGGAATATTATTGATTTGATAAAAGTTATGAAAACTGAAAGAATGTAATAAGACAAGTGCTGGTGAGTTCTCTGGACAATCAACGTTCATACCAAGATCTTCATTGTACCAGAATGCTTCAGGGATATTGTAATTACCACAAAGAATAATCTTACTGGAAGGATATTCTTCCAGAGTATGATCAACCGTACTAGTATGTTCTATATAAATATATCTATTTAAGAGGAAGGAGGAATGTATACACCTCCGATAATAATTGTTGAAGCGCTTATTGATATTTTGATAAAAAGATGTTCTACATTGCTAGCAGGGATATTGATAATTTCTGTTAATAAAGGTTGTTTAGTAGCTATTATATTATTCCTCCTCCCTTTTTTTATCACTATTTGTTTGGTCCCTATCAAATCTATGTATGTCATAACCTGTTAAACCCAACTCCTTATCTGAAAAGTCCTTATTAATCCATGTTTCTACTAAAATTATAATATGATAGTCTGAACACATAACAGCCTGTTGAAATTCTAACAATTTTGTCCTCATACCACCAACATTTCGAAAATACACAGATAACTGAATGGGCTTTAGTTTTTTGCAGCTGCTTTGGTGATCTGAGTACGCCCTTCACATACCTTATTGTAACATTTTCTCCTTCCTGTCTTCTACGTTTAACTTCTTTTTTCATGCTTTGCCAGTTTTTTAATTGAATTAGTGTTAGATCAGCATTAATAAAAAAAAAATTTCTCCCTGAGAATATCTTTTTTCGATCTGATCACCTTATTAACATCCTCTACATTTGAAAAAATAATCTTTAAGGCATGGTTACCACTTTTATTTTTCTTGCCAACTCTGAACATCTTTTCAATATGCAATTCTTCATTAGTTACTGTTTTAACAATATCCTTAACAGCATTCAAGTCAGAATTATAATTATTGCCTTCTGCTAAATTAAATATCATGGCATTGTTCATTATTTTTTGTCTTTCATATATTTCATTGATGACTGTTTCTTCGGAGAAAGATGAACATGGTTCTTTTTCAACTCGAGATTTCAGTTGTTCAACTTCATTTATCAATACATCAATCTTCTTGATTAATTTGGGTACTAATCTTATCCCTGTGAGGCAATCCTCACAATAAAATTTCAGCAACCGTTTTCCTCTTAATGCCATCACTTTTAATTCAGATGCATTTAAATCTGAACAGTCTGCATGTATTTTTCGTTAAGAACCATCACAACTCAAGGGCACTTTAGTCGCTATTTTCCATCGTTCATCATAGTTGATTTTTGTTCACAGCAAAATTGTGGGATTCGGATGGCCATGTTTGCGCCTTTAATTGTATGTGCCTTGTTGAGAAGCAAGTGTATTGAGTTGTCTAGATGTCAATCACGTTTCGTGCTCTTAGAATAGTAAGACATAGAGATGCCCTGCCTATACCTACACAAATACCTGTTTTGACACTTGGACACTTTTGCCGAGGAAGTCAAAATCTACAACATACCAAAAATTCAGGGAATTTAACCGATAGCCGTTTTCCATAAGGAAAGTGCGGGGTTCATTGAGAGGAGTTAATTATACTAGATTAGAAAAACACAATCATCTAAAATAATTAGTTTATTAACAAAATAACTATACTATTGATTATAAAATATTGGCAACTTTACTAACAATAGAATCAAATTCCTAATACATATGTACCTATTACTTACGATAAACACCAAATTCAGTGCTATTGATCTGGAATACCAGGTAAGGCTAGAAAGGTAGAAAAAAAGGTAAGCTACAATTTTATGTGTTGAATTCAATATGATACTTTTCCTTTTTCATCATCCCAATTCAACAAGAATTTACTTCAGCCACAAAATTCAAAATACACTAAAATTTGTTCAAAAATTTCGGTTTTTTCCGCACTATCAGATGAGATCAGGTCAATTATTTCTATGATATTTTCTGTCTGTTGTAAAAGTCAACACACAGTTCCCAAGGAATAGTCGACACATAGTTTCCAAGGAAAAGTCAACACATAGTTCCCAACAATGATTAAAAACAAATAATTTATTCAAAATGAAGAATCTGAATTCACGCAGCAATAGCAGAAACATGGTGTCAAAATTTTAAAACTAATAAAAGGACCTTCAAATATTCAATACAGGGTATCTGGAAATTCAATGTTAATATTACTGCCATTGCTTTTGCATGAATTGGACTCCTGGGGACTCCTTTGTCACAATCCGTATGTACCGTATATATCCAAAAGGAACTGCTCTGGTAATCGTGTTTTCAGCGTGGTTGTTTTCTGTTTACTGGATTGCGTTCTGAAAAGACGAACATACAACCTAGGTGTTCTGTGGTTCAACTCTTCGTGTATAGTATATCTATATATAAACGTCGAGCATCGTCGGACGTCTTTTCTGATCGCAAACCAGGTAACATAAACTATTTACGGAACGCCCTGAGGGCTGTCATTTGTCAACTAGTCATAATAATCGAAAGTACGTCTACCTAGTTGAATAAAAATAAACCCCGTAAACCAACAATACAAGCTGTCTAAGTTCAAGGATAATGAACACAATTTGTACAGGATGGTCCAATCCCTATGTTGCAATGTAATTTCTCAAATGACGTCACCATGACACCTTCCGTATGCTATTGTATATCTATATATCTATGTATATAGATATATAAACCATTGAGAAGGCATCACGCTGACGTCATTTGATAGGATGATGAAATCATTCGATTGGACTATCCTCTACAAATAGTGTTCAAAGTCCTTGGTCTAAGTTAACCAGATTAAAACGGAAAGGAAACTACGGTTGTTCTAGTGACAGATTTCAGTAACTGATTTTTAGCATAGGTGTCTCATATACATACAATTTTCTGGAAGTTGTTATTCAGGGAACGCGATTTCACTAACCTGGTTAACCAAGGTCAAATACTTGCACTGCACTGTTTGGAAACTTTGGTGTAATAATGAATATACTGGAGTTTTATCCCAACACCAAACCGCTATTTTTAACATTTCGACACGTGTTGTTTAAGTCACCAAGTGATCAACTTCAAGAGGAAGATTAAACTAGATTTAGAGCTGACGTCACAACATGGCGATCATGGGGGGACAAACAAAGCATTTGACATTTGATGAAATGAAAATTCGTTTTTTGTGGGTGTTAGTGGATAATTGAGATTTTTATAAATCACTTTTCGCAGAAAATCGACCAGAAAGATTCACGTAGCCTTATGGAAATCTAATGGGTATAAATAAGGAAAATTCTGTATGTAAATTTAGTTTAATCTTCCTCTTGAAGATGATCACTTGGTGATTGAAACATGTGTCGAGGTGTTGAAAATAGCGGTTTGGTGTTGGGATAAAACTCCAGTATATTTAAGGTGATATACGGTACATAATATGGAGTGTTACCTAGCACATTTTATTTTATTCTCGAAGAATTTCTAATCCTCACAAATAACGAATAATTTTGTTCAACTCACAGTGAAAATACAGTGAAACTAATATAAAAATAGGTCAATAATATTTACGTTGTATTTGATAACATACCGTAAAATTGGCTTATAATATATATCTACCATTAGGAATTAAAGTAACACAAAGTACCTATATGACTGAAATTAATATAAATCGAAAAATTTCCAAAGAATTTCGATTTATTGATAGTCGAACATGTGTTGAACAAGCTCAAGTTTGTCGTTCAACTGAGAAGGGGTAATTGTAGTCTTTCAGGATTTGTTGCATTGTTCTTGCTTTTATTCTCGGGAACTGAAACTAAATAAGAAAATGACGATAGAATTTTAAGATGTATTGCTAAAAATAAAAATAGTTCTTATCTATATTCTGCAACTATTAGACTGAATTCAGGAACGAGCTATAAGCAGAACGCTCCTCATGTCAATATTGGTACATTTTTGGGATGGAAATAGCTATTTCATAAACAGTGGACGATACTACTTGAAGAAAGACCATTACCTAAAAAGGAATAAAATAAACGTAAAAAATCTTTTTGAAAACAAGCTTTTAATCATAAACTATCAAATTAAAAAGTAAAAAATAATATTTGCTTTATACAAACAAAAAACTTTGAAATATTTAATTTTTTAAAGTTTTTTATTTTCATACTCTAAATATTATTTTTTACTATTAAGTTCAATAGTTTATAAATAAAAGCTCGTTTTAAAAAATATTTTTTACGTTTATTTTTTTTTCTACTTTTTAGCAATAGAAATGGATGAATTATCTTTCTGAATAGCTGCGCCAGTTGTCAAGGAGTGGGATTCTGGGTGATTGTTGAAACTGTCAACCCCTTTCAAAAAAATTGAATGAATCAATAAATCTTATTTTATTTTCGAAAATGCTAGGAGCAAAAAATATGAAACTAGGGTAATTGATTAGCCTAAAAATATTCATAAAATAGCCACAGAATTTTTTATGAAGGTTTATACACACCATTAGCTTTGTTAACAAGGTATCTCTTCTGATAATAAAGCATATTTATTATTATTATTATTACTAGAAATGTTTTCATATGGAAATCTGTGTTTGAACAACAAGTACCTATCTTGTGAACTTTGACTGGATTCTCTTGACTCTATTTATGTGATAATCATAGATGGGAGACCAAACTATAATACAGTAATCCAGCATACTCCTTACAAAACTATCAAAGTGGTTACATCGTTAATATATAATATAATATGAGAATCCTGGGACACTCAACTATTTCCTTAGACTCCGTTCCACTCACAGTAACATACTGACATTGGTTTGTCAAATAAGAACTAATCCAATCCCCAACACCATGATCTTCTAGTTTTGTTCAAAATCAGAAAGTGACAGACACTGTCAAAGGCTTTTGCCAAATCTGTATACACAGGGAGTTCCAAGAAGTTTTCACCATATGGGAAACATTTTTATTATGCATTTGTCAGAAATGAGCTTGTCCGAGTAAGGAAGACCTGGGGCCTACAGCTTAAAAAGTGGATTCTGAACCACTTCAGCTCCGTGAAGGTGATGGGACCCGAACCTGGGCCACCTGGGTGAGAACAAAAGCTCTAAACACCTCGACCACTTCGCTAAAAGTTAGTGCATTGAGGAAAACTTGTCATCAAAATTCTGATTTTCCGAACGGTGTACAGGGAAAAACAAAAATAGGAATTTTGATCAAGAGTAAACTACCCTAATCTTCGATCTTATCAAAAAAGTTTATCTAGAAAAGTTCTTTAGAATCAAAAACAATATTCAGATTTGGAATCACAGCCAACTACGCAATAATAAAAAAATCCCAAATTTTTTATGGTTCTAGCCTCATAAAGAGTACTAGAGCCCCCTTGAAAAAACCATGTTGCTGTTCTGTAATGTAATGCTTGTATGTTGAAGATTATGTCAGTTAGGGTTGATTCGATTAATTTTGGAACTGCAGATAATTACTCACACACATATAATTCTTGACGTCGGTTTTTTCCCCTTGTTAAAAATTGGGGATACTACAGATTTTTTCCTTATTTCGGGAAAAAACCCATATCAAAGAATCTTTAAAAATAATATAAGAGTGAGACCAATGAGTAGTAGCAGCTCTTCAGAAATACAGGCGGAATACCAACAGGCCCTGGACTCTTATTTATATTCATTCATTTTCTTTAAAATGGCGGTTAGCCAGTGATTCGCAGAGGGTAAATTGGTTCTGATCAGGAATTATAATATTGGAATGATTATTGTACCATGACTGGAAGTTTGCAGCGAAAGCATTTGATTAAATACCCACATAAAAAATATCTCTAAGAGAAACAAAAATCTGAAAACAGATTAATGCATACATACAGTATGACCCACTTAAGACCGGAGCACCCTTATAAAATCTACATTTTCCAAGCAATTGGAATGGCCAATTAATCTGATTTTTTAAGGTAAAATATCTAAAAAATTTACTAGCGATTTTTTTAGAAAAATTCAAACTACACCACTGGATTTGCGATATTTTCAAATGGTTCATAGGTAAGTTACGTTGAAATGTGTCAATAAAAAAAGTGGTATTTGGAAAATATGCCGTTTATCAACTCAATTCAATTTCAGAACTTTTATCAAAATTCAGAATACACCATTGTATTCAGGAGGTCTCGACATATCACTGGCCAAATTTTCATCAAAATCTGTTCATGAATAAAAAAAAAATCATAAGATAATTAAATTTGAAAAACATAATGTAATAAATTTTTTCGGCAACCGTCCGGGAAGTATGAACTTTTTCTTTGAGAAAGTATCACTTCCCGGACTAGTCCGGGAAGTACGTACTTTCCCGCTTTCCGGACTAGTTCGGGAAATGTTCGAATTTCAATATAAATATTTATATAAATAAGAATTAGAATGTTTCTGTTAGTACCTAACTTCTGTTCGAGTTTCGATATTTAATACAAATAAGAATTAAAATGTTCGAAATTTTCTTCTACAAAGAAGTATAAAAAATAAATGTGTCTCGATTTGTTATTCTACACGGTTGCCGAAAAAATTGTGTACGCAACACATCCGTGTTTTGCGGACTTGTTAGGTAAATTACTATTATTTCATAATTTTTTATTTCTCTTAATAATTATCAACAGAGTTCGATGAAATTACAGTCAGTGCCATTTTGAGACTCCCTGACTCCAGTGGTGTAGTCAAAGTTCTGATAAAAGTTTTGAAATTGAATTGGTGGGTTAATTAAACCGTAAAAATTTTTAAACTTCATTCCCTTATAACTTTTTTATTGATGATGTATTTTAACGTAATTTACATATGAACCATTCGAAAATGTCGCGAATCCAGTAGTGTAAAAATGTTTCTAAAAAAATCGCTAGTAGTATTAGATATTTTACCTTGAAAAATAAGATTAGTTGGCCCTGGAAATGGTGTCCCAGTGGACATTTGAATGCCTACCTAACGAAAAAAAAATCATTCCAATTGGTTATAAAATGTAGATCTTATAAGGGTGCTCCGGTCTTAAGTGGGTCAACTGTATCTCTGCAAAAAAAACTTTCTTCCACTCACCCTGTCTCCACTATTATTGGCCGTCAAGAATTTGGGATTAACGATAAATGGCACACCATCCAAACCGTTCTGATAAGTTATTACCAAAGTTTGTGTAGAGTTTTGATGGACTGGACCAGGGGGCTTAGGAGCAGGTCGAATTGGCCCACCTGGACCAACCGGAGTTGAAGGATATCCGCCTGGTCTTAGAATTTCATAATCATGACTATTATCTGAGAGTGGGGGGTACATTGGATTTACTCCCCCTGGAGACATGGCATTGGGTTTAGGTGGCCTTTGAGGAGGTGTTGAGTTGGAATTTGGGTCTGCTTGAGAATCTTGAACATTGCCCATTTTATAACAGATTGTTACACCGTTAAGTTCTCTAGAAGCAAAATTAGTAATTATTATATATATATATATATTTATCAACCACAAGATTTCAAAATGATATACAAAATAATAATTTTTGTATCTAGTACACAAAATGCAACTTTGGTGATTGAGAACTGATTTTTTTTTAACAAGCACAGCCGAGTTAAAAATATTAGTCGAGATCACCAAAGTACTTCGCACATGGGATGCAAACAAAATTTTTTCTACAAACGTCAAAAAGTCAAATTAGGTAGTATAACATTTTGTCACAATTTGAAAAGTGTTAAAAATCTTACTTAAAAAAAAATTGTTAAAATTGTTTTTTCCGTTAACCTGCTGTCGCCCCCCTACAAACGGCAGCCCTCAAAAGTCGAAACTTGTGCGAGCTAAGGATTAACGAGGTCTTACCTTTTAACGTGCGATTCCTAGCACGATCCGAGGAGAATAGATCTTGAAAGGAGGTCGTCCGTAAGTCACCCATCCAAACCATAACTTCGCATAGCGTTGCTTGGCTCGAGAAATCGATGACCTACGCGCTCTACCGTTCGAGCTATTCTCTCGGATAAACTTAATTATTGTTATTTTTTTTTTTTTATTTATTTATTACACGGGTTATACATTCAGAAATAAATGATTACTTGGTTTTTTGCTTGATTGGGTACCATAAAGTTAGAAATAAATGATATCTTGGATATTTGCTTGATTGGGTACCATATAGGTTAAAATATGAAAATCCCATATAGTTTATGCAGTGTGCGAAGTATGTATTTTGCACATTACTCCGCGCACGGTATCATGGTAACGAAAGAAAATGAAAAAAACCATCACTTCGCATATTGTTGTCAATGCGTGAACTTTGTCATATTTTGACGTTTGTAGAAAAATGAAATAATCTCACCCAGCAAATGAAAATCCAACAGGAGCTTTTCTCAGTCGACTACAGATAATTATATCAGTTACAGCAGTTTTGATATCCTTTTTATTCACTAATCTATAACAAATCTGTTTCTTCTTCCAAGCTTTTTGTTCACTATCAGCAGTTTTATTCAACAAACTGAAACCCTGTGGTGGATTTGCCTTGTCTCCAAGAACTAATATTTCTTGTACTACGAAATTTGGCAGTCCTTAAAGAAATTAAAATATATGCATTAAATTATTTAAAAACTTAAACTTTAAACTTTTTGAAATAAACCAAAAAAATATGCTCTATTTTAATAAAGATGTCAAATATCCACGTAAATAGTGAATCAGTAGAAATACATGATTATAAAAATTAAGTGTACAATGAAAATAACAACATTTTATACCTTGGTCAAATAATTTTATGACTACTACATACTCAGTTATATTCCACTTTGCTATTGCATTCAAAAAGGTAGTATTGAAAAAATGTATCTCTATGTATTTCTCTGAATGATTTGTTTAGTTTGTCAGTGCTTACGCCGGCTCCACACATTGGGGCCAGTGTTGGGGCCAACAACATTATTTGTCCTATGTGTGGATGAATGAAATAAGGTTGGCGCCAATGTGGGACGAAGTTAGCCCTCGTGTTGGGGGTTAACATAGTCAAGTATGTCCAAACGTTGGCCCCAACAGTGTGTGGAGCCGACGTTATAGTAAGAGAGCCGATAATATTGTTGGGCATATGATTGTTCTGATGGATTGCAACCAGATGAAACAATAGTTTATAATCGTCTATTTGCCAAATGGATAGATGGATATTGCTGGAAGGTTGTTTAGTAACTTATAATAATATTAATAACACTCCCTCATAAACATAATATTATTATTTAGCGTAGTGCTCAGAGGTGACCCACTGATTTTAGATGACTCATTCACTTCTCAGCTGTAGAAAAACCCAGAAAACCTGCAGCACCATCTCAATGATTTTATTAATGTTTTAACCAACGTCAATGAATGAGCTCTATTAAAAAAAGTGCACTGCCGTGTAGAGGGTTACCATCTTATGCAAGTGGCATAGGGTTGCCATCCCTCCCGTTGCCGGAACCCCTGGTTGCCGGGCTTAAGCAACCCCTTTTTTTTTCATCACCATATTATTTTTCCCACAGTGAACATTTGCCGAAATTTTTCAAATCGTGCGCGAGCCACGTTCAGCGCGACTCGAATGATTTTTGATTACTTTTTGCATTCAGATAAAAATAAAAGCAACTAGTCAATAGTTGTGAAATTGTTCAAACTGAATAAAAATATATTAAAAGTGACCTATAAATTAATACATTTTGTAAAATTATGTCTGGTAAACAGTGGTTCCGGCAACAGGAGAGGTGGCAACCTTATGCCAATTGCATAAGATTGTAACCCTCTATACGGCAGTGCACTTTTTTTTAATAGAGCTTATTCATTGACGTTGGTTAAAACATCAATAAAACATGCTGTGTCACCTCAGAGCCCCATGGCAAATAATAATAATAGCCGCCCTCTACCCGCACAGGCTATGCGATACACTCTTCGAGTGTTTATGAAGGAGTATTATCATTATTATTAGTCATTAAACAATCTTCCGGCAATAAGAACCGAAGCAACCCATCTATTTGGTAAATAGGAGATTATAAAACATTGTTTCATGTGGGTGCGATCCATCAGAATGATCATATGCCCAACAGTATTACCAGCTCTTATGTACTATTACTGTAGTTTCATCTCTAATAGTTTGAAGCAAAAGTGTACCGAGTTTTTTCGGGTTTTATCAATAGAATTTGAACTGCTTGCATATGGTTAAAACTTGGTTTTCTTTGCAAACACAGACCCTAATTTTGTTAAGAAGATATAATACAAATCTTGGAATTCACTGAATATTCTCCATGTAAGTGACAGATCATAAATAAGCATGTTCCAAACTTCAAGGAAATCCCAAAAATTTCAATGATTTGCTGATTCTACTTTTTCACCACTTCTGGATATAGATGATATAGTTGTGAAGTTGTGATTTAGGTCAACCCAAAATATTCCTAAACTCAGTGCTTGTGTTTAAAATAGAAAAAATAAGAGACTGCAGTAAAATGTATTAAATATTTACCTTCAGTTTTTGATAAACAAAGGTATCTAGCAGAACTACTCTTGAAAATTGAGCTTTCTCTCAAATCAGCATCTGAATCTTGATCATACGTTTTATTGATTGCAAAAAATCCTCTAGGACACTTCTCTAAATTCTCGACAATCTGAAAGTTGGAATGTTTGAAATCTTTGAAAAGCTGTAAATAATATTGAATAAAGACTCACTTGTATGGCCGTTATTGGTCTATCATCTGGCAAATAAGTCAAGATTTTATGCTGTACAGTCGACTTTAACATGGTAATCACTAATCAGTCTTTTCAATCTCCTTAAAAGAAAAATACTAGGTAGTGGTAGTACTAACTAATAAAGTAGCGAGACTGTACTGAAATACAATAAGTACCTGCCATACTGGAGTCAGTCGTTTTGAATCAATTGTGCTATTAATAAATTATTAGTCATAATCTAACAATTGAAAAGGAGATAACTAATAATACCAACAATAATACACCGAAACTCTCAAATTTTAGTCGATCTTGATTTATTATTGACAATATGACAATCTTGACTTGACTGACGTCTTGACGACCTTGACGTGAAATCACAAATTAAGTACATAAACACTAAAAACTCTAAACAGGATAAACACCCTACGAAATGTGCAATCCGTACAAACTACAAGTGCAAAGTGCAAACGCCAAATCAGAAATTCGAAACTTCCGAGTTCCGACAGTAGAAAAAAAAAAACGAAAAATAAAAAATTTGCCCACCGAAGCACACCTACCTTCACTCCAAACCTCCAAACGGTGGCCTTCAAGTCTCTGGTTTCTGGTGTTGGAAATTTTAGCATTGTACATAGAAAATATTCAGTAGGAATAAAAAAAAAATTATAGATGAATTTTCTCTCTATAAATTTCCAATTCTAGGAAAAAATCAATCATAAAAAACTTAAATAAATAAAAGAGTTAGTAATGTAGTGCTGGTGTGTTGGTATTGGTGAAACTGATCTGTGAAACTGGTGTAGTTTCAGCACAGAACACCTTAACTAGTTTCAGTTTGTTGATCACAAGGTCTGTTTTGTTGACAATTGTCAACCCGATGAACTAGCAGCACAGTTGTCACAGAACACACAAGGTTTATTCGTTTTCATCAAGGTGTAATGTGCAAACGAACACTGAAAATCGAGTGTAAATTACACCAGGTGGAGGAAAGTGCTACACCTCGATGCAAACGAATGAACCTTGTAAATAAGTGCAGTTGGTGCAGTTAAGACAAAAGGTTTTATTCGTTTGCATCAAGGTGTAGTGACTGTAGTGTAGTGTATTGTAATTAACATCACGTTTCGAATCAAGTGTAGCTGGGTGCAGTTCAAACAAAGGAATATGTCAAATTAATCTGCAAACGAATACTAAAATCGAGTGTAATTTACCCTAGGTGTGGGAAATTGCTAGACTGCCTTGAAGCAAACAAAGGGTGAGTTTTTAAATTCATCGATGGATAATGCGCATTCATGCTGTCATTGTCATTTTTCATTAGTTAAATAAGGATGCAATGTTCATCGATGGATTCATGGATGAATTTAAAAACTTGCCCAAATGCAAATAGCAAATAGTCGTTATTAATATTTTAGGTTATGTGACTTATGTCTGAAGTCTGAACTCAATTTGCAAATAATTTTAATTTGCAGTTTGTACCATTGAATTTAATTGAATAGACATAGGTAATGACTAGTTAATATTATCTCAGAACTAGCTTACCCTGATGCTGTCTATCAGTTCTATCTTCTATCACATAAATAAATATATGATAAGTACATCATATCACAACATTTTGTATTTTGTGTTGAAAAATAATGGAAATGCAAACATTGGAAAGTGATTCTATGCCTATCGATGAAAATTTGGAGGCTAGTACAAGGTTGTATATAAACGAAATTATTCATTTTTTATCCATGATTAAAAATATATTTTTTGTAGGTTAGGTCTTTGCGAGGTATGTGCCTTCCGGAATTCGAAATACACTTGTCCAAGATGTGAGGTAAAAACGTGTTCACTTAAATGCAATAAAATTCACAAACTGGAGTTGGAATGTGATGGACAACGAAATCGAGCTAAATTTATCCCTTTAAATAAATTTACAAACTTGGATTTGTCAAGTGATTACAGGCTATTGGAAGAAATCACTAGGTCATTGGATTCTTCGAGAAAAATCTTTGGAAAGAACAAATGGAAGGATTTACCAAATGTAAGTTGTGTTATTCTATGGTAACACATATGTCTCGGCATATTTAATGATTCTTGAAAGTCTACTAACTTGAACTTATGCAAGATACATCAGTATTCAAATATCTTCAAGTTATCCAACTTCTCACAATAAAAAAAAAACCTCTAGTTTAAACTTGGTTTAGTTATCGGAGGATTGTATATTTGATGAACTAATTTAAGGTAAACATAGATGTATAATAACATGGACTGGCCCTCTCATGACTTTAACAAATAGATCCTTGTTGCTAACAAAAGAAATGTTGTAAAGGATGGAAAAATTATTGGTAAAAATGACATGTCTAGTGTGCAGCTCCAGAATGCGGAAAATTGTAGGCATATTGTTTTATTATGTTTTTGTCCAGTCAACCACAGGGTGAAATTATGGGTCAGGATTTCAATTCTGTAAAAATGGTGTATGGGTCAAGATTTTTAATTAGTTTTGACAACTTCCATATGGTCCACCTCTTCCAGATATTAATCTTTTTGACCAATCCCGCATTTGGGATCATAGACATTTACCCATGATTACTCTATCCTTTTTCACTACTCTGACGGCAATTGTATCTTTTTCATGTCCAGTACATATTATTATATATATATATATATATATATGTCTATGCAGTTTAACTTGCAGTTTATTTTTAATATCAAATTTTAGGTTACCAACCTTTTTCAATATTTATTGGTGTGGGAGAACATCAATATTTGTACTTTTATGCAAATCCAAGACTGTTGAAAATGATAATAATAATACTTCCTCATTAACACTTGTATAGTGTACCCAAGGCATAGTCTGTGCAGGTAGAGGACAGCTATTATTATTTGCCATGGTAAACATTAATATTCAATGTAATAATGCTGTATTGTAAGTCTTGAAGATTGGACTTCTAACAGTCCATTATTTATTTTTAAGTGATGTAGATATATATTCAAGTGTATACTTTTTGCTTTTTTTCCTATTCATTTCTGTTCAAACTTATTGATTAAAATGTACATATTATTGTTTCTGAAATGAATATTATTATACCTATGAGTAAATTGAGCAGAGGAACTTGTAGCTTCAGTAATTTTTTTTTTGGACTAAAATCTTATATTCCCAATTTCATTGTCATATGCAGGGTGCATCTTAAATTATGTCATTAATTTTAGGAGCTGATTCCTTGTTATATTTTGTGAAAAAAAGTTCATTTAGACGTGTGTCATAACTTACTTCGTTTCCAAGTAACAAGCTGTCAACTGCAAGGCCACTGGAATTAAAATTCAAAATATAATTTCGTAAAATGAAGTCCCCTGTTACTAATAACAAAGAGAAGAAGTTTAATCAAAATCGGCAAAAAGAATTTTGAATAATTCATGAAAAACGGATTTTTTATTAAACTTTTGACACCCATTTACTTGGAAACGAAGCAAGTTAGGACATACGTTCGTATGAACTTTTTTTCATAAAATTTGACAAGCAATCACCACCTTAAATTAATGACATCATTTGAGATACATCCTGTATATTGAAGTTTTTGAATATATTTTTATTTATTTTCAGGCATTATTTAAACTTCGAAATGCAGCTAGAACAAGAAAAGTTCATTTGAAATTTTTGCCTTTGAAGTTTGCCAGACGCAAAAACAATACGACTTTTTTACATAAAGACGATCTGGTTTATTGGCATATCGAATGGATTTTCGTCAATGCAGATAATTTGAAAGTATATGATGCCAAAGTTTGTGAGACTGAAAAACTAAGCACAGTATTGTGCAAATATTTGTCTGTGGAATACAAAACTTTCGGTGAAAAACTGCAATATTACCAAGCTGTAGGAATACCAGGGGTAAAAATATTTTTGAAGGCAGAACAAAAAGGTGGCAACAAGTTTTATGAGCTAGATATGACAGTACCATTAAGAGAGAATTTAGAAAAAAAGCTCATCATTGAACACCCCACAATTCATGTTGTATTGAAGGATCACGAATGTGGCTACCATGTTATAGATTCAGGTAAGTAAAATAAATTAGTTGAAAACAATGCACAATATAATTTTGTCAACTTAGTGCAAAAGTCATTAACTAACAACAATTCACAAGATGAGTGTCACTAACTACTTCTTGCAATACCCTCGATCTAATACAGAAGTTAATAACTATGTTATCATATTGGTGTATTGTCCCCATTTCACAATTTGAAAGATAATATAGCTTGTATTTTATGAATAATAAACAATTTCAAATATTCTTTTGAAATTGAAGACCTCAGGGAAAGAACGTGCTAATTCACTTGGGCAATCATTTTCAGGAGAGTATTCAGGTTTGGACTATTCACATTTGTTGCCTACAAAAGCATTAATATCTCCCAACTCGACACGTTCTTCCCCAGTACAAAAATGCCATGTGATAGCATAGCCTGGCAGCCAAAAGCTGACATGAAAATCTTGCACTAAGTCAACAATTATTGGCTCATTCATACTTGAAAAGCTGGTGTTCTTTTTAGATTGACCAGTTTGTTCTATTTTAGATAAGCTAATGTTTTGAGGATATTTTTTCAATACACACTAATTCCTCACACATTTCTTGAAAATATCACTAGTACCAGAGTAATACAATTCCAAGGGCCTCTACCTAAAATATTGCTTGAAATGACAAAAGAGGTTTTCTGAATGATTAGCATCAACATCATAGCAGACATTTTAGATACCTACCTATTGAAAAGTCGGAGATAATATTTTGGAAATTCAGTTAATAAAAGTGTATGTTACGGGAAAATAATCTTAAATGCTTTTTGTGTGGTATATTGATTTGAGAAACAAGAACCAAAATAACAATTCAAAAATGAGAACTGAATTACAAAAATGTGGAACAACTGGGATTCAAACCTGGGTCTCATGGTTTCCGGCCATGTGCATTGACTGCTACGTCATCGATCCTGTGAACTGGTGATTCACATTTCAAATTCAACTCAGTGTCTTGAAATTTCGGATGTGAAAATCCTATGTGACTGACACAAGCTGATACATCAATATAATTTCACTATGTGTGTATCATCATCTCATACTAACACAGAAATTAATTTGAATTGTGAATTGCTGGGGTTCAGAACAGGATCGATGGCGTAGCGGTGGTGTAACACAGATGGACAGAAACCATGAGACCCTAGTTTGAATCCTGGTTGATCCACATTTTTCAATTCAGCTCTGATTTTCATCTTTTCCGTCTGCTATGCCAAAAACTCATTTTCGAATTTAATTCAACTACAGCTACTTCATTACAAAATGAAAATATTCAGATTTAGGCCAATGTTCTACAGTTGAGCAATTCCAGTAAACCAAACATTTTTCAGTATTTACTTCACTTTTGAAACATTATAATTCTAAAAACAATGTTATAACGAATTATCCATATAATCACTCTAGAAGTTACTCGGTAAAATTTAGGCATTCCATTCATATGAAAAAATCATTTACTTTCTTTTGGGATGAAATCATACTTCTCATTCTGAGGTGCAGCGTAAGGGACCCCATTTTTGAATGTCTCCACAAAATATTCATTTTCTTCTTCAGCGTTAATATCCGTATCAGGTTTGTTTGATGGAGTAGCACCAGCAGATTTTCGTTCTGACGTTGGATTCAGAATAGGAGAATGATCACTCAAATCTATAGGTTTTGAAAAAATCTCGCACTGATCTGGGGGAGGAGCTGAATCTACTTCACTTACAGGCTGATAAGTTTTATTTTCGTTGTTGTCCACTATGCAAGCTTTTTTATCGTCTTTGATAGCAGTATCGTAGCTTTGTTCCTCTACCTTGAACTTGGGTGTAGTTTCATCTGAAAAAATCGCAACAATTTGGGCTATATCTCTTTCGGAAGCAGCTTTTCTTTCACTTGCAAGTTTAGCATCTCTTTCAGCTTTCAGCCGTTCTCTTTCTTCTTTTCTACCAGATTCTTTTATCTGCAAAGCTTTGTATCTTGTTGCCCCATATATAATCCCAGCAATTAGGAAGGTATATCTGAAAAATCTAATTACAGGTGAAACTTTTGAAGGTCCTGGTAGAGTCATCTTGGTTGTGTAAATCATTTGAGTTTATGACATATTGATTTTTTAAAATTTTGTCATTATTAATCCCTAAATGACATATTTTTAATATGCTGAACATTCAGTTTGCCTTGCTTGTTTCATGGCTGGCTTGAATTTATATTTCTATTTTTATAATGCGGATTTACAGACTTCTTATGCACAATTTATTGCATACCTATTATTAGTAATTTATTGTATTCTCCAGGAATAATTCATTTCAGTTCAACACAGACTCAAATGAATCATTTTCCCCTTTTAATGTACCTCTTCTCGAAATTATACCGAATTATACTACCATTTTGAGGGTTCGAAAATTATACACGTCGAAGCCAAAATATACGAAAATCGTATAATTATACGCCAATCGGCAACACTGCTCTCTCTGTTTTCTTTTGCTTCCTATTGGCGCACTTTTCAGCACTCCCTCTAGCACTATTGAAGGGAAAAACAAATTATGCGCCTGCGCGGATTAAAAATTTGAATGTGACGTCATATTTCACTTATAAGTGTCGTTCGTTAAGACGTACTCTGATTGCTCTACTTGCTCTAAGTTGATTTTTTAGAAGAGAAAGACACATGAAGTACAAATTTTAGATGGAGATGAACAAAGGTGAAAGTGATCTAGATTAACTAGAGCAGTCTTCAACGAACACCCCTAAATACTCCTGTTTTTCCACAGTATTGTTTGCTTGTTTTATTTTGAATATGAGTTTGAGGAAGGTGTTCAAGAGAAACGTGGTTACTTTTTCACTTTTACTTATGAATTAAGGTCAGTTCGCAATACATCGTTTCTGGCGACGCGATTCTCCAGCCAGCTGCGACGCAATGAAGTTGAAAAATTTCACAACAAATTTTTCCAAATAATATTTGAATCCAGCGTCACAAGCAGAATGCGTGCCGTTTGACGCGAAAAACAAAGACGCTGCATTAGGAAGTCACCTTCAACCTTCAGAAAACTATATTTTTCTTTTATCTTTATGTTATTCTTTATGTATTTATGATATTCAAATATTAATGAATTATGCATATATTTATGCACGCCTATGGGGGATTTACCTTAGGTTTATTCGTTTGCATCGAGGTGTAGCACTTGCATAAGTTTTTAAATTTATCGATTGATCCATATGAGCATTGCATCCTTACTTAACTAATAGAAAAAGACAATGACAGCATGAATGCGCATTATCAATCGATGAATTTAAAAGCTTGCCCCTTTTCTACATCTGGTGTAATTTACACTCGATTATAGCATTCGTTTGCAAATTAATTTGACACATTCCTTTGTTTGAACTGCACTCAGCTACACGCGATTCAAAATGTGGTGTAAAATACACTACACCGCACTACACCTTGATGCAAACGAATAAACCTCATATATGCGCAATTTTATAGGACAATTATTCACAAAAGTTCAACCCAGACTCATCAGATGAAACGATTTTAGCCGTTACATATTTACATTTCATAATGTATAACTTTGAGGTTCAACTTTACACACTAATAAAAGTCAAAATAGTTATTTACGTATTCATTTATTCATTTAATTTTTTCAATAATATATCTCTATTTACTGTTTCAAAAGCTCGTCTCAGATCCAATGATTCTGCTATAGTATACAGATGATTACTAATAATGCTTTGATCTAAAACCAGACTGAATAATAAATAGCAACTTCTTTAAGTTAATATATTCTAATAATTGTTGATAAACTGCTGATTCTAATAACTTTTCTACAAATGGCAAAGAATTGATTGGTCTAAACTCACCACTTTTACTAGTGTTAGCAACCTTTTTCAATAGGTGCAACAGTGCTGATTTTTAATTCCTCAGGAAATGTGCCACTTTCCAATGACACCTTCAAAAAGTGGCACCACACATGCCCAATAACATCAAAGCTATTTTTAACAATTTTACTGTTTAGTTAAATTTGACTTCCTTTATTTTCTCAGTCGTTTTCAGTTATCATCAAGATCCATTTACCTTTCACCCTAGCGTCGTCGACATATAGGTAAATGGATCTTGATGATCAATGAAAACGAATGAGTTTTCATACAACCCGTAACTTTCCAACACCTTACAAACGCCGTAGTTTGTAGGTGATTTACTAACATCAAAATTCTAGGGAAAAGCGGCCTCCCGATATATAGTGGAACGCATGTCCCCTAGGTAGCTCAGTTGGTAGAGCACTTTACCGACAATCCAGAGGTCGTGGCTTGAGGAGAATCTTTTTTTTGGAATTTTAAAACTTTCTTGATTAATTTTAATGTATTATGTTAAGAATTGTCGTATTGTCAAATGATGCTTTCCGAGAATATTTTTATGCTGAATACTGGATTTTTCCAGAATGTATAATTATATGTTTGAACAGTGTGTAAAAAATATCACGCAGTTTATTTTTTACGCACTGTTGATTTTTTTACGCATTTGTGCTAGAAGTATCACTTTTCACACTGCCATAGAAAATAGCTATTTATGATACAAGTTCGTAAAGTAGGACTTTTTTGTATGAGCGTGAAGTTTGTTGAATGAGGCGCCGCCGAGTTCAACAAACACGCGAGTACAAAAAAACCCTTTACGAAAGTGTCTCATACAAAGTTTTTTCTTCGACAGTTATTATATTGTCAAATTGTAGCAATTGTATCATCAATCTGAATATTTTATGTTATGAATTGTGGTCGTTTTATCAAATGATGACTACCGAGTTATATTTAACGCAAAATACTGTATTGTTCAAAAATGCATAAATGTATGAACAGCGTGTAAACATTTACTTTACGCACTGTTGATAATTTTACGCACAGGTTTTTTTTACGCACTTATGAGCAAAAGAGTCACTTTACGCACTGTCGTAGAAAAAATAATTTATGCACCTGTGTGAACTCTACATTTGAATGTGGCGCTATTTTTCACATTAACGTGTATTGTAAACCGTGGTGTTGTGTTCGATCTGTTTTTCTTTTTTCATTTAAGAAATCAAAAAATTTTCTCGTATATGGGTATGTTAAATAAGGTTAAAAATTGAAAACTGTCATTTGTCAAGTACTTATGCTTAGGAATCACAAAAGTAACAAACCTATTTTTCTAATAAATATAATTTATTCTACCGTACGGTGAAACGTTCTGAGAACAGGGAAATCCTATGTATCTATTTACATGAAAAATTAGGTTCAGAATCGCACTATCGAGATCCCAGTAGAGAAGGCGGCCGGAGCGCAGCGTAGTAGAATATATTTTCGCTGTTATCGGACCTAAAAATACCTACTATTTCTCTGTCATGAAAACGCTTCACTGTACGGTATGCAATAAATTTACACTTATATTCCTATTCTATTGGTTTGTCAATTTCAGATGATGAAGAACGTATGGAAGTGGATAGAAAAGTGAAGTCTGGAAAAGAAGTTGTGGATAAGATTTTAAGTAATGCAGAATCGGATGAAAATTTACATAAATCGTTGAAAAATTTACTTTTTACACCTGAATATTCAGATGACGAAATTACTTCGGAATGAATAATAGTTTTGTTTATTAATTATTAATATTTTTTACCTACCAATATTGTATACTTTTTGTTATTTTTTGAATTATATTAATTTTCAATTGTTATTTTTCAAGTAAGGCGCTGTTTGATAATTTATTTATAATGGATACAAAACCTTTACTAAGTTCATCCATTCTTGTCACCTATAGCCTTATTTTGCAAACAACTCGTAACTGTAATGTACTGTGTTTATCTAAACAAATATAATGGTAAGAGATCAATTTGGGTGCGGGGATTGGCGCAGTCATTAGGCGCCCGCCCGACTGGTGATCAAAAGGTTGCTGGCTCGGTTCCCAGCCGGGGCAATGTTTTTTGTCAGATGTAAGTTTGAATGATTGGATCTTGTTTCCGGCTGGGAACAATCCTCCATCATTCACTGTTGCATCAATAATTAACAGTGCTGCTCCTAAGGTAGAGTATGGCGAGTAACAAGACCTACCCAGAACACGTGGCTAATGACCATAGCAGTCGATGCCAACATAACAAAAAAAATTATTTAAAAAAAAACATTAATTTGTAATATCGAAGAGAACTGAAATTATTCATTATTGGGTTCATTCAAAATATACATGTGATTTTTTTCAGATAAGTCATGACCATTTCAATTGCTATGGTACTCATATAAACAAATTCGAAAGTTTTCACTTCAATCCCAAGAAAACTACCAATAAAAATATAAATAAATTTATTTCAATGTATTTACAAAAGCATTAAATAGTGGATACAATATTACCTAAAAGAAGACCTCCAGAAAAGTGGAAACACCATTTATAAACTTAACATTATGAACGTAACATACCAGCTGAATTACAATAAAATAATGTTTAAAAAAAAGGATGTCCCATTGGTAATCAGAGCCGTCTCAAAGCACTCAAAAAGTACACAGTTTAGAGAAGTTAAGAATGTTACTCTGACAAGTGAGTAGTGTATTTTGAGATTTTTTTTGTAACATGCCAATAGACTTTTTACATATTCCCTAAATTCTGCTAATTTATTTTTTATATACATTTATCCTGTATAACCATATGACTGTAAAATGAAAATCCATAAACAAATCTGCCTGCAGTTATTTCAATCTTTTGGAGTGACGGTGTTGGAAAATTTTACAATATCCAAAAGTATAGAATGAAAACGAGAAAAGCTATCCCACCTACTGCTGCTTTGACATACATAGATTTTGTGTTCAGATAAGTGGCATCTTTTTTGTATTTTTCAGTCAACATAGATAAATTTTGGGTTTTGGTATCCAACTCTGAAAAAAAAAAGATATTGGATATTGTCATTAATCAATTTATGTAAAAATGAATCCCTCTATAAATAAATATATAAAGTAAAGTAAATAATGAATGAATGGGAAATATTTTATTAAAAAAATAGTAATTTCTGCTATATAATTTGTCATAGTTTTAATCAAAGATTCATGCATGCTTTACTTATTGCCTTACAAAGTTAAATAGATTTGATTTCGGTTATACCAGGTAAACATAAACATTTATATATAGGAAATCTGCAAACAGAGGTAGGGTAAATGCTCTGGTTTTCAACTAGTTAACGAAAAATTCAACTTTAGAAATGATAAATTTATGCAAAATATCAAATTTTAATGAGCTTGGTGTTTACCAAGTTTACCGATTCAGTGGAGAGTTTAAAATGATTTGTAAATGCTCTTTTCAGCTCATTTTTGCATTCAACTATTGAAATCTCAATAAAAAGGGAAAAACTATAATGTCTCTGGTTCTCAACCACTACCAAGCAGATTGATTTTCATGGGAGAAAAAAAAATTACATCTGAAAATTTTAATGAAACGATCATTCTGTACTTTGGGGGCTTCTACAAACTGAAAGTACTACTTCTATTTTATTTTCAGAAATAGAAACTTAAAATGTTCATTTCTCGAAAGTCATTGGTATTGAAACATATTTCTTCAAACTTTTTTGCTTTATGTTTGATAGTCTTCAACATTTTTGATCAATCTTTTTTTGTTTTCTGTTTGTGTCACTATAAAAAAAGACCTAAATTAGGTAACTCAAAGTGTTTTCTACTGCAAGTCCATGGATCTAAAAAATATGAAGTGGTCAAAAATTAAAAATTAGCTCGAACTGGTTCTCGACCACCATCAGTCGAGAAATGAAAATGATGAAATTGGTTTTCGACCATTAATAAATTGAATGCAAATACAATTGGCCTAATTCCATGGTCACAAACTGATATTCAAAAAATATTTATGAAAATGAATCAGTATATAAAAAAAAATCAAAATGTTCCCAAAGGAAATATGTTAACAGAAATGAATAATTATTTGAGATATACATTGGTTCTGAACCACTTTGGTCGAGAAATAAAAGAGGCTTATTTTTGTAATATGAGTTTGAAACCATCAAAAATTGGACAGAAAAAACATACGTATGCATTTTTAAAAGCATGGGTGAAAACAAACCTCACTCAGTGATAGACCGTAATGAAATAATTTTTGGCTCGAAAAGTTCGACTCCTACCCCTACACTGCGAGCGGTTTCGAATGAGTGGAAGTGGTCAAAAATACGAATAATGGTTATTTTTACAGTACAATGGATATTTTCATTATTATTATGTCTTAATTCACAGAATGGTCTAGAACCAGTGCCAGTCGGTTAACCGGTGCATTTACCCTATAATATATGATGATTGCAAAATCTGGAGTCCAATAATATAGTAAATAATAATATTCAGAGATATATTTTAACTGAAGGGAGGACTTTTTTATTTATTGTGATATGCCAAAAAAAGAAAATAAAAGAAGTTCACATATCAGAAGGTAGCAGCATTGCCAGTATACTGCCATGGTAAGCCCATTGGCGGTAACTGACGTTCAACTTTATTGTGGGAAGAGTTTTGAATTTTTATTTTAATACATGTTGAATTGATACCTTCAACATGAACCAAAATATCCAAATGAAAATTCGAAACTCTTTTTATAGACTCGAATGTCAGTTACCACCAATGGGCATTCACACTACTAGTATTACATAATTGAACGTTTAAAATTTATGATTAAAATAAATATTTTCGTTGTTTTCAATGTTTCATTGGTGATGGTAAGTTTATCGGGTTTCACTTTGAAATTGAAAAAAAGCGGTTTTACTTACATAGTTTGATTTCCTTAATTGTAATCTGAAAAAAATTTGTGGCGCTCTCAAGTTTTTTTCGAGTTATGCCTTTCTGAATTTTGAAAAGTGCCATTTTCAAACATGATTTTTTCTGTAAAAAATTGCACAAACTGCCTTCTTTGTTTCTGTCGACCTTCTCACAGACGGTAATCAACTGATATTCAGAAATACAAGCACAAAAAATAAGTTTCACAAAAATATTTGAACTTCTTGAAAACAATAAACATAACCTCAATGTCAGTAAGTTTTGCTCTTTTGATAAGTTGGTTCTCTGCAATATGCACCGTCGACTATTCAAATTCAAATATGAGCAAATAAATTAAGGGAAAGTTATTTGCAGGCGACCAACTCCACCAAAAATAACAAAATTTACTAACATGTAGGTTATTCCTTTGTTTAAGATCAGTCGAACTGCTTGTATTTGTGAAATATAAGTTGATTAGCCTCTGAAAGAAAAAATCGTGTGAAAATAGTAACTTTTCAAGATTCACAAGGACATAAGTGGAAAAGAGAAAGCCACAAATTTATTCAGATTTGTGTTCAGGAGATCAAACTACGTAAATAACACCACTTTTTTTCAATTTCAAGGTGGACCCACTAAACATACCTTTTCCCTTTCATTTTTAATTTTAGGCACTAGTGCCTGAAAGAGTTATTTTGAAATTGCAATGAGTTCTTTTGAAAGTGTAATGAATATCAAAATGTCAATTTCAAAAAAGCATTTAAGGAATGCTAAAGCTGATGTACCATGGAAAAAATCAACATATTTCATGACCATGGTGTTCATCAGTGAAACAATCATACCTGATAAGACAGTTCCTCTTTGTAATACATCATCAATATTTTGTACCATTATCCTCTGAACATCTTGTAGCTGATTATTAATAGTGTTCAGGTTTCGTCTCGACCTAGAATCTGTGAATGATTTCTTTGCTTTTTGGATATATGTATCAAATTCTATAAAAGTGTAGGGTCTGGTCACTGTATTTACTCTTTTACCATATTGGGAATGAAATTCTTGTGCAATGTCTTCAAGATAGGAATATGCCAAACGCTTTGAGTAGGTCTTCTCACAAAGCACTAAGTAGCATACTTCATATTCTATCAAATAACTGAAAAACAAGTATTTTATATACAGATAGAACTATGAACCCTTGATACACCTACTGGAATAAATATGGTCCCGTTTCAATAGTGCATCTAGGGGGAGATTGTGGCCCTAGTTTTCGGAATAACATTTTTGCTTGATTTTGGTAGTCCAGTATACTCTTGCCCGACTAGAAAAAGAAATAATGAGTGGTCAAAAATATTGACAGGAACTTTAACATACTTGTTCATCTTCTTGCATTGTTGCTGCTAGAGGAAGGCCATCCGCCACACGGGCAATCATAGTCATTAGCACCATATCTGTAATTTTGTTTTGAAAACCGTTTCCTAATTTTTAATCTGTGGTACTGAAGCAGTTGGTTAAATTTTATTTACACTCTAATACACGTCATTTCAAAACACGTCAGTTTCATATGAGAAAGACAAGAGTCATAACGTCATAAGTCACAAGACACACGATATGGAACTATGGAATATGGATCAGTGTCAACAGTCAAAACACAGAACATCCAATATTCACGAATTCGCGATCACCATTGGCACCAGGTGACGCTACTAAATTCCGGGAAAACAAAGCAAATTTATCTGTGTGTTGAAATTTTTTGAATTATTGAACTTTCTCTTCTATCTTCCAACTTTTGCCGTTTCTCTTCAAAAATGCCTGTTGTAAAGATTCATTTAGACGACATATTTCAGTATTCAAGTGGAAAAAGTTTAGATGAACTAATTTCTGTATTTTTTTGAGATGACCTCTTTGACATTTCATTAATGTTAACTTTTTTGGATCTAGAAAATAGTTGGATAGATTGTGAGTGGATTTATGCAGCACAAATTTACATCAAACTCCAACTTGAATTAAACATCAACTAAGGAAAAATTAAACTATGGTTTGTATGGCATTTATGCGAAAAAATTAAGACAAATTACGCATGCTGGGGATGTGTTTGGTATAGATCTTTTAACCTATCCGTTCAGACTAAGTTCAGACGTTCAGCCCGCGGAATTCAAAATATGTGCCAACAATTGCGCAGTAGTGTCAATAATTTACAGTTACACTAGAAATATGAAAGTTGGCCAACTACTAATTTAAATTTAGTTTTGATTTCTCTGCGTAAAATGAACTATGCCAAATTAGAGCTTTATCTTCTTAGTTGAAGTTTAAGTGTAAATGTCAATTCTAGTTAAGTGCAAACTTGTGCTGCATAAATCCACCCTTACACCATTTATAAACAAACATTATCTTTCTCATACGTATAACTAATTGGCTTCCCGATTTTTATTCTAATTTTACATGTTTTTGATAGTTTCTGAAAAAGGAGTGCATGGACACATTTGAAGATGAATAATTCTTGCACTGCAATTTTTTTTAATTCACTCGTCAAAGATATGCTTTCCGCATTATATAAAAAAAAATCGAACCAAATATAGTTCAACAAAAAAATAATCAACAATTTATCAGCATGAGATCTTATGGCAGAATGTTTGTTTTCCCGGAGTTTTCTGTACGAATTTTAAAATGTAGATGTCGCCCACACAGTGGTGATCGCGAATCGTAGAAAAAGAAGAAGAAATAACCCTACTTTCGCTACTTTGCCATTGCCCTGGAGGTAAAACAATAACAAACACAATCGTAGAAAAAGAAGAAGGAATAACCTTACTTTTTCATTTCGTTACGTTTGCTGTTCTCCTATTTTTGAAAAATTTGTGATTTTTTTACTGAAAAGTGATTGCGCTTCTATTGAAATTCCAAAGAAAGTTTCAGTATGAATAAAGCGAAAAAGTTGAGTTAGGTGGGTTGTCAGATTTCTCAGGTTATGTTGTTTTACCTCCAGGGTCTGTCAGTTGTGTACGAAACCAATACTTGAACAACTTTATTAGCATTATTTTTTTTGACTAAAAAGTGCGTCTCTATTGGTTTCGTGCACAATTGACAGACCCTGGAGGTGAAACAACGACCATTGATATCTGACAATCCACCTAGATATCTCCACTTTTCCTCTTTATACTGAAACGTTTTTAAGAGTCTTTCAATAGAAACGCAATCACTTTTTAGTGAAAAAAACACTAATTTTTGATAGGAATACGTTACCAATATGATGATTATATTGACTTGACTTGACTTGATTCGTAGTCTTGTACGAACTGTTCGGTTATTCATTTATTTCGTTTATTCGCTTATTCGTTCATTCGTTTATTCGGTCATTCTTTCGTTCGATCATTCGTTTATTTGTTCATTCATTCACTCATTCATTCATTCATTCATTCATTAATTCATTAATTCATTAATTCATTAATTCATTCATTTATTTATTTCTATTCACACAGGCCTATTGGCGTAATTATATGAATATATATATAAAAAGAAATACATTCGCAATTGTTTTACGTATTAAAAAAAAATTCAATATTCAGTAGAGTTGTAGGAGTTATTTGATTCTGAAGAATAGCTTGCTATAATGTTGAGAGAACATTACAATTTCTCCTCTACTCGCTCGAGGAAGGGATATCGACGTAAGCTGTTAATTCGTCGGATGGGGTAACAAGATAGGCGCACAGTAGTGCGTCTCTCTTATTTATGTGGTATTATCATATCATTGCGTTCCTTGTTGCTCGCGTAGATTTCTGTCTATACCCAGATGAAAAAAGCTAGTTTGTATGAGCGTCAACAAGATATCTATGTGAGCATAACTTTATATAATTTAAACTGTGAGTGATAAAAATAAAAATTTAATAAATGAATTTTCATCCCCAAATCGATAATTGTTAGAATTTTAAATACAAGTTTTATCGCATTCAAATCAATATAAAAAGCTTTCAGACAGAAATCGGAAAGTATTCAAACTATACTTTCTGGAAATTTTAACGTAGTATATTTTTACTTTTATAAATTTTCAATTATTATATAGGTAGGTAGGTAGGTTTTCAATCACATCAAAGCTCTCGCGTTAAATATTCTTGCGCGAATAAAATGATATATGAAACCCTTATACAATGAACAACTACATATATTTCTCTTTGAACAATGGTCCAACGCTACTTATACTTGATGCATAAATACCTAACTATTTTGAAATCACCGAGTTCTAAGAGAGAATAAAATGAAAAAAAAAAAAGAAATTGTGAATGGAAACAGATTACAATGGTTAAAAAAAGCGATGATAATATAATGAGAATAATAAGAATAATACATGCCAATGAACGTTTTGCAGATTATACTTATAGATCGTCAGATAATGACAGATTTTCCTGATTCATTTTCTCTTTTCTGGGATCTTAACCACTGAAAATTGTTAGTATTGAGCTCAAAAAATTAAAATTTAGCGATCGGAAAATTAATTTTCTTTGTGCAGAAAACATTTTTTTTTCAACCTTTCGTTCATAGCATTTTAACACATTAGCAGGTAGAAACAATCTAATAGTAAAAAACCAAAGCCATAAGGTTTGCACATTCTCAAAGGGTTGAAATAAAAGCGCGATCTTGTAAAAGAATACTCGGTTGTTGATGCATTTTCTCGCTTATGGCAATCGACAGAATTAGATTTAATATCGTTAAGGAACCAGATTTTTTTTTTCCATAAGCCGTTCAGCTGTTGAGGTAAATTTTCGGGCAGGAAAATTGTCTGATTTTTTTTTCATAGGCCATCATAGGTCCGATCAAATTTTCATTTTTTGAGCTCAACACTGACATAATTTTCACTGGTGAAAATCACAGAAAACAAAAATGAGTCAGCCAAATCTGTCATTATCTGACGGTCTATTATATACGTAGATTAAGGACCGGTTTTTCAATATCCTGTTAGCGTAGTTTGACTGCCAGCTAAATCTGACTGGTGGTTAGAATGAATATGAAATTCTCTCAAATAAAGGGTAAATTTCACATTCTAACCATTGGTCAAATTTAGCTGCCAGTCAAACTACGCTAACAGGGTATTGAAAAACCAGCCCTTAAACTCCTACTCATTGGTCACTGCCATGTCCAAGCAATCACACTATTATTCTCAAAGACGATTAACTAGTGCCGATCCTGCTCATAGGGTTTTGTCGTATCAAATTATAAATACATGCTCAACGCTAAAAAACTGTATGTTTATGGTATCCAACAAGTAATGATGTTTTAGCATCAGGGAATTTTATGGAAACGTAAATAGAAGTTAATTTGAATTTTTTTCCAGCTCGATGAAAGATATGATTACTTTTTGAAACGTAGCTTTTGATATTTAACAACCCATCAGAGACTAAAACTTATATCGGTATTATATATAGGTACACCTTTGATAAAAAATTATTTGGAATTAACTTTAACAAATGATTTTCAAAATGTTTCAAATATCTATAAATCTACTTTTTTATCGACTGTATTATAATTGATTGAGACTTTTAATGCTACCTAGCTTTTAGAAACTGTCCTCTGCAAATATTATAACAACCGTCGAACCAGCTAATATTATCCAGAAGCGTATTTAAGATATACAGTGGCTCCCGCATAGAATGTACCATATCGGAAATGGGAAACCAACTGCACACCGGTATATTAATTTGTTAAGTAAGTGCTTTGTTCTGTTGTTAAATTACGAGATCTAAGTAGGAATTCTGGGATCTAAGCCGGAAATCCGACATCTAACTGGGAATTCCGACTACAAGTCTGCATTCCGAGATCTAAGTCGGAATTCTGAGATTTAGGTCGAAATTCTGAGATATAAGTCGGAACCCCGAAATCTAAGTTGGAAGTTGACAGATTTATAAAAACGCAACAGATCACTGTCTGATTATGAATCCAACGAAATCTAAAATCATTATTTTTGGCTTAGTAGTACACGAAATACCATTTGAAAATTGATTGATATAAAAATAAACGATGAAACTACTGAATTTGTTGAAGAAGTCAAAAGTCTTGGTGTCTTGCTGGACTATAACCTCAGATACGAAAAATACATCATTAAATTGTTCCAAAGGGCTTACTCATAAAAATATGAAAGACGATTCTATTAAGTATCATTATTATAATTAATAATTCCCAAACCTTAGACGGAATTTCTGAATATAGGTCATATTTTCGAGATTCAAGTGGTTAATCCAAGATTTAAGCCAAAACTCCGAGATCCAAGTCGGAATTCCGAGATCTTAGGCGAAATAGGTAGATCGTCTTTTATTACTCTGAGCGTAGATCTGAGACGAAATACGAGATTTAATTCGGAATTCCAAGATTTAAGTCGGAATTCCGAGATTCAAGTCGGAACTCCGAAATCCAAGTCGGAGTTCCGAGATCTAAGTCGAAATTCCGAAATCTAAGACGGAATTCATAGATCTATGTCATGAATCCGAAACTTAAGACAAAATTCCTTGATTTCAGACGGAATTCCGATATCCAAGAAGGCATTTCGATATTTAAGATGGATTTACGAAATATAAGTCGGAAATTTTACATCTAAACTTGGTATCCCGAGATCTAAGTCTGAAATCCGAAATCTCATACTGCATTCTGACATCTAAATCTGAATTCAGAGATCAGTGTCAGAATTCCGACATCTGTCAGAATTCCGATATCTCAGTCGAAATTCCGAGATTTAAGCCGGAATTCCAAGGTCTAAGTCAAAATTCAGATGAGATTCAAGTCGGAAAAAACTTAAAAAAAAAATATATTTCATGTTCCTTCGACGCTTTCGTAGAAGAATGTCCCTTTATTCAACTGTCTACTCAAAGCGTCCGTTGTTATCACGTTCGCAGTTCATTGGCAATTCGTCGATCTGAGTCCCAACATCATGCCTTTGACCCCCTATTCCGATGGGATCGGTTGTGGGGCCCTATACATCTTCTTATTGAAACCGAGTTTTCAGGGTTTACTGGAAAATTGCCTTTTCCGCCCAGATGCGCATTAGCTGCGAGGTTAATTTTGCAATCTTCGCTCGGGTAATTATTATTATTATTATATTTATGAATTTTGAATAAGGATCAAAATATATTTTTTGCGAAACTTCCGTTCGAAACAGATCAGTCTTGTGTGATCACGAGGAATGCAACACCAAAAAAACAAAAGGAGCGACCTTTCTGCAAATTAGTAGAACCTGTCCATGCTATTTATGGGTAGAAAAATTAATTTCGCATCGACACTTCGACACCATCAGGCTATAAGGTATAACGCAATAAATATCTATCACCTTTTTCCTGACATAACGAACGATGGTAGATCGCCACAGGAGTTACGGACGTTTCATTCATTTAGGCACCCCAATTACGATTCATTAGCGGCCCACTACCTGTTTTCATTGTGTTCGTCACAATAGCACTTTCATTATGGATTTGATTACGTGTTAAAAAAATCTCGTCTCTGATGCGCATACACACAGCAGCTAATTGGCAACGCGGTTATTAGTTTACGTTCTTTTTCAAAAGGGCAGTCGTGATTTTGAAAAATCGATCGAGGCAATTCTCTGTGCAGATGCGGTGAAGAGGCTGGACTTTATAATAGAGATGTGGGTAATCATTTGTGTAAAATACATACCTTCTTCTTTGACTGATGACCATTGGCATTCGCGAAAGAAACTGAAAAAAACTTGATTGTTTCTTTTAAGGGCATGGTACTGAATACATGTTGGGGCTCTTCAGATTTTCGAGAAAAGACAACTATATGCCCTTTGGGCTATGTAATGCTCCAGCTATATTTGAGAGATTGATGGAGACGTTTCTGATCGGATTCTTTGGAAGACGTGTCTAGTATATCTCGACGACATAACTGTAGTATCTCAGCCACGTTGTCTCTGGGGAAGAGAACTAGAGAGTATTCATAGTTTATGCTATCCCATTCCGAACTGACTTTTTGCACACGGACGACAGCAACGTGGGACTTGGAATGTCATGGGCGAGACCTAGAGCGCAATTACTTTTTCATCAGGTGGGAGCTGTTGGCTGTCATCAAAGAAATAGAGCACTTCTACAAATACGTGTATTGGTTGCCAACTGACTACTGTTACCAACTGACCATTGAGCCTTTGATTGATTGCATTCAGCTACGTTTCATTTAGCGGGCCACTATCTGTGTTCATTGTGTGCACTTTGATTATGGATTTAATTACGTATTGAAAAAATCTCTTCTCTGATGCACATACACACAGCAGCTAATTGGCAACGCGGTTATTAGTTTACGTTTTTTTTTCAATAGGGCAGTGGTGATTTTGAAAAATCGATGTTGGGGCTCGTCAGATTTATTTTTATTTTTTGATATAAAAGTAATAAAAATAGTCTTCATTTCGGATTCAAAAACCAATTTTCCTGGAAAATCATTCAATATAAGCAACTTTTTTTTTACCCTACAGTGTGAGCAAGAAAAGTGTGTTGAATATCTAAAGCAAATTATAGATAGTTATAATATGATGTAAAAAATATCGATTGACTTTGAATATAGCAATTTTGGTGTAAATTCAGCCCGTAGAGAGATTTTTTTAATAAACAGACATTATTATTATCTTCAGAACCTTCCTGAATCTGCGTTACTTTTTTCTCAGTCAGTTCTTATTGACGGCCTGGCCAAATAAAATTCTTATTGAACAGCTATTGACTATGGAACTGAACGTTTCTGTGAAATTAATCCCAAATTCCTGTTCGCATCCTCTCATGAGCAGTCTTGCCCATATTTAATCCATTATCTTTAATTTTAAAAATCCATCGGCTTGTTGATACTTTTTGTCCTTCCCCATTCCATTTCTCGACGTATGTTATGTGGGATTATTCTAGGGCATTTTTCTCTTCTTCTACAGCAGCTTTCCATTTATCTCTATTTGATCCTGTCACTGCTTTTAGATACGTTAGCAACATAAAATCTTCATATTTCTTAGGTCTTCTGATATTTCTTTACCGATTTATTTCTTCTAAGACTGCATAACTTTGTATTACTGGTTCATTTGGACTTTTGTCTTCTTTTTTGTCATCTTGTATTTCTGGTAATTTCTTCTCTTATATTAATTTCTTCGTCACCATGGCATGTTCACAACAACTTCAATGTTTTGTTGATGTTTTGTTAGTCATTAAGACAGTTCCTCTCAAAACCTAGGTCACTGTGCATCGACACTTGTAAACACCTCGTTCCTGTTGGAATTTGGATCCAATTCGTGGGTTTTGTTTTAGTTAAGTTGTACAAAGCGTAAAAAGAATATTTTTTTCTTTAGAACTCAACGCTTTACCTCTTGTTTCGTCAGTACCATCGTTTAAAAACTAATTTGTTGACCACTGTACACTATCGTCTCGAAATCGAAACAACTTTTTTCTATATATGACAGTGCTTTATAAAGTGATACTTTACATAAACTTATTAATTTTTGGAAAAACAGTATTTTACGTCATGCAAATATAACTCATCATTGGGTAAAATGACTACAATTCATAACATAAAACATTCAATTTAATGATACAACTGCTAAAATTCCTTCCTACTTCACGAAATTGTATCATATATAGCTATTTAAATTCATGTTCTGGATAGAAAACTCTTTCCGGATATTCTTTTACTTTACGAACGATTAGAAAAGCACCCATATCCGTAAACTTCTTAAACGGAAATAGCTTTCAAGCCGTCGTAAGTTATGCTAACAAAATATTAAGCAAATATTTCTGGGTAAGGCAAAGATTTATTCATTTAACTTTAAGCGTTTGCTGGAAAATATAACAATTGCTAAATAAGCAAAATTGACATTTATAGTAAATTCTTCTGTTTTATCTCTATTCATCAAAATATAAGTATTTGCCTCTAATTGTGGTAGAAAAAGATTTTGCTTTATATTATTCTACTGAAGCTCAGTACTATATTTTCCCTTCTTGAAATGTTACATTCATTGCCCCAGTAATATTTAAATGATTCAAAACTATTACTCGTGGGAAGATTTTTAATTCCTCACTTTTGTTCAGGCTAAAAAGCCGCAACATAAATGACGTGTATTCTGGATTCATCAGCCCATTCCAATTTTTTATAACTGCATTAAGTTCTCATCATTTGGTAGCAAACTCTTAAACGCCTAAGAAATTAAGGGTAAATTAAGACATCAATAACAAGGAAGGTGACATGAAAAATCTCCAGCCATTTATTTCTGGTGTTCAAATGAGTCTATTAGTAAACCGAGGTATTTCTCCAACATCTTTTTGAAATGATAGCGGCTGAATTAAAACATAAATGATGATTTGACGCCTTTATCTTAAAATTGTGACAGTGTTAAATGAATGGGCCGTACCTCATCACTATTATGTCTGAATTACCTATGTGAATTTGAAAAATTTGATATACAGAGCGAAAAAAAGTTTGGAACACTCTCAGAATCTCCTGAAGTGAGTCAAAGTGAAGTAAATAGCGTTTGAATATAAATATATAATGAATCGTGGCGTTCAGACAATTGGCTTAACCTTGTTAAATGATCGGAAATCCACCCAACTGAATCCTGCTGAAATCATGTACCTATATGTCTATATGAGAATTTGATTTACGATAATTGATAGTGAATGAGTTCCTTCTAATATTCTAACTCACCAACACCTTGCAAACTCCGAAGTTTACAACCATCAATAACATCTAATTCTAGGAAAAGTGGAATCCCGATATGCAGATGCGAATAAGGGTCCTCGGTAGCTCAGTTGGTTAGAGCACAGGGGACCAATCTAGAGGTCGCAGGTTCGATTCCTGCTCGATGAGAATTTTTTTGTGGAATTTAATTTGTCTGAAAGCCCCGATTCATTATATATTTATATTCAGATGCTATTAATTTCACTTTGATTTTCTTATTTTGCTTAACCTAGACCAATATTGTAGATTCACAAACCTGAATCTTTCTAAAATCACTGAAATCACGTATACGATGACGTTAGATGAAAGGAGAATTGGATTTGCAATTATTTATGGTGAATGAGTTCCTTCTATATTCTAACTCACTAACACCTTGTTAATTCCGAAGTTTGCAACTGTCAATACGAACATCAAATTCTAGGAAAAGCGGTAGATGCGAACGTGGGTTCTCGGTAGCTCAGTTGGTTAAAGCACAGACTTGCAATCTAGAGGTTGCAGGTTCGATCCCTGCTCGAGAAGAATCTTTTTATGGAATTTAATTACTCTGGGAAATTTCTCTCTCTGGAGTAAAGCACCTTTATTAATACACATTGAAGAAAATGATCAGCATCTTCCGAATCAAAACAGCATTTGAACAATATCTTCAGTCCTAAGATGTGTTTTAAAAATATTGTTAGTTACAGAGGTTGTTAGGCAAAAGGCGGTGTCGAAAACTAAAATATATTTTTTTTAAAGGTCCACATCTGCAGACGCACCCGCTATGACCTAATTGAGAATAAGACAAATCTTCTTTTAATCTGTGAAATGACTTACCAACTTCAGTAGGTATTCTTCCAATTATCAATTCTTTCCAGAACTCACTGGATGAATTTTATGAATTCAATAATTATAATACTCCCTCATAAACATTCGTAGAGTCTACCCAAAGGCATAGCCTGTGCGGGTAGAGGACGGTTATTATTATTATTATTTGTCGTGGCGCTATAAACTTTTAGAATTTTTGTTAACTTGACAATTTTCCACCTATTCATAACCGATCACTTTTGATAATATACCTAACTCTTACATTTGGTTAATGAATCAATATAAATGAATGAATGAATGTATGAACGAATGAACGAATTAACGAATAAACGAATGAACAAATAAACGAATGAACGAATGGACGAATGAACGAATGAACGAATTAACGAATAAGCGAATAAACGAAATAAATGAATAACCGAAAAGTTCGTAGTCTTGTAGTCAATATAATCATCACATTGGGAAAGTATTCCTATCAACTATTTAGACATAGATAAATCGATTGTCATTAACCTGCGAATTGTCAACAAAATATCAGACTCTTATTATATATTATCATAAAATTCATTAATATAATGACAGTCTCATGCAAGTCGTAGAAATAGCTATTTATGAAACAAGTTCGTGAAGTAGAACTTTTTTGTATCAAGTTTTTTGAATGAGGCGCAGCTGAGTTCACCAAACACGCGAGTACAAAAAAGCTCTTTACGAAAGTATATTGCTGTAGCAATTGTGTCATTAATTTGAATGTTTTATGTTATGAATTTTTGTCTTCGTATTATCAAATGGTGACTTCCGAGTTATATTAGACGCAAAATACTGTACACTATACCTTTTTTTTTTAAATGCATAAATGTATGAACGGTGTGTAAAAATTTACTTTATGCATTGTTGATGAATTTACTCACAGGTGATTTTTTTACGCACTGTGCGAAAAAGTATCAATTTACGCACTGTCAACAGTGCGTTGATATAGCTGGCCCGTAGGAAATGAAAATCTGTTTTACGAGCTGGGATTCTTAATCGAAGACGCACTTCAAATGCATATTTTTTTGATCGAACAACAAGAGACTTGTGTGCAAGACTATTTTTCCCGTTCATTAACTTTCGTTTGTAGTGTAGGTAGGTATCTGGATACGTGCACTTCCTTTAACGTTACTACTATCGGATTTTGTTTTGAATCGAATTTCAAACCAAATATTTTTATTATTATTTATCATTACTTTTTTGACATTTCATAAAAAAATCATCAAATATTCAGGGGGAAATTAAGTTCTACCATTTCATCCCAGAGTCGTATGAAGCGTAGTAGTGTTTAATGTAGGACCTTGGGGCAGTTTTCCTGTTATTAATAAGTTCTGAGTTATGAGTTATGATTGGGTGACAGGCAGCTGATTGATGAAGCCAAGTGCGTAATTACACTCACATTATTAACTATTAATGTCCAATCTTGAAGTAATCTTCATGTATTGTAAATATAATGGTATAAGAATTTTTTTTAGTCCATTGGTTCAGAGAAAGGAATCTTATCCACATGCGTACGTTCAGGAGGATTGATGATGCATCGAGCAGTGGCGGGTACACAGAACATTTGGAGGGGATTATTATTGTACAGAGTACTGAGTGAAAATACGTTTCATATCCAAAATTTTACAGAAGATTATATTAGGCCAATCATTTTAGCATTAAAAATAAAAAATGGGCATAAAATCACAAAAGAAAGGAATCTTTCACAAATCAATAACACTACACAAATTTGCCACCTCGGACAAGGTCGGCAACATTGTTAAATATCAATTATAAGCAATTATGTTATTTTTTAGAAAAAATGCTAATTAGTCGCAAAATGATGAAAACAAAAAAAATCATCCTTTATCGTTCCAAGTTCCAAGTTAGGCAAGAGAGTGAATCAATTATTTATTCATATTTTTTTTTTGAAATCTTGGCCAAAGGAATCTGAGAAAGTAGCGAACGTAAAGAAACTTTTCGCTTTATGTCGAAATTCTATCCGAATAAATAATTCATTAACTCTAATACCAAACTTGGAAATAGTCGCAAACTTGGGGAACGATAAAGGATGATATTTTCTTCGTTTCCAACATTTTGCGACTCTTCTACATTGTTTTTCTAGAAATAACCACAATTATTTATAATTTAAATTTTTATCGATGTTGCCGGGCATGGACGACGGGCCAAATTTGTATAGTTTTATTGAGAAACAACTTAAACTCTTCCTGCCCACTATGGAAGGTTGAGTTACCTACCGCGTCCCTGGTGGCGGATAGGGAACGACCTGGCCCTTAGCTACAGCCATAAGGGGGGATTGTAAACTAGGTCGATTATTAGGTAACACTCACTAATGAGTATTACCAAAATTTTGTACCTGATAGACTGATGTAATATTTATTTATTTATTTATTGCATACGGGCAAGCCCATTTGAGAAAAATAATTACATTTTATAAGCAAATAAACATAAAGTTCAGTGGTATCATGACATAATATATGAGAGCTTTACATTTTAGAGAATGAATAGTTAAGTTCGATATTATTTTAACATATTGCAGTTTGCAATTTCCTCGAAATCAAATTTCTACGCAAGCTTAGTTCGTTCTGGTTCAATTATACTAAATGATTACTTTTCGCAAAATGAATGTATTTAAGATTACATACCGTATTTCGGGGCATCTTCTGATGGAGAAGATTATAAATCCTTAAGCGGCCGAGTAAACATGTGCCCGCCATAAGTATGGGAGTTCTGGCTTAACCGCCCGGAGTGCGTGTTGGGGACACTCTAAATTCCCCCCCCCCCCCCCTAATCTCAAGGTATTGTGCGTGCCGAAGGGATGAATGGTTGAGAAGTACTCAACCACTAGCGACAACATTCTGGGAAACAGCCGCACCCAGTTTCATTTAGCCTTTCGTGGGGGCCCCACGTGCGGCGGCTTCTCTTCCCCCATCCGGTGGGCCCTCCACCAGTTGCCCTACACTATTGTAGGGCTTCTTCTTGGGCCTCCCCTAATACATTTTTTTCTCTCCTCCCACGCGGATGAGCTTCACTACGGGGTCCTCCGCAACCCCACCCCACAATCTCCCCAGCCCCAATAACGATGGAGAACTTTTGTGAGTTTCCTTTATTTTGTTTTGTGATTTTTTTCCCCATTTTTGCTAAAATGATTGGCCTAATTGAATGCAGGTGTTGTCATCAAGATGATCTACTGGGAGTTCCAATAAGCATCCAGCACATCAGAAGGTATAGCCTCTCAGATATTTGAATTTTATCCCAATTTTAAATTGAACTCCTCATCTACATTGCAGTACACATATACAGTGAGTTTCAAAAAGTTTGCACCATATGAAAAACTTGTTTATCCAGTTCCCATAAAATGTTATTCGTGATAAAAATTGGTGCATTATTCTATTGATTTAATCAATAATTTACTTCCATAAAATCATCTGATAGTTATTTATTATGGACAAACATACAGAGCGAAATATCATATTTGCAACAAAAAACTTGTAAAAATTCAAACCATTTTCAGCAAACGTCATTATTTTAGTATATCATTATAGGATTATGAGGAAGGCACCTGGGGTGTCAGATGTCATATACTCGTAATCTATATAAGGCTAGAACCATAAAAAATTTGGAAAAAGTTTTGTTGTGATTCCAAATATGACTATTGATATCAATTCCGAAAAACTTTCATGAATAAACTTTTTTGTTAATGTAGAAAGTAACGATAGTCTCTCTTGTTCAAAATTCCGAATTTTTGTTCTCCCCTGTACACTGTTAGGATGTCACAGTCATGCGGAGAGGTGAGGATGAGTGCATACAGACTCATACAAACAGGTAACTGGAGATCCCAACCACGAATTGGGCACACCAAAATCAGCAATGAAGTCCACATTACCGAACTGGAAATGATATTAGACAACACGCCACCCTACTCATACGAAGAACCATTCAGAATATAGCCCAAGTGGGACGAATGGGACTCGGAAGTAGGATCACTAGGAAATTATATTAGACAACACGCCACCCTAATACTCATACGAAGAACTATTCAGAATATAGCCCAAGTGGGACGAATGGGACTCGGAAGTAGGATCACTAGGAAATTATATTGGACAACACGCCACCCTAATACTCATACGAATAACCATTCAGAATATAGCCCAAGTGACACGAATGGGACTCGAAAGTAGGATCACAATCACTGGAAACATAATCTCGTACACAGATGGCTCAAAAACAGAGGTAGGAACTGGAGCAGGAATACATGGAGTGAGGCCAAAAATTAACGTTATACTCCCACTTGGCAATAACACCACAGTGTTCCAAGCTGAAACACATGCCATAAGGACAAAAATACAGATGAATCTAGACAGTGGGTATAAAAGAAAACACGTCTAATTCTATCTGACAGCCAGAGCGTAATAAAAGCTCTGTATTCAGTACAGATTAAGTCAAAGCAGGTTTGGGAATGCTTGCAGAGTTTCATTGAACTGAAAAGCACGACAAGGTTACACTTGTGTGGGTGCAAAACCCGATGCGGAAACATAATAAATAGTGGAAGAAAACAAAACACCAAACATATTGGGACCAAATCGCAGCCATGCCCAGGGTGAGGCACTTAACCCAAACACTGACGGCTGACACTGTCAACCAAACAGATCTAAGATACGCTTACCGGCTTATTAACCGGACATTGCTGCCTTAGAAAACCCCTGCACACTATGGGAATAAACAGAGAAACCGTGGAGTGCAGACTGGGGTGACGAGGAGGAAATAGTCTCTCACGCATCCTCTTCGAATGCGATGCGGTGCACAACAGAAACAACAGAATATTCGGACAGATCAAACTAGAAACAGGCATGAATGCAATACATCTTTTTTTTCATTACTATAATAATATACTACCTATTGGTTTCGTGCACAGTTGACAGACTCTGGAGGTAAAACAACCTAACCTAAGATATCTGATATCTGACAACCCACATAACCCAACTTTTCCGCCTTATTCGCAATCACTTTTTAGTAAAAACATCACAAATTTTCACATATTGTTTAAAAATAAGAAAACATCAAACGAAATGAAATGGAGAAGTGGGGTTATTTCTTCTTCTTTTTCTACGGTTGAGTTTGTTTTACCTCCAGGGTCTGTCACTTACGCACGAAACCAATTATTCACAATAAAAGTATTAAAATTTTGGCTTTTTAAGTTTTTTTCATTAAATAATCAGAAAATTTGCATAACCATTTGAATGTGAGATAAATGTCAGTCAAAAAATTATTCTAGCGATCGAATATGGATGGTCGATTAGTGTGAATTTCAAAGTTTTCATAGATCTTTTTCAATTTTTGGTTGTAGCTGGAAGGTCGCGGACGGTCGATCAGTGTGTTTGCTAACTTATAGTTGCAAATTAGCAGAATATTTCATTTTAGTCAGTGTATATTTTCGCTACGAAAAATCCAATAGTTTCCAGCACAGTATAGATATCACATGTGTATATTTTCTTTTTTACTGTGACGGCGCGGCGGCAACTGTTTTGTGCGTCGACATTAATTAATTATGGCGGCGGTGAGTGGCCATTCCGACCTGATGGGGTCCTAATAGCTCGGCTGCCGTACATGCCCGGCACAAAACATCATTACTTTTGTATTGTCTCAGATCGGCTTATAAAGGGGGCCGACTTCCTTTTTAATTGCTTCATTCACTACTTGATGGTTCATTCGAAATATGGGATAGTTAGGGATATTGTAATCGGAACAGAAATTTTAATAATCGCTTTCATTGTACTCGCGGGAGAAAAGATTTGAATAGGTATCTTCGGTAACAGGTCGGTGTAAATTCCATATACCTGCCACACCCATATATATGTTGAATTGTTCTCTTACGCAATATTAAGAAATTATATGTAATTTTTTTTCATTCAGGTTCCAACGAAAATGATAATCCTGTTCAGAAAAAATCGCGAGAGCCAAGAAAAAGTATTTGAGAAGAAGGTGTTTGTCTTGACTCTAAGGCTAACTTATCATGCCAACGTGAAGAGAGTTTGGAGCCGAAAGACTTTGACGTGATATGGTTCAAGCTGGCTAATATCAAACAGACCAAATTCCTCTGTTGCCTTTACTTATCTCCTGATGAACCATCCAATAGCGACCTCTTTGAGTTTTTATCACTGAAAATATACTTTATCGAGCAAAGCCACCTAACAGCTGAAGTCATTATAATGGGAGATTCCAATGTACACAACTCAAATTTTCTGAAAAAACACAGACGAGCCAGGTCGTCAAGCTGAAACCTTCGCCATTGCGTATAGTTTAGAGCAACTGGTCGAGCTACCCACACGCATTCCTGATGTCAACAACCAGTATGCCAATACACTTGATCTTTTTCTCGCCACCATTCCTGTTCCATACTGTTTGTGCTCCACTTGGGAACTCCGTCCACATCCCCATCTCCACTCCTTGTTCTTTTTCAACACCATCGAGTGCACAAGGTTTCCCGTCTCATATGGCACTACAATTCAGCCGACTGGGATGGTCTTGCATGTTCTCCACAGCATTTTCATGGGAGAGAGTGTGTTTATCTTTTGGAGATCCAACACAATGCTCCGAAACAAATTCTGAGTTCATAATGCTGGAGAATGCAAACCAAGTTTTCGATCGGAGCTCGTTCAGTGTCCTAACGCCGGGCCCCGGAAATTTGCCGTAGCCTTGAGAAGAAATTTCACTTCCAGCTCATTTCCACCCTTAACCAACGAGGATGGAACACAAGCAATGAACGCTCAGGAAAAAGCCAATATCTTGACCAGCATGTTTGCTGCAAATTCTTCTACGCTGGATTCATTGGGAAAACAACCCCTGCTGGGTCGTAACACCATCAAAGCTAGCGGATCTGACAGAATTCCGCCGATCGTTCGCAAGGAATATGCTTCCGAACTAACACCAGTTCTTTGTAATTTATTGAAACTCTCTTATATGGGGGTATTTCCACTGAACTGGAAAATTGCAAGACTTTAACCAGTCCCCAAAAAGGGAAAAAGACCCCACCTAGCGACTACAGATCTATCGCACGGCAATCTGACATCCCGGAGTTCATGGAAAAAGCTATCAACATCAAGATAATGAAATATCGAGAACGCTCAGTAATTATCAATAATCGACAATATGGTTTCAGGCATCAGAGATCAACTGGTGACCTTTTTGTTTATGTCTCACATAATTGCACCAGTACCGTTTCATGGGAAAACCATGTGAGGTCCATCGCCAAAACTGACTCTCAAAAACTGGTTTTCCATTTCGTGCCAATAAGTATTTCACTTCATGTCAACTGATTATGATCAATTTATATTATTATTTTTGTATCTTTTATGTACTTCTATAGAAACCATTCTTTTGATATTATTGATAAAGAGGATATTAACGAGATCCGTCAAATTTGGTGCGGTAATCATCTATGGAACGCATTTCATGTTTTCATGAGCTTCTTCCCAAGACAACATGCGTCGTTTAAAATAGACGACGTGCTTTTAAATAATACAGAAGTGCGTCCCATTACAAAAGTAATTTTAGACAAGAATTATATCTGAGTTATTAATGAAAATTTGATGTTTGGAATGATTTTTTACCTTTTAACGAAAGGCAACTATTATATGCAACTTCTAGCTGATAACTGCACACTTATTACCTGCCTGCAAAGATTTTCTTTTAGCAGGGCGTGATCTGGATGATTATTATGGCGACAAAGGAAAATTGTAACAATATTCATTCTTAATCGCAGTTGACTCGCGAAAAGCTATTTAGTTATTCTTTTATAATGCAAAGCTTTTGAATTACGCCAGTCATGCGATCTAGAGATTAATCTTAACGAATTATACTTATGATTATTGTAGGTAGGTATGTAAGCCTCACAAAAGAAATATATTTCTATGGAGTTTTTAACGGTTTCAGTAATTTTCTGAATAACTGACGATGTAATACAACATTTATTGTGTTTTTTTTTGTTTACTTTGAGTTAGGACAGTTAAAACGATTAATTTCTTCTTTTGTGTTGAAAGATTGCTTATCATACGATCATTCCATTTTCTCGTATGATAATGGGGTCTTTGCTGCTTTGATATGTCAACGTTGTTTTAAATTCGTTTAATTCGAAAAACTATTGATATCGCATTTTACATTCGATCCGAATATTAGATAGTACTCTGCCTGGGACTATATCTTCGAGAAGTGAGATTTCGTGCGTTAGTATAATAAAAAATAATAAAGTTCCTTAATTTATAATAATATTGGAAGAGTAAGTATAAAATAGTGAACATTGTATATACAGTGTGACCCATTTAAGATGGAAGCACCCTTATAAAACTTACATTTTTCAACCGATTGGAATGATTTTTGTTTCGTTAGGTAGACATCCAAGAAGTCTACTAGGACACCAAATTTCATGAATAAATCTCCATTTCCAGGGCCAACTAATTTTATTTTTCTAGGTCAAAAATCTAGAAAAATTACTAGCGATTGTTTCAGAAAAAATCTGACTTCACCACTGGATTCGCGACATTTTCAAATTGTTCATATGTAAATTACGTTGAAATGCGTCAATGAATAAAAAAGTTATAAGGGAATGAAATTTGAAAAATATGCCGTTTAATTAACCTACCCATTCAACTTGTATCATCTGAATCACACAATATGTTTTTGAATTACTTTTAGCAGATAGATTGAAACAAACAATGTCTACCTTACAGTTTAATGCCACCTAAATAAAATATTTTCTGGTTTTTGCATGAACGTAGAAAAAATATTGTATGAAACTCGTGCAAAAAGAGTTTATTGCACTCGACGTGTTGTCCTCGTTTGATGGCCTCGTTGGACCATTTCACGTCGAGTGCAATAAACATCTACTTTTTGCACTTGTTGCATAAATAACTATTTTTAGGTTATATGTATTATCGGAATCATGACGGCAGGAAAGTTTATGATAAAAAGTGTTTTTAAAAATATTACAGATTTGTTTATGATTCAGATGGTCGTAGAATAAGTATAGTATACAATTTGCACGGAATGACCTATTTCCCATGAGCATGAAATGTATGCCATTTCATGCTCAATGTACAAAATATTATTGGTTTTTGGATTGTCTTATTTTAATCTCAAACGGAAAGGTTAGTATTATATTTTTAAGTCTGTTGACGAAAGTTTGTTTGAGACCCAATGTGTGGGTGTGCAGTATCATATCAGTCGTAAATTTTAAAACTACAACTAAAATAAACTTTCACCGGCAACATCTAACTAATGCAAATACTCCTGTGGTTTCCTCAATATAATTTGTGTAATCAGAAGGAAATTCCTGATTGTTTGCTCACTCAGTAATCGAACAGATGTATGTTTACTAATGAACTAAAGGACGATCCACTTAGATTCAGCTTGTGCACAGTCCTAACCGAATTACTGATATATGCCTACCTAATATCACGACGACAGTATGGGGGTTTAACTCTGAGATTCACTACCGCCGTCGTCTTTATTTTGTATAGGGAAACGTACTCGAACAGAACTTTAGGACTGATAAATGAAGATGGAATAATTTTAGGAATTAAAGTTTGTTTGTCGCATGTAATAAACAAAGGAATAGTAATGAAATGATAGGATACACGTGCAAGTCCCGAAATATTTATCGATTAAACTGTTGAATTGATAGGTGCTTTTCCATTCAAATCAAACATAATTTTGGCTTCAAGACTGAGAGAACCTTGAAAAGGCAGTCTTATGGAGAACTTGAACAATAATCTGAGGATAAATATCAAGGGCATCAAGGCGTCGAAGGGCCACTATTTTTTTTTTTTTTGGTGTGTTGGCATCGACTACTATGGTCATTAGCCATGTGTTCTGGATAGGCCTTGTTACTAAGGGCCACTATTATTAAAATTTTTATTATTGCTAATTTCGAGACACTGAGTAAGAATTCCGACTTACTATCTCAGCTTTAGCTTATTTTGAGATACCTACTATCTCAGAATTTCAACTTAGTATCTCAGAATTAGCTAATTCCGAGATGCTATTTCAGAATTCCGAGTTAGCTAATTCCGAGATACCCAGTCTGAATTCTGACTCAGCATTTCGGAATAAGGTAATTTTAATTTTGAGATACTAAGTTGGAATATCGGCATTAGCTAATTCTGAGATAGTAAGTCGGAATTCTGACTTAGCATCTCGGAATTAGCTAATTCTGAGATAGTTGTTGAAAAAATGTTATAATTGCTATTTCCATCAACTGGCTGCCCCTTTTTTAATATGTGATGCCATGCACGAGACCTGTGACGGCTCAGTGATTCGAACCCGCGTACCATGGCATAACAAGCGAAAACACTACCTGCGCGCCACCAAGACCCATAGAAAGTCAGAATTTTGACAGCATCTCGGAATTAGTTTATTCTGGGATAGTAAATCGGAATTCTGACTTAGCATCTCAGAATTAGCTAATTTTGAGATAGCAAGTCAGAATTCTGACTCAGCATCTCAGAATTAGCTAATTCTGAGATAGTTGTTAAAAATTTTTATAATTTCTATTTCCATCAACTGGCTGCCTCCTAACGAGCAACCCTCAGAAGTACTCGAGAGACTTGTGCGAGCTAGGTAAGATGCAGCCCTTACCTTTTAACGTGTGATGCCATGCTCGAGACCGGTGACGGTGCGGTGATTCGAACCCGCGTACCATGGCATAGCAAGAGAAAACACTACCTGCGCGCCACCAAGACCCATAGATTTGACAGCATCAGGGAATTAGCTTATTCTGGGATAGTAGCTAATTCAGATATTCCAACTAAGTATCTCAGAATTACACGCGTATGGACTTGTCGCGTGTTGCATCCAAGACGATATTTCGGGGATCAATAATAAGTGGATATGTTAAGTTCTGCACCAAATATTCTTGATGGACATGTAGGTAACTTTTTGCATTTTAATATTTTTGGTACATTAAACCCGATTTTGAAAAAAGCGTGACTTGTCGGCTTTTGCATCTAGGCGACTGATTTATACTCCGTCAGAACGACATCATTATTTTGATGATCCTGCGAGACAAGAATGTTTTATTATGACATTTGAAAACAGCCCTGAGAACCTTAATAGGAGTGGGCCTTCGTAGACTTATAATAGCAGGGCATTACTACGTTCGGCCAATAACCGTTCAGCATCGTCACATAAACTATCACTTTTACTCCTGATAAGATTGGTGTCGGCCAGTTTGCGCTCGGGCGATTTGCGCTCTTACATCAAATCGACCGCTTTGTGCTCTCCAATTTTTATATTGCCTTCTTCCTGATGAAAAAGCACTGAAATGCCTATGTAGGGTTAGTTCGTTTTGGTCAAATCAGATTCAATAATAATTACTCGCAAAATGTATATATTAAATTTCCACGCACTCAAATGTCCACGTAAGGTTAGTTCGTTCCAGTTAGATCAGACTTAAATAATAACTCCTCGCAAAATGCAAATTTTTCTTTTCCTGCTAATTTATTTTAGAGCGCGCAAATCGGTCGATCGAAGAAAAGAAGGTACGTATACATTTCTATTATGAAAATCGTAGAGCGCAAAGTGGTCGATTTCAGGTAAGAGAGCAAATCGGTCGAGCGCAACCCGACCGTTTATTGCGCTGACCTTAAACTGTCGTTAAACGGTGGTCCACTAGAATGCCGTTATCGGATATGACGTCATTGTAGTTTAAGCGTCTGACGGCTTTTAATTGGATTTGCTTAAACTGCTGTCAATCGGTAGCGTACCAAAAAAAGCAAACTGAGTTAATTTGTTTTTTCGCTTGCAATTGACACACAAACCTAACCTGATCAAGATAACCTAGCTTGCGAGTAGAAAATGCTTGAATTAGTTTCTCGCTTGCAATTGACATACAAACCTATAACCTGAGCAAGCTAACCTAGCTTGCGAGTTGAAAATGCGTGAATTTGTTTTTCGCTCGCAATTGACACACAAACCTAACCTGAGCAAGCTAACCTAGCTTGCGAGTAGAAAATGCTTGAATTAGTTTCTCGCTTGCAATTGACATACAAACCTATAACCTGAGCAAGCTAACCTAGCTTGCGAGTTGAAAATGCGTGAATTTGTTTTTCGCTCGCAATTGACACACAAACCTAACCTGAGCAAGCTAACCTAGCTTGCGGGACGAAAATGCTTGAATTAGTTTGAAAATGCGAGAATTATTTTTTCGCTCGCAATTGATACACAAACCTAACCTGAGCAAGCGAACCTAGCTCGCGAGTCGAAAATGCGTGATTTAGTTTTTCGCTCGCGCTTGACACACAAACCTAACCTGAGCAAGCTAACCTAGCTTACGAGTCGAAAATGCGTGAATTAGTTTGTCGGCATTTGAGCAAAGAATGTAGTGTCTATTTGTAGTAGCCATCACTAGATGTCGTGATATCGAATAATGGCATTTTAGTAGGCTACCTTTTAACGGCAGTTTAAGAACATTGCTTTTATTGCAATGGAATTGCTTTGGACGTATTAATTCTGGTAACGAAATTATTGAATTGAAAACTATTAGTCGAGAGTCTAGGGAAGTTCAACAACTATACGTTTATCGAAACTTCAGCAAATACCACAAAAAATAATTAAGTGTCCTTCATGTAGAATTTATAACGTAGGATTGATCGCAACCTATGCCCTTAAGGTTGATACGCTCGCACATACGGCGGAGGGTCTTAGACGCGGCCTAACAAACCGCGATATCACATCAAAACTGCGACATGTCTCGTACGAAAAGGCCACCGCCCCCTTTGACGCTCCCGAATCTGCCTTTGTAACGATGTAATTGAGTTAATGTGCCCATACATTTGCTTCAAATAGGCTACATCACATTATTAATGCCATTATTATCCATTCCTTGTTCCGGCTGGTGTCTTTGTTACGTCAACGTAAAGAAACATGCACGTGGGGCCTTGAGATAAGATTCCACCAAGGGATGGAAAAAGTATTTATTTACCCCTAAAGAAAAACAAAGCATAACCATATACAAGAAAAATTGAAAAAAAGGTGAAGGGTGTGTTACTTGATATACAATTCAATAGTATATTTCAATATTTCAATAACGCAAAAAATGATAACGTCGTTCTACCAAACCAACTTTTTCGATAAAATTCAAATTGGTGCAGATAATAAGGCAATTTCATAATTACTTAAATCATTATGAGCCGAGGTGGCTTTTCAATATTATTATTATTGTTACTAGTTTTCGTCAGGATTATTCGTCAGGCCCTGTCTCCGGAGCGCGCTGGGGTCATTTACCCAGATAGTCACTCCACACGTGCGTGGGGTGACTGATTACTGGGTCCGAGAATCATGTGACCTGAGTAGATGGAGTGAACCAAGGATGACAGCCTTCTGCATTCGTCCGGCTTAGATTTCTGTCGCATCACGGCAAACCGGTATGATTTTCAGATTAGAGAGCAGCTTGTCCATTATTCCACCAAGGACCCATATGATCAGAACCACCTTTTTTAATAGAATGGTTTGGGTAGAGCCTGCGGAGTTCAAAGAGTAAATCTCGATATTTCGTCCGTTTTTCCTCCTCTTGAGTAATAATTAATATCCCCCGGAGCATAAGGCACCATCGGTGTCTCGTCTATACCTAACGTGTGTCGTAGATGGTATTACAACACTTGTATCTAGTGTCCGGGACCTCTATACCCAACCTTGCAGGCTTGCAGGCCATTATGAATCTCTCCGACTTAAGCCCACTTAACCTAAGGAATGAGTAGGTCAAATTTTTGAAGGTCTTGAATGTTCTTGAATAAGACCCCATGCATTAGCTTATACTTTAATTTGAGATTTTTGCTGAACGGGCTCCAACTCGGTGACAGAGTTTAGGTCACTCCGTGATCCCGTTTAGTGTCAAAATCGAGACTAAGTTCATCGGTTCAGAGAAGGAATTCTGAAATCCTACAGGCTCCATCCAATACCATTCTGTTATGCAGACACTCCATATTAAGTATATGCACTAAAATGTAATATGCCACCTCCACACAATTAATTGTATTACTTTATGCCGAATTAATTGAAATAGCAATATACATATATCATTGTATATATCTTACATTTTGTTAACATACTGTAGGTTATTTATCATACTTGAATTTTCACTAGGAAACCATTATAACTTTTAGACGTTTTCTACAATTCACGTCTTTTCATTTCTTATAGAGAATTTCCAATAAAAAGTGAATATTCTCTATACCATCATTATTATTATTATCATATTTTTTTTTTTCGTTAGGAATATCCCAGTGGTCCCTATTTCCAGAGCCACGATACATGCGAAGGGCGTGCTGATGTTATTTACTCAACACGTCCGTTGGATCACTGGGCAGACCAAGTGAACCAAGAATGACTCCTTTCTGCATTTGTCCAGCTATAATTTCTGCTGAATTACGGCAAATCAGTATAATTTTCAGAAACTCGATATTTAGTCTGTTTCTCCCCTTTTTTTCGGGCTATGTTCGTTTCGCCAAGAGTCGAAAACTCTATCACGAAAATCGTCTACTTTGATGGTCGAGAAGGACTACATCATGCTTTCTTGGCTTGTATTTGGCTGAGGGAGGGGAATTAGTAGTTCCAATAGATTCGGCACTTGTCATTTTCACAGAGTCAATATCTCCCGGAGCATAAGGCAATACTTGTGTCTATACCATACGAGTTTCGTAGGCTGTATAATAATACTAGTAGCGCCGTGGATAGATATAAGCTTAGACCGCATAAGCATGACAAGCAGACATCAAATGTTTAATAGGCTCAGAAGCCCTACGACACGGTCTGCAATTGGTGTCTGGGACCTCCAGGCCCATCACGCGAATCCAGTATAAGAGAGTATTGAAGACATCATCCTGGCAGGCCAATCTGAATCCCTCGGAATCCGGCTTCAGCCCGCTTTACCTAAGGTCTTTGATGTTATTGAAGAAGAGGTAGCTTTGACGTGTTCTGCTGAACGGATTCAAACTGGTCTAGTGAGAGAGTTTGGGGTAACCTCATTCAGTGACGAACACAATACCAAGTTCATCGGATGCACGGGCTGCTGCATTGAAAAAAATTCTTCGATTCCTGCTTTCTCAAGGTCGCGGACCAAGCAGAAAAGGGGATCTAAACTTGTGATGACTTTACAGGCTCCATCCAGTGCCATTCTGTTATGTAGACACTCCAAACTCAGAAGTCCACAGCCTTTTTATTATTATTATAACCCCGGCACTTCCTTCTAAATTTTGTGTTTTCTATGTGTTGAATTAGTAGGTACCATATAAGATCAATATTAGTTGATCTAACATCATTAAAGTTTGTACACCTTTTTTCTTTCTCTCAACCAAAATTCAACATTCATAATGATGAATGAAAATGTGAAGGAGCTTATGTTATTCATTTTGTGATATTTATTTTTCGATTAAGGCAAGTTCACCCTTTTTCTTTTTCTCACGTTACACATTTTAGTTACGAAATAGATTATCACGAACAAAATTTGCTGAAGAAATTAATGATGTTTTGTTTTAGAATTAGTCGCGCTTGTGTTTGCCTTCCCATTTCTGGGGGTCATCGCTTCTAATTACGAAAATCCGAACAAAAACCTTTCTGGCAATTAAAAACACCTGTTTTGACGTAATGGTATTAATGGTTCACACAATGTAGCGGTTTATTAATTTCTTCATCATATAGGATTTTAGTTTTTGAGTTTTTTCAACAGTGTCACCTATTAGTAGGTAGGTAGGTTTAAATATGTTTTTTTACAAGCTTTTATTTTTAACTCACTGTTTTCGTATGCCCTTCAGTCCTTCTGTATGTCTTTCCGGTTCAAGACTTGCAGTCAATTTTTCGAGCATTTGCTAGCATCCGATTGAGCTGCAATTTTGCACACGTATTAGGAACCGATTACAATACAATAATTTCGAAAAAAATTACCCCCTGCCACCCCTAAGGCTAAATACAGCACGTCTGGAAATTTGAAGAAAATTCCGACGGTTTCAGTAATTGAAAATTACGCCGGCGAAAGAAAGAAAGTTGGAGATGATGGGGAATCATACCAACTCCTTGAAATAGTGGAAAATATGGGACTCTCGAATAATTTGATCTAAAAGAATTATACCCTCCTAACCCTAGCCCAACTTGATAGTATGGCTAGATTCGGCGCTAGAGGGCGCCAAATCATGAATTTTGTGATTTTTGAGAAATTCAGCTGAGTAAAAAAATATCAATATCATATTTATATTCAATACTGTGCGACTGGGCAATCCTGAAGTTCGTGAGAAATACTTTTCCGTAATACAGAAACAAAGACGCCCCTGTTTTTCTACAGGGTAGTCCAAAATATACTCAACTTTTCAGTGAATGAGTCTACCAGGTTATGAGTTGATTGAGTTTATCATTGAGTATCAATCGGAATGTTTTGTCGATCGACCAAAATATAATAAAGCTATGAGTACAGAGTGTCTGAAATAATAGAGTCCATATTATACAGTATGTCCATAAAGGGGGGGGTACCCCCTGTTAACATTTGAACGGATTGTAATTTTTCATTGACTTTTTTTTAACGCCATTTTGAAAGATTTTTTTAAACGGCATAGTGGGTCGAAAATTGTATCTGGTTGAATGATAGTTCATTACCTAACTACTTTTTGCTACCAAGAAAATTTATATTTTTCAAAATGGCGTCGGGGGTCGAATGATACCTCATTTGAATTGTTTTTCAATTTTCTATACTATTTCAGACAATAATTTCCATCAAAAACAAAATGGCGGTACATATAAGGTTAGAGCTCTGCACCTTTGAAGTGAATTCTAATTGTACAAATTTCAAAATGAACTTGAATTCTTAGTTTCCATCTGTAAATTTGATTTAGACATTTCAGAGCACTTACGACTTCCAAGTCATCCCATTTTACATGCTGAAATATGCATATTAATTAACCGAAATTTATTCTTAGTAACATTTAAATAAGTGGTTCTCAATATGAGTTCTTTGTAACTTATTTTTATCAGTGACATTAAATTTCTCAAATTGATTCGATTGAATTTTCTGATCGGTTCCTTCCTTACGTCTAACGACGCAGCTTTTGAATATAAAGCCCGATAAATTTTCTCGAGAGTGAGAACTGATCTTATAATGTGAGGTAAATATTTGATACGAAATCACAACTTTTTTGGCTAATAATGAGGACATTGAATTCCATCTGGCATAATTTCGTGCAATTGCTTCTTGAAATTGAACAGCAGAACTCTTTAGATTTTTTTAAATAACAAACACCTTGATAGATCCAGATGCAACACAGAAGGCTTTGATTTGTTGTTTTGGTATCTGTTTGATATAATTCAATACTCGTTGTATTATTCATTAGCTAGGGAGGTAGTTGCTTTTCACAGGTATTTGCTGTAGGTGGGTGGGAGTAAAAACGATAAAACATCGATTGGCAACGCCTATCGTTACTTGCAGTGGTGTTATGCATCAGATGCAATTCAATATATGTCGCGGTACAAGCCAATAAAGGATTAGCATTTTTCAAATTACAATAATGAGGTTCGATAAGAAGCTCAGACCATATGTTATAAATAAAATTTATTGCTTTCAAATTTACAATAAAATATACAAAACATAAACATAACACATTTCCTCAATTTTCTGAATTTTTCTTCTTCTTTTTCTTGGCAGGTTGCAAGCCGCTTGAGAACTCCGAGGTAGTCAAGCTCAGAGATTTGATTTTTCGTTTTTGCACTGGCCTACGAGGTTGTTCATCCCTGAAAAAGAAAAATATTTTAATCTTAAAAGTTCATAATTACTCCGAAAATTTTTTGCTCAAGCGGAAATCCAATGAAATTAGTTACACTGAGGTCATGTGATTGAATACAACCAATCAGAACAACATTATACTGATAACAGACCTTACGGTCTGTTTTCACTCTCAGGCACGTTGTTATGGATATACATACTTTGATTAATCTCGATTCTGAAGTTTCAAATATTCAATAACGTCAAAATGTCAGTGATGTCATGATTTGGTTGTAATACTGACGAGAGGATTAATTAAATTTTCGTATCACATATATCAAAATATACCGTTTACGATAACAAATTTGTATGTAAAGCATTTATAGACTATTGCAATGTTAAAAAGTATCAGTTAGCAAAAAAATTTCTATCCGAATAACCCTCGAACATTGATAAATATAACAACTTCCTCAAGCTTGTTGCTTATAGAAAACAGACCTCCGCCTTCGGCGTCGGTCTGTTTCCAAGCAACAAGCTTTCTTATCAATTATCAATGTCCTTGGGTTATTACTACTGAAAATATAATTGCATAAACCTAGACCGCACTGTAAATTTCTGAAACAGTAGCGAGAGAAGCGTAATAGTTGTTCTTCCCACAGCGTGGCGGCGTATTTCATATACCCACTTCAGTCGGTTATGTCGGGGACTTTTCTTCCATACATACCGGAGCGCGTCCAGCAATCATGTATGACTACGATAATTAATGAATCCGAGTGATTAATAGCCGGTTCCATTTTACACCAAAAGAACTGGCTGCTTCATTAGATTTATTACTTTTTTCATTTTGATACTTTATTAGGCTCATATCCAATTTAAATCTGGAAACAATGAATTATAAATTACCGCGGCTACTCCGTATGAACAGCAGATGGGTTTTATTTTTGTTGTTTGGAGTTTTCATGTTGATGATGAAAAATATGGAGTTTCATATGCAAAGAGTTCATTAACTGGGGCAATTTTAGTAAGTCGACGACCGATTGATTGAAGTCATTATTTAGGTATGAAATTAACATTTCACGCTAAGGCTGTTGATTATTGGTTGGTCACATTTAATATACAAACTTTTTTCTGAAATCGCTCAAGAATGCGTACTTTTTCGGAGCAACTTCAGACCCCAAAATACGCTAGTCTAGTATTTTAGTTCTTTGCTAAGCAACGAACTTTCCCGTATCGAAAACGGTCCGAGAAAAATTTTGCCGGCGTCTCAACAATAAACAAACAGTGACAGCGAACTTTCCCGTATCGAAAAGGTAATAGGTCATAGGTACTTTATTAACATAGTGAAACTAACAAGAACAAAGTAAAAACATCAAAATGATTGATCGGCGCTCCGGGGCGGCTTAAATGGTATTGGTGGCGCATTCGCTTTCAGAGCTGCAGGGAAACCCGGAAAAACCTGCAACACCACATCATCTGAAGAGTTGGAATTCCTTGATCGAGAACTTCTAAAGAGGTCCGACGAATTGTGACAATCTGCTCTACGGTAAAATAGAGTGTATGGTGTCTTCGAAGACTCCAAAAGGTCCAGTTCCAAAGAAGGTATTCTATTTACGCAATTGTCATCAAATTTGTACTAGCCCGTTTTATCTTTGGCTAAGGTGTAATAGTGGCCAAAATCTGCTCCAGAACCAAAGTGAACAATGACTGCTTGAAGCTCGTAATTGCAGTCGGCTAGATTGGGGTGTTCTTCTAGCTTGATTCGTTGAAATAGTTTGATGCATCTTTGGGTTGCTGAGTCATAACTGAAGAGCTTCAGAGTTATGATCAGATTTGCAGGTGTTTGTAAGGTTGATTACTATTTCAGAAAAAAATAGTATGTGTACCTCGTAGTAAAAGCACATTCCCAGACTCCAATGACAATGCTTTTTCTACTAGATACACAATATACTATTCTTTACGACATACCTAATAGTCAAAATCATTAGTAGACACACTTTTAATAATAATTACAAATAGAAAATATTATTGTACAAGATGTATGAAAAAGAAATATACGACAAATTAGGTCAGTTGGTAAAGCTTTTGACATCTTTTGAACTTATGTTAACTCTTTTTTTTAAACGCTTTTATTAACTTGACTTGTATCTATGTATGTTGGTATGTATGTGTGTAACGGAATCTCTGAACGTGTTTTTTACCCAGTTCCAGAAGTCCGAATTATTTGAAATTTGGTGACAATGCAATATGACATTTTTGTTATAGAAAAATAACAAAATGGCGGCTCCAAGATGGCGGACCAGATATGTGAAAATAGTCGGATTCGTTTCAAAATTGGTGAGTAAGGGTTTTCGGAGTTCAAATTTAAATATTACGTAGGTAAATCTGGATAAAAATTATATATTTGACAGCGATAAATCTAAAAAAATTATGGATTTGACAGCTTATGTAAAAGTCGGAAATTTCTTTACTCTTCCCCAGAGTAGTAAGCTCGAATTTTTCTGGTAGAAGTTGGTGATCATAGTGATACACTGGGTAGCAAAATTCGCCAGCTATAGGTCATACATGCCCAATTGTACATGTAAAATATTTATTATTTTATACACTAGCGGGCGGTAAAGTACACTTTACCACCCGGTTGAGCGAGCGTGAAATTGCACTTTACCGCCCGCGGGCCGTAAAGTAACACGAATCAGAATAATTTCAGTTCAATAGAGAAATATTAAAAGCTTCGTTACAGTATCTGCATCGATTCAAGAACAAGAATATTCATTTTAAAAGTGGATGGTTGGTTCAAATAACTGTCATTCCGGCACAATCGTCGTCAATTTTTTCAGTGATGATCAATTTATTTTAAATAGATTCTTCAATATTAAATTTCATTAGAATTCAAGTCAGTATTTGTGATTCGCGCTAATAAACTGCTAGTATAAAATTTTGTATGTATCACGTGCGTAAAATGCGTGGCCCTCGGCGAACGCCATCGGGCCATCATCCACGCCACAGGCCATAAACGCCTACTTTACGCCCTTGATACATAAATCACTATTACATAATGTAACTAATGAGGTAGGTAGCCGAAAGTGCCGCGGTACAAGAGCGCCAGTCAGAGCAGATTTTTTTTAAATTTGATAGGTCAAATATACTGAATTTCGTAGCTTGACTAAAGATAATTCTGCATGAGTCACCGTTGTGTACAAATTAACAATGCTGCTCCTAGGGTGGTGCATGGAGTTAATAACAAAGCCTACACATAATACATTCTCCACTTGTTGAAATTTCTGTTATCCTCTCGTAGTTCTGTAAACTATCGGATGAAAGAGCAAAAGAACTAGTTCCCTAACTCGATATTAGACACGAAAGTCTTAACTCTGGGAATGACTTCTGTAGGTATATTCCCCGCCCCCGTAGTATGTTAGATTCCAGCAATATAGTCAAAATCGGTCTTAACGTGCGGGTGTGAGACTTAGTCACCGACAATGTATTTAGTTTCCTCTCATTCCTTTGTGTTGAATCATACCCGTTGAAATAAAATCCCAATTATACATGAGACAGACATATACGATTTTCACATGCGAAAAGCAGATGTGTTGATAATAATAACAGCGCAAACCCGCACGATAAGACCGATTTGGACTATAGCAATGTTTTTATTATTTTTCACTTTGGCAATTTCAATACTAATTTACGTCTGAATAACCTCTAATAAACCGATAAGAACCGCATCGAAACGGACCATTGTGCGGCCATTGGCACAGACAAAAGCATTTTTTCGCCAACAACAACCGTGCGAGCCGAACAAAAACGCTCGCCGTACGGATATCACAAATTGTCCGTGAAAAACGAGCTCGACAAAAGTGAGCGCTTTATACGGCGAAACGAAAAAGCCGAGTTTTATTTATGTGTTTAAAGTAGCCCTTTGTGTGCGCGCCATGTGTCTGCTCGAACCGACGCGCTTTAATGCGATAATGACCCCGGTATTAATCAAAAACGCACGGCGCTGCTGGGCCGAGAGAGATAGTTGTCCGTCCGCCGCCCCCCCTCCCGCACGCAACTTTTTTTATCCTTTTCCTGATTATTGATGGTACTTTCGATTAATGTCCAGTACGCTGACGCGTCGCTGAATGTTGACAAAATCAATGTGTTGCATCAGAGGCCCAATTCCCAAATATCTTCCGGAAATGCAGAATTCGAGAAAATATCGAACTTCACCGACTTCTACATCGGCACGCTACCGAGAAACTCTGTATATTCGCAAATTATCTCAACATAACCTACACGAAAATTTTATGACTTTTTGAAAAACGCGGAAGATGTGGCAACTACTCTCTGAAATTTTAAAATTAGTGAATTCCAATTTTGTTTCTACCACTAAAAATGGCGAAAAATATGTCATATTTGCAATAAGTCGTCCGGAAAGCCACGGCAAATAATAACAATCGGGTCCTGTATCCGGACGTGTCCATCATTCCAACAAAGACCCCTATGATTCGAACCACCATTTTAACAGAATAGTTTGGTGAAGTTTGCGGTGTTCGAAGATTGAATCTCGCTATTTAGTCTGGTTTTCCTCTTCTCAGACGATATTCGTTTTGTCAAGAGCTGAAAACTCTATGAGGAACATCGTATTACTGTGATGGTTAGGTAGGCTACATCAGGCCTATTGGCTTGTATTTGCCCCAGGGTGGAGAATGAGTAGTTCCAAAAGGAACTCCAATTATTTATTTCACCATATAAAATAATTGAATTTTTCACCCAATACCTGACAAAGTTTTTCCACAAGAACTCACTTTGCAATGCTTCCTACAACAATTCCAACAACTAGCGAATGTTGATCAGTACAGATCACCATCGACAAACTAGTTTCACGTTTCTGCCGATTGTCAGTGCATGCCCGGTCAGGACGGAGAGTTAAATGCTCGCATCTGTCAGCCTGCAATTATTTTCCATTCGAGTGGTTAAATGATCCTACGATAACTCCAGTACCTACTGAGAAAGTAGGGAACAGAGCCATCTATAGGAACCACAGAAAGCACTCAGACTGATTCCCTAGCTGGCTAACCTAGCTTGCGAGTTGAAAATGCATGAATTAGTTTTTCTCTCGCACTTGATAAACAAACCTAACCTAACTTGGAAGTTGAAAATGCGTGAATTCTAAAATCTAAACATTCAGTAAAATCGGTAGATATATTATTATTTAGGTTCCATTAGGATTTGTTGATGTTCATTAAATTTTTTTGGCGGAGAGCGCTAGGGATGTATGGTTCAATTTGGTGTACATTATATTTGATCCCATTGAAATTTGGTAGTTGTTACAGGCAGCATTGCGAAGTATGTGCTTGCAGACAAAACTCCCATAGTATAAAAAACACTCAAATACTCACCACCTTAACATTAAGTTCACCATGGAGACTGAACAGGACCAGCGGATGGCTTTCTTAGATGTACTTATCGAAAGATGTGGCTAACACCCACTCAGAAAGTGTACCGAAAACGGCGAAAACCGACGCACACGGATTGGTACTTTATCGAACCAACATCCGAGTCAAAAGCTAAGAATTAACTCCACATGGACGAAACGTGCTCGGAGAATATGTGAACTGGAGCATCTACAAAAAGAACTGGAGTATCTTCAAGTGGCCTTGACATCGAATGGATGTAGTGTAGCTGAGATCAACAAGGCCATGAAACCGAAGACTTCCACAAGCTAAAATAAGGAGGGGGCTCAAACGGTTGCACGGGTATACATACCATATATACCCAGGATTACTGACAGAATTGGAAAACTCTCATGACAACACAAACTGAAAACAGTAAAAAGGCTTGTATCTGGTACACGATTCATTTCTATTGAAAAACGTACCTTTGGTATAGCTGAACACAAATCTGCCGGTCTGCCACCGCAAAGCCGTGGCTTAAAGCGGGGGCGTACGGTTGAACATGTGAAATTTAGGTGTGAAAAAATCATGAAGGTACACGGATTGTAATTACGGAAAAAGCTTGTATTTATATTAAGGAAACGCGAAAATATGTTGGCAGACAGTTTGCTAAAGTGGCGTCAAAACGCGCCAAAGGGGTGTTGTAAAAGTTAAATAAAAAAAAATCACGAGGTTTTTCACGATTTGCAGCGTAAAAAAGTGTTTTATCAAAAAACAGCCAACTCTGATCCATACACTTTTATCACATACCTAACCTCAAAATTGCCAAGTAAAACCGATATTTTCGTTTTTATTTTTGCTTCTTGGAAATTATTTTCCGATAACAGAAATTGGTAAGACTAGTACGTTTTATGTCAAACAAGCAGATATTCTATTTTTATCAAAAAGTTCAGTAGTTTTTGAGAAATCAATGATTTTCGCGAAAAATTTATTTCAAGTCCCAGATGAACCTTTTTTTTTATTGTAGAGAGTTCTGTGAGGACGCATTTTTTTCATAGACTTCAACTTTCATATAAAAGAAAAAATATATACTACCTCAATTGAAAAATGTTGTGTTAATTGCGAACAGCTCAAAAATCGAATTATGCTCATATCGACATTCTCACTATAGTTGCAAATTTCATATAAAGTATTTCTTGAAATAATATCATTCATAAATTTTCAATACTTTGAAGACTTTCTATCCATCTAATTTCATACAGGGTAATCACAAAGTCATCAATCCATTAATTCTTTCATCTAGCGTCATCATAGCGATTTCAGTAGGATTCAGGTGTGTGGATTTCCGATCATTGGACAATGTTAAGCCTTTGAAAATCAAAGTGAAGTAATTAGCGTCTGAAAATATTGTGGCGTTCTAACAAAGTAAATTCCAGAAAAAAGATTCTCCTCGAGCTATTCACTTCACTTTGATTTTCAAATTTGGCATAATTAACGTTGTTCAATGATTGGAGATCCACACACCTGAATCCTGATGAAATCACGCACATGTTGATGACGCTATATGAAAGGAGAATTGGATTGATGATTATCGGCAATGAATGAGTACCTTCAAACATCCTAGCTCACCAATACCTTGCAAACTGTAAAGTTTGAAGTGTTAATGCTAACATCAAATTCCAGGTAGAAGCGATATCCCGATATGCAGATGAGAACGTGTGTCCTCGATATCTCAGTTGGTTAGAGCACGGACGAGCAATCTAGAGGTCGCAGGTTCGAACCCTGCTCGAGGATAGTTTTTTTCTGGAATTTGATTTAAACACCGCGATTCATTTATATATAATATATAATTTACTTACTGGTGAATGGTTAGTTTGTTATTGAGTCTCGGCCGATCGGTCTTCTTCAGTTGTCCTCTGACGATCCTAGCGACGTCGGTAGGAGTCTCTTTTAATGCAAAACTTGTGACGTAATGTCCCAAATTGGCTTTTTTGAAATCGAAGATCGGGCGCATTTTGTTGGAGTAGGTGTTGTAAAAACGTGACCACGATGAATAGGCTGCAACAAAATATTAGTTGTAGTTTTCATATTCACACTTGAAACAATAGGCAGAGAAATTTTCATAGATCGTGAGATGAACTACAATTTTTCGGACATAGTATCATGCTGAAAGTAGAACTTTTTCGTTGGCGATTTTTCTTTTCAACAAAGCATATGTTCGCCTATCGATTGATGGGACACGACCATTTATGCCATTTCAAATGAATTTCATTAAAATCGGAACGGCCAAATTTACTGGGCGATACTATTCGGGAATATCGGAACATGACAGATTAGAAGTTTCAAATAGCCTGTTACATTCCGACATATTTTAAGATTTTTCTGGAAAATTCTAGAACCGCCCACGGCAGTTATGGAACAAGGGAAAACACTTGACAAAAACTTTAATCGAGAGTATTTGGATTGAGGTGGCCCGTAGATAAAGATAATGCAATTGATTATCGATAGGTGCATGGGTTCCAATCCCAGCGTGGTCACCAGCCCCTTTCATAGAATCACACGTTAAAAGATAAGGACTACGTCTCCCTAGCTCACGCAAGCCTCTCGATGACTTTTGAGGGTTGCTCGTAGGGTGCAGCCAACTGACGAAAATAACTATGACTAATTACCGTGAAATTTCAGAGAAATCCGAGATCATTTACATGCTTTCTTTGTTCGCTAACCTTCCAAGGCACGCCATTGATGAAACACCTATATTGTGTCTCTCAGTGTAGGTATTTTAGATGTAGATATTTTATACAAAAATAATTTATTTTGCAACATCGTATTGGGAGTCACGCTAAATAAAACATAATTTCAAATCACCAACTTTGTTTCCACATTTGATTAGGGAGGGGGAACGGAGGGACAATGATTCTGCCTCTCCACGTGTTTTCATCCAGGGAGCGGCGCTTTCCTACAACTAAAAATAAGGATTTTTTGTCAAGATTTTAAAATTTCACGTTGTTTTCCACTTCTTTTGATGGTGAGAACACACTGTATAATTTTCTGTGAGTGGTCTTAGTTCACCCTGTATACTGAAACACTTAATGCACATTTTGGCGTGCTGTCAATAAATCACATAAGACATATTCCTTAAATGATAAATGAACAACCCAAAACGATACTTTCATCGCAAACAAAACTGAGTTTAAAGGTACAATGATACCAAGGCGCCGCGATGCTGGCGATATTTCGACGCCCGTCGAGCGTAACTGATGCGACGTCCAGTCGTTGACAAGTCCGAGTGCTTTTTGGTGTCCCCCATGATCGAGCGATGAATATGATCTCTAATCACTCTGAAATGATCATTTCCTTCATAATTTATGAGCAGATTTAATTGCCTTCGCGTGCATTACACGAGTGTGATGTGAAATGATAAATGTTGGGATGAAAATGAACATTTTTAGGAGAAATATTGTTTATTCAGAAGGGTGGATTGATGTTGAAGAGGAAAGGAGTCTCTATTGAATATGTGATTTTTGTAATATCCGACAGAAAACAACTAATTTTTATTATCGTCAATTCGTAAATTTTGTAACAAGGTTCGCGGGACAATGCAAGCAGCGACAGCAACTGAATTGGGTGAATCTGAGATGGCGATGCCGTATTTTTGATAGAATTAATTTAGGGCGCTATTGAAGAACTAAATGAAAATGAATTCTGTAGCGTTCTTGGTTTCACCGGAAATTATTCTAATTTTTAAATTGAATTCTTTGAGCAAATTCTGAATATAATGAGCAAAATATTTTATTTAATTTTTTTATTCTTATATATTTTCAATGATGATAATTTTTCACATGTGAAACGTTCTTTTCTGATACCATGTTTTAATACCATACATTGCCACCAGCCGGAGTTTGAATGTGGCAAAATCACTTTTTCCGGTTATCTAATATTTTTCAAATGACATTCCTATGATGCACCCTGTATAACACATAGTTTTGAAGAAGACTAATCGAATGATATAAAAAATTTTGATTATTTGTCAATTAGTTCCATATATACACAGTGACCGCCAAAAAGTATGTCCATATGGGAAAAAAGTTTATTATTAGAGTATTAGAAAAAATATTCTTGGGAAAAGTTTGTGCATGTGCGATAACCTAAAAATCGATTTTGATACATGTCACGTGATCGCTGGTATGGCAGCAAATTGAAAAAAAAAATACTATGAAAAGGCAAGAAATGGGGTAAAATGGCAACATATCAGAAAAAGTTATTTCAAAAAGTTGCTTAGAATTAAATTTTAAAACTGATTAGTCGAGATCACCAAAGTATTTCGCGCACGAGATGCAAACAACATTTTTTCTACAAACCTCAAAAAGTATTGTTCTAAAATACGTAATATGCTTAGCTAAATATAAAAAATTTTGTCACAGTTAAAAAAAAGACTTAATTATTGTTAAACATTGAAAAATAAATGATTTCTTGGATTTTTGCTTGATTGAGGACCATAAAGGTTAAAATATAAAAATCTCGTACAGTTTACATGCAAGTAGGGTGCGAAATACATATTTCGCGCAAGGTGTCACGATAGTAAAGGAAAATTAAAAAAAGGGTCACTTCGCGAACCTTGTGATTTATTGACATTTGTAAAAAAAATTATAAGTATTTATGGTATGTTCAATTGTTGAATATCAAACTGTACTCACCAAGGCAAGCCATTCTGTGAAGATCTGCGTCGCTATCCAATGCATTTTCATAGCGTTTTTGCAATGCGGTAGCTGCTCTCTCGTGGTCTGGTTCTTCCATTAGAAGACTCAGTCGTTTCAAAAAGTTGATTTGGTCATGTTTCTGGAGGCTATAAAAATGCACTTCAAAATAGATACAAATAAAAATAAAAAAAGGTGTTCAGCAGTTGTAATTTAATATGGGTATAAAGGAAATAAGTTCGTGGCATTAAAAATTTATAAAAACCGGGATTCGAACCAGGACCAGCCGAAAGTTGAAGAGTTAAACATCTGCAATGTTTAAATGATGAAAAAAAATTGATTCGCAAAAAACGGACACAAATACGAAAAAGACAAACTGACATTTGATTTGAACCGATCAAGATTCGAACCTGGGACCTTCCGATAACCAGCTTGCTAGCGGTCCTTAGATTCGAAAACCATTGGCTTATATGTAGAATCTATAATCAATAAATAAGAATTGAAAGAGTTCAGCATATTTATTCAGTATAAAGAGAATAAGACACCGGTTGAAACATTTATAGATTCGATTCATCGCAAAAATGTCATCCTCGCATACTGACAGAAAGCTGAATGAAAAATGCAGAAATTCAGATGCTTCCAAGATGAAACAAACTGAAGGATAAAGGTTGTTGTTGAAAAATTTCGTAGTGATAAGTTCTAAGAGGAGAAGGTAGATATTACTCAGAGACCAATAGTGGAGTTGGCAAGAACATTCTCGAGAGTTGATATTTTAGTTCAAGTATTTGTAGAATTTTGAAGCGTATTTTTTCAAGAAAGAGTAAAAAGAGTATTGAAATTTGAGAAGTGAATCATTCATTATAACTTACTATATTTTATGATCTTCTAGTTTCGTAACGAAGTCTTGTTCTTCATGTGTGAGGAATATGTATGAAGTTCCAGATTTTCCCGCTCGTCCCGTCCTACCTACCCTGTGTAGGTAGTCTTCTATACTTTGTGGTCCGTTATACTGAATTATACAGTCTGCGCTGGGAACATCTATTCCCCTTGATACAACGTCCTGATGAAGAAGAAACCAGGTAGAATATGTATAAAATAGAACAGTATTTGCGATTGTCGAGATATAAAATGTATAATGTACTCGGCATGTTGAAATTTTATCATTGATAACCGTGGCTGTATTTTTATGATAACAAGCAAAAAAGTCAGAAGAATTTCTCAAAGACATTATGTATGTATGTATACAGGATGAACTACAGCCGTTTATTTTTCATTTAATTATCATTTTTAGTAAGTACGTCACGTTGTTCATTTTGACAAATTTTGGTTAATCGATCGTCTAAAAGGCATTGACTGATTCCTATGGATCAAATGTAATTTGTGCTCGAAAGAACAAAGTGTTTGCGTTCACGGAGAGTTAATTTGACATCAACTCTATTTACGTCAATTTTCATTTTGTGAAGTGTATGTTATTCGGTCTGCAAAAATCATTTATTTTTGCAATTCTCTATTGGATGGCATGCTAAAACTTCTTTGGTATCACCAGCTGTAGTACCACTTTTGAAGAAAGAGAAGGAACGAAGAAATACCGAGCCTAACTGTCCTTATTCCAAGGGCGGCGCTTTCCTATATATATATATGGGTTAATTTTTTTGGTTATCATTTACAAATTTCTCTGGTTTTCACTTCTTTTGGTGGGAAAAGCACACTGTATAATTAATTATGTAACCTGTAGAAACAGTACCGAAACAAGTTATTGTTCAGTTTAAAGTGGCAAGTTTTACCATAGAGCTATTGTCCTAAGAAGTGCCGCTAGTAGTACTTGAGTAATACTTATTCTACGAGCATGAGGAGAAAAATCACTAACAAAGGTTTATACATTCAAATACTTTGAAACTCTTAACAAATTCAAAAACTTAGATACAAGAATTACACACTATTATCAATATCAATTATAAAGCAACAGTTGCTAGCTACTTGAAAATTTATGGCAGACGCTAAAATGCGTATACAGGATGCGCGTAAGCATTTTATAACATGTGTTCAAATATGTTATCGGTCTGTAATTCTTTGGAACTCACAAATCTCCGCTTTTGGGGATATCTAAGCATGGTTCGCTCTGCGACAAACCAATCCAGAATCTCTTCCTCCTTATCTAGCCATGACTTGAAAACTTTTGCCAGATGGTGATAGGGAACTTAGAAAAAAAAACGGGAAAACACCCCAGGAAAAAAAAACGGAAATAACCCCCGGAAAGAAACCCCAGACAAAAAAAACTGGAAAAAAAGTAGTAATTATTTAGGCTGATTTATTCAGAGAGAACTTACCTTACGGAGACATAACTAACCTTACGGAGACATGTAAGTGCGTTGAAATTTAATACATACATTCTGCGAGGAGTAATTATTCAGTCTAATCTAACCAGAACGAACTAACCATACGTAGACATTTGGGTGCGTGGAAATTTCATTAATGCTCGTAGGTTTTCCTGTGTTTTTCCCATTTTTTTCCTATTTTTTTTCGAGTTTATTTTTTCCGGGGGTATTTTAACCGTGTACCGCTAGTGGGTGCTGAGAGTTTTTGTCTACTAATTATTATTATTATAATTTTCATTTAGTTAGAAATAACCCAGTCCGGCCCTGTCTCCGGAGACCAGATACATCCAGAGGACACGCTGGAGTCATTTACCCAGATAGTCACCCCAAGTCCATGGGGTGACTGTAGTAAGTGATTACTGGGTCCGAAAATCATGTGCGCCCTGAGTAGACGGCCTTCTGCATTCGTCAGCTAAGATTTCAGCCGCATCACGGCAAGCCAGTATAACTTTCAGATTAGAGAGCAGCGTATCCATCATGCCACCAAGCACCCTTATGATCAGACCCAGAGTGGTTTGGGTAAAGCATGTAAGAGTAAATCTCGATATTTATAATCCGTTTTTCCTTCTTTGTTGGTCGAGGAGGACTACATCAGGCTTATTGACTTGTAATTGCCTGATGCTGGGGAATGAGTAATTTGAATAGATTCGTTACCTCTCTTATTCTCCACGACGGACTCAATATCCCCGGAGCGTAAGACAATACAGGTGTGTCGTGTATACCGTACGAGTATGGGAGATGGTAGTACGTACTATAACTGAAATCAATTTTGTGACTAACGGTGAAATAGAGGCATTCTATGACATTTAGCTGATTAGAAGCTGTGTGCACATTTGACATAAGCCTCAAAAAGACCAGCATCAAATGAGCAAAGACGTGCTCCAGACTTTCATCTGCAACCGGGGTGCTTTAAATTTTCAAATCTTCTTTCATGAATATTTCAAGAAAGGTTGTGGATATTCCAACTCTTCCAATTAATGTAAATAATAAAACCATAAATTATCAGCAAACAATAAAATTTTTAGGTTTATACATTGATGAAAGACTATCATGGAATAAACATATTGATAAAATCCGAAATAAAATAGCACCACTGATTGGTATTCTTTTCAAAATAAGGAATTACATACCTTTGAAATTTCTTAAAAATATTTATTTTTCTCTTATTTATTCACATTTGCAATACCTAGTTTCCATATGGGGTACTGCAAGTAATTGCTTTTTAAATCCATTGAAGAAGCTACAGAATAAAACAGTTAAATGTATCTATAAATTAAATTATATGGAACCAACAATAAATTTATACAAACCAAATGGTTTGCTTGATCTGAACTCTCTCTAAAGTTCAAAATTTGTTGTTTCATCCACTCAATAAGAAAATAAGTGAAAATCTCCAATTTAGTTTTTACTCAAGTGAACAGTATTCATAACCATAATACCAGACAAACAAAATTATTAGCTGCTAGCAATTTTAGAACAAATTTTGAAAAAAATTCCGTTTATTATAATGGCATAGTAAATTACAATTTAATATCTAATGGAACAAAAAATTACCATTCATTAATAAAATTTAAAAATGAACTGAAAAAAGAAATTTTGCGGTGATTTCTTTCATGAACTTGGCACCTTCAATGATTATATGTTTTGAGTTGAAAACTGCTTAAATCTATCTTTAAATATGTATTTATAAGAATTTTGGGTTTGAGCAAATGTCAGTCTTTACTTTTAATAGTTATTATTTACCAACATTTATTGAACACCTTATGTATATGAATATTTGTTTTAAGATTTGTATTATTATTAGTTTTTTAAAGCTTTCTATAAACATGTAATGTTTCTTGGGTAATGAAGCTGATTGAAAAAAAAAAAAAAAATAGAAACGTTTGATGATCAAAATAACGATTACCGAACAAATAGATGTCTAACCATTCAACAGAAAAATTCCGAAGCTAATAACTTTAATTATTATCAAGTACCTATATAGAAGACCTTAAAAAGCAAAATCTTATCCTAATACAAAATTTGATCCGAATTATTAGAGCCATTTCCCAGAACCCAAAACTTATGAATGGATATTCAACTATACAGAGTGGGCCATTGAAAACGAAACAGCGGCTCTGTAGGTCGACAGAACCGAGTAATATAAAAACGCTCGGACACGTCAACCACATTTTCGAGGGGGACATCGTTCGCGATGAAATTCACCCGAAATACATTCCATCCCTCGGAGCTGTGACTGCAACCCCTAAATTTTTAAATGGCAACATATGGCAAGTGATACCTCATTTGAAAGGTATTTTCCTTCTTAATATCAAACAACAAAAATAAATCAATTCCATCGATTCGTTTTCGAGATATAGGAACTTGAAGTTGGGAAATCACTTTTTATTCACTCAATCAATAAAAACAATATCTTATAAAGCAACTGTCGCAATAATTATTATTGTCAATGAATTAAATGTTCAAACTGTCTACCACCCATTTCCATACAATAGTACAAGTTCTGCTCAAAATGAGACCTCACATTTCGTAGCATTTCCGGCGTTATTCGACGGCATTCTTCAATAATTCTACGTCGTAATTCTTCCAGAGATTCTGGTTCGGTTGCATAGATTTTGTTTTTCAAGTGACCCCACAGGAAAAAGTCGAGTGGGGTTAAATCTGGAGATCTGGCTGGCCACTCTATAGCGCCTTTTCTTCCAATCCAACTTCCAGGAAACATTCTATCCAAAAACGCCCTAACAGGCTGTGCATAATGTGGAGGTGCCCCGTCTTGTTGAAATTTCAAGTGGTCTTCATGGTAACGATTGTCATTTTCAATGATGTCTACTAATTGTGGATAAACAAATTCATTCAATAATTCCAAATAAGTTTCTCCTGTCAGGTTACCGTCGAGAAATACTGGTCCAATCAAACGGTCCCCAAAAATACCGGCCCAGACATTGAGTTTTTCGGGAGTTGAGTATGGACTTCGTGGAAAACATGTGGATTGGCATCTGACCAATAACGACAATTATGACGATTCACAGTCGAATTCAAAAAGAATGTAGACTCATCAGAAAAGCAGATGTTGAAAAGAAAATTCTCATCAGCATCTATTTTTGTAGTCATAATTTCACAAAATTCCTGTCGCCTATCAAAATCATCTTCATTCAATTGGTGTACCAAATGTATTTAGCAGGGGTGAAGTTTATGATGTTTCAGGATTCGGCGGATACTGGTTCTACTAATATTGGTAACACTTGCCAATTTCCTTGTGCTCAATGTTGGGTCTGCATGAACTTGTCCTAAAAGTGCAACTTCAACAGCTTCATTTCTCACAGGAAATTCACTTTCTGGGTCTCGTTTCTTGTTGGCTACTGATCCAGTTTGACGAAACTTTTGCACTAATTCTAGAACGTATTTTCTAGCAACAAGTTTATCTGGATGCGTTTCATTGAACAAATTAGCTGTACGGTTACCGTACTCATCATTCTTGAAAAAAATTGTTATTATTTCAACTCTTTCCGCGATCGTATACACCATTATTGAGGAAATATTCAGCAGCTGTAATTCACTCTAATGTCGTTCAATCAACGATCAGTTCGACATTGCCAGACGTCCAAAATTGCGATTTGGCGAAAAAAATTATCGCATACATGTTTTTGTTGTACGCGCATTGGAGTCGAATTCGAGAAAACGTCTTTTTATCGATTCTCAAGAACTTTAACATTTTTTCGATCAAGTAATTGAAGATGAAATAAGAATTTGAAACGGACTTGCATGTTATTTGTTGGTAAACAGTTAGATCATTTAATTCCTTGACAATGATAATTATCTTTAAACAGTTGCATTGTTAGATCTTATTTTTATTGATTGAGTGAAAAAAAAGTGATTTTCCAACTTCAAGTTCCTATATCTCGGAAACGAATCGATAGAATTAATTTATTTTTGTTGTTTGATATTAAGAAGGAAAATACCTTTCAAATGAGTTATCACTTGCCATATGTTGCCATTTAAAAATTTAGGGGTGGCGGTCACAGGGGTGAATTTCATCGTGAACGATGTCCCCCTCGAAAATGTTGTTGACGTGTCCGAGCGTTTTTATATAACTCGGTTCTGCCGACCTACAGAGCCGCTGTTTCGTTTTCAATGGCCCACTCTGTATATTAATCGCCATGCTCGTTCTGCAAACATTCACACCCGTGATTTAAACATCCACTTTTACACTTGAATCCTGAATAGCTATTATTGATAATCTCATGTTTTTTTTGGTTTATGAAAATGTTCAATGTTATCCTCGTATATTACAATGAAACCAAATTCTACAGAAACCGAAATGATGAAACCTTAACCGTAGCCAATTCAAGGAAAAAAAAAACAATTTGGCACTAGGATGGCAAGCATGAGACCACACATTTTGTAATAGCAGCAGTAATCTTCAACATCTTCAAACAGTAATGTGAAATCAGTGTGAGGTACCAATTAAGCGGGGCTTGGTTAATTTGTCTGGCGACGAGTAGTCTTATTAGATTTCTTAAATGGTTGATATCCAACTGCTTTGGCGGTACTGAACAGTTGCGCTATGAAACGGAAAAAGGAGCATAAAAAAGAGGACTACTCGGTGTTGAACGGCAATTGTATAATTGGCCATTAGGTGCAGCCATTTATCACCAAAAAAGCAAGGCAAAGGAATTTTAATGCCATTTATCTATTGCATACCGGGTGACAGCGAAATCATTGGCCAAAGCCAAGTCATTCAGTTGTTTTTCAAGTTAGACTTTTGACATTTGGAACGAAGATATAGTTTCTTAAAACCCATATTTTCCATGGAAAAACAACTGATGTTATCGAAATGGCAGCGCAGGAGAGATTTCTAACAAAATCAATATGGCGGCACTGTGATCGATTGTATTTTCATCATGCAACCTAATAAAATAGCAAATAAACGTTTTTGATGAAACATGTAGAAATTTTGATTCATCACCAATCAAGATTCATTTAAATGACAATCATTGGCAACACCGCAAATCGTAAACTGTTCTCACGGAACAATTTTTTTTATTCCCGATTAACCATTGCATAGATTTAATATCTAGCATCAGTATAAATTAGGTGTTCATCATAATATTTTCATTACTTCAAAACTCATTTTGTCTCAAGCATTATACGTGGCCATTACAGATTTACGAATGAAAACGTTTACGTGAATAATTTACGCTTATCAAAATAGTCAAATCATATATCATGCCCATTCAATAAATTTTCAGTGAATGACCTAATACTCTCTCCATTTTGTAATGTTTCAGGGATTTCGTTTTCTTTAGTTTTTGATACGTTGATTTTTTCCAGTTCTTTCCACTGTTCCTTAATATTAGAGTTCCTCAATTTGGAGTTCAAATAAGCTTTTTTCTCCATTTATCGCATTGGTTGTGAAATTTCTGAGTCGTTTATAATAAGTCCAATGTACTGATAGTTTAGATTGTTTGAATATTTTTAGTGCCTTATTTCTCAATTTCTGCATGAGCCTGATATTTTCAGTTATCCAAGATGAGTACTTTATTTCGTTAATGAGACAAGATTTTTTTGGGACATGATAATCTAATAAATTTGTATTATTATCTGTAAAAAGTTTCATTTACAAATCATTATCTGCAGTTGTGAAAATGATATGTCAAGGCATTGCAATTGATAATTGAAAATGAAAGTGGGCATGCGCAAAATCGGCGAAATGACGTCATTTGTTATCGAATAAAAATTTGTTTATTTTCTGAGTGATATGTTAAAATATTTTTTTTACAATAAAAATAATGGATCGTGAAGAAATGTTAACCACGGTGGCTCTTTTTATAGATATGAACATCTTCCTCACAACTGGCATACTGAATATAATTCTTAATTTCTTAGTTGACGTTTATAAACACCTCCTTAATTGCTTATTGTTAATTCTCAATTGTTGATTCTAATTTCTTAGTTTAGTTGAGTTTATAAACCCATCATTGATAGGTTGCCTGTCACAAATATAGAATTTTGTCTAATGATGTGCCTATTTCTCTGCTTTATTATGGTGATAGTGATCCCCTTTTAGATAAAATACTAACAGTGTGCTGTGTTTCAAATAATATGTGTTTACCAATACTACCTTTGTCAAGTTCGTTACGTAACCTATACAATTAAATTTTTAACAAGTAGGTAGTAAATAAATCTTCGATACAAGGTTTTAAATTGCGCGTACGATCATGTTGAGTGCATTATCACTGGATATATTACGGACTATAATCCGTTGTCCGACAAGTACGCAGCACGTTTTCACGTCTAAAGCTAGGCTGGTTTCACGTCCAAATGAACCTATTGAATTTTACAGCTGCCATTTTTACACCACAGCATAACTCGGCCATTATGAGCCTTATCACAATACAATCTCAAAAGCTCAAATTATTATGAAACTCATATAGTTTGGGTAAATTAACTACACAGAAATTTTCATCTGGTAAACACAGTATGTACAATTTTTCGTGCTTCACAATCATGAACGAATCCAGCTTCAAAATATTTGTAGCCTGTAAACTTTTGTAGGCCTTCATTTGCTTTTTGTATACAAACTAAGTGAGAAGCAGATACGTAATAACTTCAAAATGCAGTTACTGGTGGGAAGAAATCTAGAGTGATAACCATTTTTTCAGGAGTGAAAGTGAAAAGAATCCAGACATTGAATCACTCTAAGTTTTGTCTCTGTATTTCTCTGTATTATTTTAATGATAAATAATCACTTCAATTTGAAACAGCCACAATATCTATAAAAAATCAAAACCAAACACAAACAATAATTCTTGTGTGCCTCTGAGCGGCCATTCAATTTTTAAAGAGCCGATGTCACGTGTTCTGTATAACGTAATGATAATTTGACACAGATCTTTCATGAGGCCTGTGTAATTCGAGATTCCATGGTGCACAACTTATACAATGTTGCCAAGTTTAATTTTGATACTTTTTCTTCATTATAGACAAACTGACAGTCAGAAAAAAATCCCGAGTTATATCAACGTATAGGTACATTATCTAATAATAGGGTTCCCTCATGGGTTGTAGAAAGGTCTATTTCAAGATAAGTGAAGTTTTTTTGTAAATTTTAATCATATTTAGCCATAGGCTGTTTTGTAAGTCGTTGATTGTGGGTAAATTTCTTGTTTTGAGTGATTATTTGGTTGAGGAATTTCAAGTAAGTAGTGGATATTTTGCATGGAAATACTTGTCCCTGATCAATTTTGTTACTGATTTTGTATTGTGATTCGTGGGGAAGGAAGAACTTTTTCCTGAACTGGTTGAAAACGGGACCAACTGCTATGCAAACCCCCTCATATCCAGTCAACCCACTCCCTTTTCTACATACTTCTTTCTCCGTTTCCAGCTGTGCGACAATCACAATCGTTTAGTCATATCATCCTATTGAACGACCGAATTTAATTCCGACTTATCAAATGTGTATCATTACGATTGAAAAGAACGCACTTAACGTTTTTTCTTCACAACACAAAATACATTGTGATCGCCACAGGTGACCGAGGCCTAGTTGGTTGGCGAAAGAACGCATGCTTTGTTATTTACAATAGCTACTAGATATTATTTAATGGGATTTCTGTCGGAGTTCGTTTTTGTCGTTGTTGGTAGGTCCATTTTTTCTACTCGAGGCAATCAACAAGACACAGCAAGAGATAGAGTGTCATTAATTTGAGAGCATTTTGTTTTGGTGTCGTTTATACAACAGTAGTCACATTGAGGTCGGCGACACACTGATAAGTACACGAATTTTCCTACGACCACGCGATAATCTTACTATCAATGTTATTGACATGTGTACAAGAAAATCGAAAATTCTGACTGGGAACGATTTGAACTGACTTCATTTATTTCGAATAACTATTTTCAAATAGAAAATGTGTTTTACCACATAATACCTTACGGCATAAAAATTATACACGATTTATTTTAAATTATTATTACAACTGCGAAATATTCTTGCATGAGACAAGTCAACTACAGTTATATAAGTCCAACTAACCCAGTTGTAAAAATGCGCAATTTATGACAAATTGTATAAGAGAGGTCATGGGCTGAATTCCACTCAACGTTATACATTTTTATCATAAAAATAAAAGAAACTTTTTAGAAAAAAAAATTTATTTAAATGCCCTTGAAAAAAGAATATAAACTTTGAAGTAAATCGAACTCATCATTTTGTTAAATTATGAAATTTTATATGATATAAAAGCTTGTCGCGAGAAAAGTATTTTTTATAAATTTAATTTGAAATCATCTGTATCAAGATTTATTCCCGCGATTAGCTTTTATACCATATCAAATTTTATAATGTATCAAAATGATAGGTTCGATTTACTTCAAAGTTTGACGCGCCAGGAGCTAGGTTTTCGGCATACATATCCGAGAGGACAGCTCGAACGGTAGAGCGCGTGGGTCATAGATATCAAAGCCAAGCAACATGATGCGAAGTTATGGTTTGGATAAAGACTCACGGACGGCCTCCTTTCGAGATCTATTCTTTAGGGGGTTTAAGCACCCTGCAAAAAATTTTCTGGTGTCGTAATTTTCATCGTCCGAAACAATCTGAAAATTTTCCAATTTTCCACGCATTCAGAATCTAGACAGAGGGTAAAAAAATATTACTGAAATATTCTTCCTCATAGTAGATATAGACAAACAAATTCATATTTACTTGCCTATAAAAAATTAACACTTGAAACAATCAGCTATCAGCAGTTATCACTACTTACGGTACAAATTAGAACTCCAGCCTTGGCAGCCCTAAACCTAGTGAAGACATCCTTCCTAGCACTCTGCTCCATGTTACCATGCAGCTTGAAGAACTCCAAATTCAGCACAACCTCTTCTTCATCATCACTATCATCTTCCATCCCATCCAACAGAATAACATCACCACTTTTCAACTTCCCCCTATTCTTCGGCATCTTAGCTAAGAACCTCGTGAAGAGTTCATAGTGGTAATCCACCATAGTACTTGTTCCCATAAAAACGAAAGCTTTCGAAGATTTCTGGACCAGAGATACTAGCATAGCTGACAATGTAAAAAGTCTGTGTTTCACATGTGTCACTATGAACTGTTGTTTAACAGTGTTTGGCATCACCATCATTTCTGGGTGCAAGTCCGACCACTCATCTAGAGTGTCTACGTAAGTATGATCTTTCATGGTGAAGTCAGCTAGCTCAGCAACACCTTTCGACATTGTTGCAGAGAGTAAGATGGTTTGCCTAATATTGCTTGATAAATTTCTCAGTGGAAATGTAGACTGACCTTCATCTTTCTCTTCAGTGATCAGTTCATCATCTTCTGTATGGTGTCTGCCTTTCAATAGGGCCATTGGATCATAATCTGAGTGTGGTTTGGAGCTGTCCAGCTCTTCTACTATTCTGAAAGGACAAAGCATAACAGACTGTAAAGTACTTGTCATCACAATACTGTCATAGGTAACAACGTTTAAGTGAGCTTTGATTCTATAATTCAATGACATTTAAATAAGATGAGTCTCCTTATGTAATGTAACTGAAAGAACTCAGTTATATTTCAATTGTATTCAACTGGAGGAAGTAACGAAAAATAAATAGAACTTATTTTTCTTGAAGATACACTCAAGTCATTTTTCAACAAACCTCACAGAAAAGTGGCCGAAGGTGTGAAATGTGATTTATTATAATCAAACTTGAATATAAACATCATATTTTCTAGATTCTTTTTTTGAATTTGGAATAACTTGAAAATTGAAATAATAAATGAAGAGAACGCTAAAAGAAATATATGAACTCATTTCAAATACTGCAAAGGATTCCTTCTTCTAACATAGATGGATTTCAAGGTTGAAATTATTTTTCACTACATGAAAATGAAACCCATACCAAACTATTCCAGTGAAAACGTATGGTGAAAGTATTTTTATGATTTTTTTGTAGAAAGTTTGGTGTAAGACTACATTTCCTTTAACACACACCGAAGGATAACCTTGAAAAGCCAAGATACAAAATGGAAATAATTATTACTGCTTTTTTTGGAGAAGGGGGTTGTTGCTCCTTATTCTAGTTCAATCATTGGTTATGAAATAACATTTGTCAAAATCCATTAATAGTAAGTATAGAAATAAGAAAGAAGCCTTGGTGCCAATAAGTCAATAAGATACACTAACTACAAAATGAGGATGTCACTTAATTATAATTATATATATATGTCCATATATATATATATATGGCCTAATCTCTTAGAAGTTTTGATTTTGAATGATTCTTGATTCAATATAATATGAATTCTGTATTATCAGAAAATGGAGCATCAACCTGAGACAATTTCTGACATCTTAGAACTTCAATTTGCAAATAGAGGACAGAATAATTTTTTTTCGACAAACTTCCGGGAAGTACCCACTTCCCGCATGCTTTTTCTTTGAGAAGAAAGTAATTGTCTGATTCAAGAGTTAATTCATGTTATTAACTCACTTAGACTCTGCATACTGTGTATAATATGACTACTCGAACCTAGCACATTATGTTGAAAAACTGCATATTCAGTGTAGTTTTTGACATGGTTTAGTTGTCAATAAATACCTGTCACTTCAATTCACGAAGTGTTTTCATTTGAATTCCTAATTATTGAAATAATTTCAAAATGAGCTCCAATTGCAGTAAACTAGGATTATCTTTTTGCTCAAGAGGAAGATATAGAAAGTTGTATAATGTCAAAAACTACACCAAATGAGGAATTTTTAAAAATAACTTGCCAGGTTCACTTGGTGATTTTGCTTACAGTATGAAGAGTCTGAGTATAAATTAATAAAATAAATTAACATGTGAACCGGGCAACTGTTTTTTTTTCCAAAGGTATTGCACCAATATTTTTATTTTGGATTTTAATCAATAGAAGGGTTATTAACGATTGCATAACAAACATTAGAATCTCAAACTATAAAGTTTGGTACCTACGTCACTAGAAATACTGATAAAAGATTTCGATTTTTAGAAGTGCCAAAATCTACAAAACTATCAATATTTAATAAGGTAATATTGTGATATTCTGGTCAGTCATGAGCTGGACTATCAGCCCCCCAAAGGATGACGTTGAGTTTTGAGAAACCCTGTATAAATCTTCAGGTGGGTGTAATTTGCTTTTAGAAAAAAATTATTTTTAATAAGAATGCTCCACGATTTTTTTTAAATCGCTTGATTATTATTTTAATCATAATTTATAACTTCTGAAAAAAATAATGCCACAAGTGAATATCTTACCGAACAATATCCTTTTTGAAACCCATATCTAGAAGACGATCGGCTTCATCTAATACTAGACATCTCACTTTGTCTCTTTTGAAAGCTGCAGTATGTAGTAAATGGTCCAATAATCTACCAGGGGTTGCTATGAGTATGTGCACCCCCTTTCGGAGTCTAGTTTTTTCTGTATTCCGATTTTCACCACCACAAAGGTAGCCAGCTACTATCCACTGGAAAGTCTAAACAGAAAAGAAATTATGAATCATCACATAATTTTAAATATTCAGTTAATCGTCGGTCTGTCATATGTATGCTAAATTTTAGAATATTTGGGGGTGGATATTGACTTCAAATATTCATATCAGTATTATTATTACCACATTTTTATAATGAAGTCCTTTTATTACCATCAGTTCTCAGTTCTTGATATGTGTGCCAAATTTTAGATTACTCGGAATTTGAAAATTCTCATCATCATTATTATTATTATTATATTATTATAAAATTCTTGTATTGCCGTCGGTTCTGGAAATGTATGCCAAATTTTAGATTATTCGGAGGAATGCTAGAGGCAGAAAATATAATTTAAAATTTCACATCATCATCATTATTATTATTAGTGATATCGCGTTTTTTCAGGAAAGATGCCTATATGAATGAACTTTGAATGCAAAACCTCATCTGAATACAAAATTTGATCCAAATTGTTGGAGCCGTTTCCGATTTCAAAAATATATATACAAGAATTGCTCCTTTAAATATTTTCATAAAATCAACAAGGACATAAGGAGGTTTAACAATTACTATGGTGACAAATCAATAGAACCATAATTTAAAAATAATAGTTATAATAATTTATTCTTAAAAGTTTTTTAGAATGGACAGCCTGCTGTTCAAAATGGATGAGTTTATGTTTTTTTGGCAATGATTTAAATGATCAGCTAAATATTGAAGTTTTGGTCAGCTCAACAAAGTTTTCTATCAGTAAATAATAATATATTGAATTGGGACGCTACCATTGGCCAGCAGGAATAAGAAAATTGATCAGCAAATAATGTAATATTAGGCAGCTCTAAAGTTGGTTTCAATTAAATATACCTGCAGCAATTTAAGTAAAAAAGAGGCAAATTGTGAGTCAGATTTAATAAATTTTTTTTGGAAGGAGAAATCAAAATGCCTCCTTTTCACCATGACTTCAATATGCAGACCCATAAACATATAACTTGTATGCATTATTTTTGTGCTGACCAACTGTATAATTTTGCTGCAAAATTTGTATTTCGTATTTGTATTTCGTGCAGAAATACAAATTTGGCTTCATTCAATTACATTGATACATGCACACAACTTGACAATTTCACTCAAGTAATTATTTTGCCAACATATACATATCAAGATGAGCCTGTATTCACTTATTTTCTGTTAATAGTTTATTTGCTAACCAAATATAACACCTGTTTTTTTTTACCTCGAAAAAATACATAATATGATTCAAAACCTATTTTTTTTGCTAACCCAATATTTAAATAGCGAATCATTAAATTACTTCTTGTTTATTGTGTTACAGCTACTTACATTTATTTTTCCAAACAGTTCGTGGGTTTGCAAGGCTAACTCTCTAGTTGGTACCACAATGATAGCTTGAACACCATCACTCCTCTGTAATCTAGGATTCAGACTTTGTAAAGCATCCAAAATAGGAACGGCATAGGCCAAAGTTTTGCCAGATCCTGTTTGGGAACGAATCTGAAAATTCATAAGAATAATTTGCGATAATCTGGGACAGTCTAAGGCTGCAAAAACACTCTTTATTGTCCAGTAAAAAGCACAAGAGCTCTGCTATGCAAAAGTCAGCGCAAACCAAGTAAATCTCTATTAAAAAAACTTAAGATATTACCCCACACGTGTCTTTACATATTTGAAGTTGCCTGTTATATTTATAAAAGAAAAAACAATTAGCTTTGTCGCAAAGACATTGAATAGATTGAAATTAACCCAGAACTACTGTCCTCTCAGTATTGGAATCCAAATATATAATAAAGATCCTCCGGACATAAAAGATCAAAAGAACCATTTCAAATTAAAAAAATCTCTATCAAAACTTCTAAGGGGCGGTTTATTCTATACTTTGGAAAAATATTTTAACATGTAGCATACTTACAAATTTATTGCTGAATATTATGATTGTATATTGATGTTATAACCAATTTATATCATGTATTATGTTATGCATTTAAATTTTTGATGCGTTTTTATACCAATGGGTCTTTTTAATGAATAAATTTGATTTGATTAGCTGATAATATTAATGATAAATATATCTTCCATTGGACAAAAAATACCTGTTGTTAGTGTACATCAGTATTAGAAGGGTGCACTTAACATATGAGACTATAAGTAGCTTAAAAATAAATGATTGTAAGACAAAACATCCCATACAGTTGGAGCTTTCTTCATTTGAATAAAATTGTCAACTAGTATCTGATTGGTAGTGAACCGCATAGACAGGGAACCATAACTTTACAATAATTATGATGTAAGTACTTCTGTTCTACTAAACCCATATTGATCTTGATAAAGAAATTGCAGCTTACCAGAACATTATTTCCTGCAAATATAACAGGTATAGTTTTCTCTTGCACGTTTGTTAAAGCTGTAAAACCAATTTTTTCCAAGTTTGATACAATATGTTTGTGGATTTCCAAGTTACTGAACTTGTTACTAGCGCTGAAAACTTTTTCAACCACTGATCTGCCTCTTGTGTTTGTTTTTACATATACGTCTTTCTGACCCACAGCAAACAAAGAATAAGATTGATTTTTGTTTTCCGTTTGAATTTGTGAAGGAGTTATGCCTTGTTGTGCAGCTTGTTTAGCTGCAATTTTGTCTTTCCTCTGCTTTCGTTTGATGAATTTTGTGGGATCATCACCTGGTTTCACCGCTGTCTCAAGCTGTGTTCCAAGATCTTTGCTTCGGTTTTCATTTTCAATTGGCCCAAGCTTTTTACTTTGGATTATAGATTTGACTTTCGTTTTTTTAATACCACCATCTTTTTTTGAACTACGTTCAATAACACCGACTTTTGTCATAGTTTTTGAAATGAGATTGTCGGTCTCTTTCGTCCCTGTGTTCTTCACATTGGATACCTTCTTTTTTTTAACAAATGCTTTTCCTTTAGGAAGTTTATCACCACCATTCCAAACTACAGTGAAACTCATCTCAGATATATTCTTATCTCAACACAATATGAAAAGAAACCTGAAAAAGTGAAAGTACAAATATTAAATTTACCAAGTAAACGGTTACTTACAAACAGTATCAACGATGTAGGCAGTCATAGATAAAAAAGTAAAAAGACTCAAACTCAAAACAATTGTATTCTACATTTTAAAAAATGCATACATTTTGGTCAATGTTTTGATATTTTATGTTCATGCTCGTTTCAATTTTTAGGTTAAATTAGTCATTTCAGATTTTCAGGTTATGCTGTGGTTAGTATGTCGGCGAAGTGAAAATTTCGTGTCTCAAATTACGATAACGTTACGCAGAGTACGGGAGTTATTCCTGGTGGAATTTATTCCCACTTTCTAATTTGAAAATTCTTTGAAATATATAGCTTTCCTGATGAATTTAAATGAACTATAAACGAGTGGATAAAACAAATAAATCTTATGAATAGTTTTCACGTGTTATGACTTCATACATCCAACTTGTCAGTTCTTATTCTACAGCTTCAACAGTTATCAAGGATAATGAACGATTGCAATTTGAATCATGAAGCCTAATGAAAAATCGAAATGTAATTTCACATTTTGATTATTTTCATCAGTAATCACGTATTTTATTAAAAGAACATCGAGAAAACCAAAGGAGAGTAGATACAGAAAAAAATTTAACGAAAAACTCCAACAACTTTTTTTTTGGATAGATAAATAAATTTTCATTATACCCATCTGAAAACACTATATTTACATGCTTATTTAGCGTACCAAAAGTGGGTTTTTTCCATGCGCCCTCACGGAAAATTTTACGGTGCGCTAGTGTCATTAGCTGCCTACTTACATGTCAAAATAAAATAATGTTGACAGTTCTCCAGAAATCGCAAATAGATTATATGAGCTGAGTTCGGCTTGGTCACTCTTTTGACTCTATTCACTCGGTAAAAGCACCATATGCGTTCGGGTATAATGAAAAGCGTCCAAGGAGTGCGAATTTCAGCGTTCGGGTTTTGTGACGGGAGTGGATAGAAGTGACTCCAAAAGTACCACCTCGACCTATGAGGGCACAAGCTAGAGCAGCTCTTTTTCTCTCTGGGTCTCTGGTTTTAACCTAAAAATGTTATGCAGTTCGAGCAAGGTCAAGTCGAAGCACCGATAAATCATTATTTGAAAATAGGTGATCAATTGTGTTAGTAGATATACACTTTGATATACAGGTTCTCTTTATTATCAAAAAAGTCGTTCGGGAACTTCGGACACAGAAAACCGCGGTGCTTCAAAATTTGCCACCTGTCTTTATCCACTTTAGCTCCACTCTCACTCCGCTCCAACTCCTTATAACCAATCCGAACTCACCTATAGAGCACTGTCAGTGACGTAATATGACAGTTGCGGAACAATATGTCATATATAGGGGGACAAACAAACCAAACCCATTGAACCCATTTTTCATAAGGCTACGTGAATCTTCTGGTCAATTTTCTGCGAAAAGTGATTTCATAGGAAAAAGTTCTTTGAATCATTGTGATAATTAATTCATCAAATGTCAAATGCTTTGTTTGTCCCCCCATGATCGTCATGATGTGACATTTTAGCTGACAGTGCTCTATTGTTTGTATATTTCCTTAGCAACGAAGTAAATAACGCTTGTTTGGTGACAATTTTTGGATATTTTTAGTGGAAATATTTAAAAATGATTTGCACAGAGGAAGAGATATCATGTGAAGCGCAAAAGTGCAGAATTACTGCCCAAGAAGTTGTTTTCAGGAACTTGACGCGCTCGCACGCAAAAAGCTTATTTTCTTGACCAGCAATGAAATATACTATGATCAACTTACATATTTGTATTTTATGAAAGCAGAGTTACTTCATTCCCAGAAAGTCATTTCATTTCCGAACAAATTCGTAATCTTCGTACACGAACTAGAATAATAATTGATGTTTAGATGATGTATTTTGAGTTTGAAGACAGCCTTCCTCCACATATCTTTATATTTTGTTTACGATAAATTTAATTTTCTGAGAAATTTCAAATACAAATTTTTCTTGTTTCTATTTAAAAATCTACGAGATGAGACAATGTATATACCTTACAGCAGAAAGAATTCATACTGAAAAAATTCCAGTCTGAACAATAGAGTCAAGTTTTTTATGAATATAGAAATCAACAATTACTGAAAGATAACACCCTACCATTTTTGGTATACTCTGTATTTGGTCTTTTTGTCCGTTCCTCCGAATAATTTTCTGAATAAGCCCTCTGTAACTACATCATGAAAGGGCGGATTTAGGGATATCAATCACTTTTAGTGTATTTAGGGTCAAGGGATCAAAAGGGCACTTTAATGGAAAGCTAATGTGCTACTAATTCCCACAATCCTGTTCATCTGAAAGACTAACACATTTCAATTGATTGTGGGCGTTCGATATTGGGAAATATTCATTCTTTTATAATAGATTCATTGCTATAGGAAAATTCAAAAACGCTCAGATCTGTTTGATAATAAAAATGAAAAATGTATTATATATTTCAATTATCCGTAAAAATCCCTATACAATGGTATTTTCGTCGGCAAGAATTCAAGAGAAAACAATCACTGTTCCGGCAGTTCAATTATATATCTCAAATATGAGATATAAAAATTCCCATGTTTTTTTATAACTTTATATTTGTAATCGTTCACGATTTACTGTTGCGTTAAAAATTAACAGTGCTGCTCCTAAAGTGGCATAAGGAGTCAGTAACACAGCTTACTCATAACACATGGCTAATGACCATAGCAGTCGATGCCAAAACACAAAAAAAAGACTGAAATAAATCTGGAATTTATCGCATGTCTCTATAATGACGTCATCATAGTATTTGAAATCAATTCTAAAATTTCATTCACCTAACCCTAAAAAGCAGAAAATAATAATAATATAAAAAAAACAATGTACCATGTTTTCACAAAGTACTAAAATGTATAAAATAATTTATCTAATCCTTATGGATTAGATATAAAACCTCATATAGATTTCTAACTTTTTCTAAATTATCCTGAAAATTCATACTTTGCAACTTTTGATATGGCTATTAAAATACTTGTGAGATTGTAAACGAAAAACATGGGGCACGTGCAAAACATAACTATAAAGATTGTAGAGAGTAGCTATCAATAAACGAAAGAACTTAATTATCGGTTCACAATTATTTCAATAAAATTGTTAGTTGTGCTATTAATGCATCAATTATCTACTGCATGCGCCCCATGATTTTCGTTTCCAAACTTACAAGTATTTTAAAGCTATCAAAAGTTGCCAATTATGAATTTTCAGGATAATTTAGAAAAAGTTAGAAATCTGTATGTGGTTTTATCCTTCGAGAGGATTAGAGAAATTATTTTATACTTTTTAGTCCGTTATAAAAACATGGTAGGTACATTAAATTTTTTAGAGTATTATTTTATTCTTTAAAAATTCTGAATAGATAGCAAGACTTCATGTTCATTAGTTTCTTCTATCAAGAAGGAATTATTTTGGTTGGAGGTTCATTTCTTTGTTATTTTTACTCTAACACTCTAACGACGTTAGTGAAACACTTTTTAATGCTGTACGGTCAATTATGTTGTTTTCCAACTATCATCCAAGATAACCTTTCAAATCATGTAGCACTTCAGCACTTGCCCTATGATGATATTTGTGGTTGTAGAAAAGAAAAGAAATCATCAGCAGATTTTCTACTTGAACATGAAGCTGACCTGTAGGACAGTTTTTCTTGGTATTTTTCTCAACCCTCCGGTCGGTCCGTATGTATTCCTTCCATATGAAATGCAATTGAAACTTGTGCTACATGATGCGCAGCACTTAAATCAGAACAAACATTCTTTATTGGGAGGAATATCCTCTCTTCCGAAACGAAAGGGAACAATGAATATACCAAAGTTCCCTTTTTCCATTTCTTTTGTGTACTGAATGGTCGATTTGTCCAGATTAGAGCCATTAATTCCCAAATGAACTGAATATTTTGGGGTATCGATTAGCTTCAGAATTTTATATTTTCGCTACTATAGATGTATCGGCCTATAATCCGCTAGAGTGCTTGCACGTGCCTAAACCACGGTGGAACTAATATCTTACCAATATTCTGTCGAATTTTCAGATTGAGGGATGCACATACAGGGTGAGGCAAGATGCTTTTTCATTTATAAACACTGAAATTGCTGAACCATAATTTTGCAAACTTGTTTAAAATTAAGCGTAAAATAAAAAAATCCAATGATCTGCCTGTATACTGTTCTCCGTTTAAAATTTCTTGTTGAGATTGATATTGACATTTTCTTGTAACTACCTACCTCTATCTTTTTTTAGTACTCATACTTTAAAATTCTTCATTTTCAACAGGCACCCGTGCCTAGGTCGTCCTTTTTAGACAAAAAACTTTACATTAAGATAAGAAAATGTGAACTAATTATATATTATGAACTGTACAATGCCAAGCGGATAAATATATTTCATTTGATTTAATTTGATACAGGGTGTCCTATTAAACAAAAAAGCTAATTAGTCGTTTTGCCTTTTTAAAACACGTTGGATAAGTAAAGCTGAAGCCATTAAACGGTTCGGATGAAACTTCACAAAACTTTATTATTCAACATTTTTTGTAATATCTAAAATAAATAGTTCACTATTATTATATATTATAAACCTGTTTGCGCTCTCGCAATTGTACTTGAGACCCCCTTGGTTTTTTTTCAGATTCGTGGTCAAGAGATACAACTATGTAACGTCACTTTTCATTTTAATTTATAGACAGAGCCCGATAAACTTATTTTTACCAAATTAGATCAGATTTCACGTAAACGTACCTAATTTGAAGCGTTACCAGTATAGAATTGAATTTTATTATGACAGTTTTCAATCGTTTCAAATAAAAAAATTCAAAGATCACTGAAAAATACCGCTTATTATCACTCTGTTCGTATGTTCGGTATGTTCGGTATTTTTTCCTTCTGTCTTTCTGTCAAGCACTTGCTGGCATCAGATTGACCTGCAATTTTGCACACCAAAGGCCAAATAGAAATCGTGTAGAAATTCGAAAATAATTACGAAAACTGGCGAAAATATAATCGTAAAAATAGTGAAAAACATGAAACCATCGAATAATTTCATTTAAAAAAAAACATAAACCCCCGTAGTAGTAGTAGTAGTAGTAGTAGTAATCATGGGGAGGCCGCTGCCGCAGCCAGGCAAGTAGGACCCAATGGGCTCTTTTTGCCATCCCCCGCTCTCCACATAACTACATTGCCTCTTCTAGTCTTCCTTTCCGAATCTTTGTGACCTTCTAATGAAGGTCAGTATGTCCGCCCACTCTAGTTCGATGAGTTCCTCTTGTTGGAGTTTTTCGACTCCGAAGATTTTAAATCTTTGCCTCCCGTACGCCTCACACTCGCCAAGGAAGTGAGACGAAGTTTCTTCGTCTTCTTCGCACATATGGCAAGTGGGATTGTCTTTTATACCCATTAGTAACAGGTGTCTACCTAGTTTGTTATGGCCTGTTAGTATTCCTACAAGGAGGCGTAGTGTTTGGCGATCTCTGCCTAAAAGCCACGTCATCCTTGACTTGCTAGAGCCGGCCACAAAGTCTTTTGACTGCCTGCAGCCGGCGGTATTCCTCCAAGATTCGTTTAGTTCTCTTTCCACCCATTCATCTAGGGCAGAAGAGATTTGACCTCTTGCAATGCCTAGTACTGGCTCCGGTCCACAGAACGGCGCAGCGGAACAGGTTCTGGCAAGCTCATCTGCCACCTCGTTTCCCGGCACCCCCCTGTGACCAGGGACCCATACCAACTCGACGTCCTTTGTTTCCGCTAATTTCTCAAGAGCATCTCCGCATTCCTGTACCAAAACTGAGCTTGGTCTAGGATGACAGATAGCTTTGAGCGCTGCCTGACTATCCAAACAGATATAAATTTTCTGTTCGGGCCCTTCTTTCACCTCTTGCCTCGTAGCTACGGTTAGAATGGCGTACACCGTGGCTTGGAAAACTGTTGTGTATCTTCCTAGCGCGTAGCTTTCTCGTATATCTCTTCCTTCCAGGTAGATGCCTGCGCCAGAAGCCTGTTTGTCAGTCAGACGCGAATCGTCCGTGTACCATACTAGGCCTCCTGGACGAAGCTCCACTGCGTTTCCTTCCCATTGTTCTCTGCTTGGAATAGTAAGCGCAAACTTCCTATTCCATCGCAGTCTGTCTTGTGCGCTGTTCACTCTGAGGACGGAAATAGGAATTTCCTGCTCCGCCCACTTTGCGATTTCCGCATGTCCTATCATCTCTCCTTCGTTTACTCAGACCTCCGAGTCTCGCATCCTTAAATGAGCTGCCATTGCCTCCTTCTTGATCCAGACTGGAAGGGGTGGTAGCCTCAACAGTACCTCCAATGCCGCAGTTGGGGTCGTTCTCATTGCACCCGTTATTAATAAACAGGCCAACCTCTGGACCTTACCGAGCTTTTGACCTATTGTGCCACTCTCTGCGCCTGGCCACCATACAGCTGACCCGTATTGGATCTTTGGTCTTACGACCGCCGTGTATAGCCAGCGCATAATCTCTGGATTGGTTCCCCAATTTTTCCCTACAACTCTCCTCAGTTGCCATAAGATGGCTACCGACTTTTGAATAATCCTATCGACATGCGGCCTCCATGAAAGTTTGGAGTCCAGAACCACCCCCAGGTATTTGACCTGCTGAGCCAATTGCAGCTCTCGGCCAAACATGGTGGGTGGTCTGAACCCATCTTTTTTCCTGCGTTTGGTGAACAGGACCATTTCTGTTTTTGTCGGATTCACAGAGAGCCCTGCTTCCCCACACCATCTTTCGATTATCCTACATGCGGCCTGCATAAGGTCGCAGACGACACCGATGAATCGTCCGCTGACTAGGACAACTCCGTCATCCGCGTAACCCCCCGTAACTATCGTACCTCTGGGCACCTGGCGCACCTATTGAGACAGATAAATAAATTCTAAAGTACAAAATAAAATAATCGTCAAAAATATTCTCAAAAACAAGCTTTTATTTATGAGCTATATAAAAAATAATATTTAATGTAAGAAAACTACTAAGGCGTAGAACGGATTTACAACTTGAAATTAGTGTTAATTTCTAGTTACAAATTGAGGCTGATTTTTGAAAATAGACCGTATTGAGCATTGGTGTTCAACAAATTTTGTCGGAGAGTATCAAATAAATGAAATAGTAAAGTCGAAGTAACCTTCTCTCCAAATATTTCCACCACGTGGAAAATATGAGGCAAACATCTGGCTTATACCACGACGGACATTGAGCTACATCTGAAATATATTTGTGCAACGTTCTTCCGGGCAGACCCAATTGCAAATGCATATTCCAGTTAAACAGTAGATTATCCTTCAATTGGTTGGGCAAGACCACCTGCAGACGCGTTTTGAGGTTCTTGCCTCTCGTCAGCGACAGGGTAGGTCGGACAACATTTAAGTCGTCCTGCCCCAGCCCATTAAATTATAATCCACTGTATAACTAATATTTCCCCACAAATGAAGCAGCGACTTACAGTAAAAGCCAGTCGCAGCGCCACCCGCAAGGAAAACACAAAAAGCATTTCTCGGTAGCAAAGAATTTTTGCCGGAGAGTATCAAATAAATGAAATAGTAAAATCGACAATGTTGAAGTACCCTTCTTTCCAAATATTTCTACCATGTGGAAAATATGAGGCAAACACCTGACAGAAAACAACTACTTTCCTGACTTATACCACGACAGACATTGAACTACAACTAACATATTCTCTTGAAAGCTTGAGGCGTGAAATGTTATTACACTTGAAATGAAATCTTGAGCTTTCAAAAAAATATTTGTGTTTTAAAAGTTTTTAGTTTTCATATACTGAGTATTATTTTTTTTATTTCAATAGGTTGTCAATGAAAGCTTGTTTTGAAACATATTTTTTGTTTATTTTATTTCATTACCTTAATTCCTTATTCATCATTTTGTAAATAACTTGTAATTTTGGTGTATTATTATTCAAGAAACAGAAGAATATCGACCTCTTTTGGTATTTTTGCTAAGCAAATAATGAATTTAGGCGTTACTTTATGGACACACTGTATATTTATTTGTTGATCATTGATCAACAATGATCAACAGTTCAATTGATTCGAACGAAAGCAAAATAATTAGGGTGAGTACGATGAGAGTCAGCTGATTTATATTTCTTACAGGACGCAGAGAGACAGCAATACCAACGCAGTAAACCAAAAATGGCCCGCTATTCTGTCTTCGTAAGTTTACATCGAGTTTTGTAACAATTTGGTCGGCACCCGAGCGTTTCGAGCCATAAATTAGGATCGAACCGAACCATTTTCTCGTATTTTCTGTGGATTTATATCCCGACGCCGTGCATAAATCTACGTATTTGAATAATGGACGGCCAAAAATTGGATTTAGTCCAAATGGAAAATACGTACAGTTGAAAACTTTTAGTGGATTCCATCCTCTTAGGTTCGACGACAGGGATTTAGAATAGGGACGCACGACACTAATATTCGGAATTGTGAAAGGAAACGACCATCGCCAGTGACGGACTGAGAGAGGTTTTCACAAAATCTGGCACCTGAGTGAATATAACAAACACATCTAGAAACAGTGATTATCTCTCTAATGAAATAATCAGTTTAGATTTTAATTTATATGGTATCGAGATAACAATGACAAAATGCGGATAAAATAATAATACGAGGTATTAGTCAGGATGGAACGATACTATACTGAACAATCTACATTAACCTTCTAACGTTAAGTTATTCTTCATTATTATCAATAATTATTATTGTTATTCTTGAATCCTCACTTAATTTTGAGGCTGAAAGTGCCTTAAATATATCCTCTAAGATAAGTATTAACTAAGTTACAGGGTGTTGAAAATGGCAAAAAATATATATTTTCCAGATTGACTCCATAACTGTTCAACTTTTCTGAATGAAATTTGGTATTTCATTTAACAGCATTCAGTTCAAAATTCCAATGCAAATAAGATGTTGGTAACTTTAAACAGGAGTGTACGGCAGTTGAGTACCCCTAATTGCCCCTCCCCAGCTTTCATGACACTGGACTAATATATAATATAGATAATATTATTTTGTTAGAAGTTGCAATCCTTTGTATCAAAAATCGAATATTTTGGTGAAATTTCAAATGGATTGTGTCCACAGTTTTATTATTCTAGGAAATTCAGAAAATTGGGAAAAAATTATTACGGACAGCAATTCACCGTGATTCGTGTTTTTCTAAAAAGTAATATCTACCGAATTATTTGAGTTGTTTCTATTCTTATTAAATTAATTACGGGAATAAAAAAATTATGAATTAAATAAGGATTACCGTTAACCGAATAAGTTTTCAATTTTTTGTATTCTGTTTGTATTGCCAAACTGTATAACAATTTATACCTAAACCAACAAAGAGTTTGTATACTGTACAGATTCAAAAATCTCTGACATTAATGATAGTATTTTTGAAGTTACGAACACGTGACTTGACTAGCATTACAAAACAATTTCAAACTGAATGCTCGGAAGTGAAATATTAAAGATGGAGAAATATTGTGCCGGTCTGGAGTTCTAAAATGGGATATTGGACGCCTGAGGTGTAACTCAATGAGAACAAAAAGTATTTTCCCCTTTACCACACAAGTAATTGAATTCCCAGATGTGCATTTCGATAATCAAGTTATTCCCAACAGTAGGCATTACTAAACCCTACTGATGATGATAACTTGGTTATCAAAATGCACATCGAAGAATTTAAATACTTGTGTGGCAGAGGGGAAAATACTTTTTGATCTCACGTTATTCACTTATTGTGGATATTATAATTTGTTTGTCACTTTCAACACCCTGGTAACTCAGTTAATGCTCATTTTGTAGGATATGTTTATTGGAACTATTATCAGTAGTAATAACCCAATGACATTGATAATTATAGCAGATTCCGAAAGCTTGTTGCTTGGAAACACACCGCCGAAGGCGGAGGTCTGTTTTTTATAAGCAACAAGCTTGAGGAAGTTGTTATATTTATCAATGTTAGAGGGTTATTCGCATAGAATTTTTTTTGTTAACCGATACTTTTAAACATTGCAATAGTTGCAATAGTCTATAAATGCTTTCCATACAAATTTGTTATTGTAAACAGTATATTTTGATATATTTTATGTGAAAATTTCATTAATCTTCTTGTCAGTATTACAACCAAATCGTGACATCACTGTCATTTTGACGTTATTGAATATTTGAAACTTCAAAATCGAAATAAATCAAAATATGTATCTATAGCAACGTTCCTGAAAGTGAAAACAGACCGTATGGTCTCTTATCAGTATAATGTTGTTATGATTGGTTGTATTCAATCACATGACCTCAGTTTAACTAATTTCATTGGATTTCCGCTTGAGCAAAAAATTTTCCATTGAATCAACTGAGGGTTCCCTCAACGGAGTTTGCTCCCTTTATTTTGGGACACCCTGTATAATGATTGATCTATGTTAGAACAGTTTTTCTATACATGTGTACCAATACTAATACATGAAACTTCCAATACAACACTGACAATTATTTTCGCAGTTTCAGTCGAAACGTGTGGAGATTTTAACCAAACAAGACCACGAAAAAATTTTGAAATCAACCAGGACAATAATTTACCACACAAAATGCTATCGAAAAACCAAATTACTTCTTCAAAGTTTAATCTGGATTTTGAGAAGAAATATGAACCATTATTATCAGTATCACTAAAATTCATTATTAATTTTAGAAATTCAGATGCTCAGGCGAATTCTCCTCCAGTGACGCCACTGGATATATTCCTTGTAGATTTTTTTTCTGCTCCAAAAACATCAGACTATAATTTTTTTAGGGTGCAAACGATTTGGTGCTGTGCATTCAATGAGTATCGTGTTGTGGTGGAAATATGAAATTAGTTATTGAAATTATTTGAATCCTGAAAACAGAAAATGAAGTTCCAACCATCAAAATATGTGTGTTGTTCTCTAATGAATCTGACAATAGCTTGTCGAATAATTGCATCTGTTGGGCTTGTGAGTATTTCTGAAATTGCAGAAAAAACAGATTTTGAAGAATTATGTAAATACTCTATAGAATCTTTTAAATGACATCAAAAAGTTCGTGAGTTTTTTATTCAATATGATTTCAAAATATGAACTTCACACTTTACATTTTATTATTCAGTATACAATAAATTAGGAATAATTTTACAAAAAAATATGGTAGGTAGATAAGATGAAAATTGTTGTTATAAATCGTTCTTCCATAGATGCCTGGAAAACAAATATAGAAAAATGACAGATTTTTTCTACAACTGTCATTAAAAATGACGTTTTTAATTCATTGATATATGAACTAAAAACTGACGTTTTCACAAAATCACTTAGTGTTAAGAGTTATTTATGCATCAAGTGCAAAAAGTAAGTGTTTATTGCACTCGACGTGAAATTGTCACACACAACAACAATTTCTGCACGAGTTGCATAAAATATGTTTTCTACGTTCATGTAAAATGCAAAAAATGATTTATTAAGGTTCGGCACTAGGTTTAGGAAAATGAACAGCGCAACTTAAATAATGAATTATCATTACTATCATTTTGCATTGAAACAGATCACTATCATCTATTTTTCCATTAATAATACTCATTTTAAATTTTTAATTGTCATTGTCAGAATTTTTGACTGAGGTTTCTATAACCACAGTTGCATTATAAAAATCAAATTCATACCTAGTAGCCACGAGAGCGCGTATGCTCTATACAGGTAGACGGTTTAGGACAAAGCGGATCAGTTTTGATTATGGAGTTATTCTCGGGAAGGCATTGCTTGTTTAAATCTGGCTGCTAACATTAATACAAAATAATATAAAATATGTAACTGCTCAAAACGTATTGCCAATCTCACAGAATATTTGCTAAATATGTAGTAGGTTTGAATGCTTATGTTTGTTATTGCACGTTGAAGCAGAATGACAGATGAGGGCAGTAAAAACGTTATTGCACTAGTACAATGAAGAACTTTTTTTACTAAATATAGTTCAGTAAAGTTTTGCTTTTTGCATGAATGTAGAAAAAACTATTTTTAACAAAAATAGCGGTTTGGTGTTGGGATAAAACTCCAGTATATAAATTCATCCATGTTCGACTCTCAAGCTAGTAGGTTAGCTTGCTCACGTTAGGTTTGTTTGAGCAAAAAATTGTTTTACGCACTTTCAACTCAGTTTTCCTACTTCTTGTCTTTCATTTAAACGTCGTAAACGTAAACATTTATCGAGCATTTATTCTTTTTATCATGCAAATGTGATTTTAATATCGAGTAATGCTCTTCTGCATTTGCATTATTTTATATAACATTTTAATTTTCCATTGCGCATTGAATATCGAACGCTTTATTCCCACCCCATTAAATAATACGACCTAGTTTACATTCAATTCAAGATTTATTTTATGTTGTTGAAGCTGCATTTTTATTTCGCATTATAGACAGTTTCAATTTGGCTAGTCGTAGTGTTGATGAATGATAAATTTTGGAGGGAAGATGAATATTACGATCTGAGTAGAAACACAGCCCTAGCACTGGGGCTTGACTGGCAACATTTTCATGAGAAAGCAAGTGTCACCCATAAGGACGATCCAGAAGGTAAGTGATTTAATTTTATACTTAAATATTCGCCTGATTGAACACACATTCCTACTATTATTTAAACAGTGAGTTTCAAAACTTTGCTATAAATAAAATGTTTATTGAAAAGGGGAACATTCTCCATGAAAATTGAAAAAATAAAAAATGTGATTTTTTGTAATATCTAACAGAAAACAACTACTTCCCCGGCTAAAGCCATGCTGGACATTGAACTACATCTGATAGATATTGTGAAAAGACTCTAACTTAAAAGAAAAGAAAAAATCTGAAAGTGAAAATTCGCATTTTTATTCAGATAGTCGATTTTTTAAATTATCTCTAGTTTTCATTAAAAAATCATTAAATAAGTTAGATAACTTATTAATGATGGTTAGATGAAAATTCAACTATCTAAATGAAAATGCGAATTTTACTTTCAGATTTTTTCATTTCAGTTAGTCTTTTCACATTATCTATTAGATATAGTTCAATGTCCAGCGTGGATTTAGCCGGGGAAGTAGTTGTTTTCTGTTAAATATCACAAAAAATCACATTTTTTCAATTTTCATGGAGAATGTTCCCTTTTTCAACATAAATACCTCCCAAGAAGTTATCTTGAACGATGGAAAATAGCGACTAAAGTTTGTCCACAACAGATTTCATGAATATCCTATTAGTACCATAAATAACTATTTATTGCGGTCTTCTATTGTCTGGATTGTTACTAATACATACTTGATAAAGATCGGAGATACTAAACTAATTGAAACGTTGTACTCATAGTGACAATCCATACAATGGAAGTTCGCAATAAAAATAAACAAGTATACCATGTTGCACCGCTAATATTTTTGTGTCAATTATACTTTTCACGATCTAATACTAACTTTCCCATGAGTAACGCAACTTTGGTGATGTTCACGGCGACGTTTTGGGTTGTAGAGTCAAACCAGGTTAATTACCTGAAATCTCCAGCATCAGCCTTGAAGTCATAGGTCTCCTTCATTTACTCGCTGGAACTCTGGATTTTCAAAAGAGCAGGGGTTTGGCTACCCCCTCTTGCCTGTCTAACATCGAAGATGTCTTGGTTCCTCTTGACTAGATCCATCATTGTCTTGGAAGAGAAGGCAACCAATTTTCACAGTTCTTCCGGCAAGTTGATGGTCGGTTGGCTAGCGGTACTGCATACAGTCCTATCACAGAGAAAATTGACTAACAAGGCCCTAAAACTGTTCCTGCCTCCAAGGTACACTGGATGGTTATTGATATTCATGACTCTTACTGGCACCACTTGATCAACACACGGAAGGGTCTTCTCTAGTGCAATTTCTCGACCAATTTTCTCATCGTTAAGAACGGGCTCGAACATCATCACGTTTCCATTGCTCGCACCCCTGTTATGGCAATCCTCCAGAATGGTTTCAGTCCTCTCAAGTACGGTCGCATCTCCAGTAACACCAGTTCTTCTTCGCTCACACATAGAACGCCGTCTTTGAAATTCAACCCGAACTCTCTGGAGTTCCTATGATGTCCATTCAAATTATTTCATCATCCTCGATGTCAGCACTGATGCCCGATGTTTCAGTTCAGTGCCGACCAAAATCAGCTCAACTGGTATTTCACCTTACAACTTCAAAAAAATGATTAATTCATCACATTGGTTTAATTAAAGAATTGTGTTGTTTAAAATATGTAATAATTCCACTTTACAAATTTTCAACCCTCATAGGTCAACCCCTATTGTAGATTAATTGAAGAAAAAGAGTTACCCTCAACACAATTTCATGATTTATCACAGTGTTTTAATTCAAGAATATTGTTGCTTGAAATATGCACTAATTTCATTTTATAACTTTTCAACCGTCATAAATCAACCCCTGTTGTAACTTAAAAAGAAGATTTAACGTCAAAAAAATTAGGAATAAATCCTAAAATAATAAGAATTTACAAAAGAATCATAAAACTCTTGGAATAAAAAAATATTGACAACATTGCAGAAAATCGTTTTTCACTCTGAATTCCAATTTTAATAATACATGAATAAAGAGAATCGCACAAGGGCGACCATCAATTTTAATTAGGGTGGTAATTAGGGGGTTATTTTCACTGATTTGTTCGTAGAAAAATGTAGGGACCGGACTTTCATCGTAACTCGCCTAATTTTGATGCTACCACTACTTTTTTTTTTAAATAAAGCTCTTTTTTTTAATTTAAAAAAACGTCCATACGTTTTGTTCGTAAAATGCACGGTTTCATCGCTATTTGACTTTTAATCTCTCAAAATCTGTGTTTTTTAGCTTTCTACAGTTTTTTTGATATAATGTGAATATCTCGAAAAAATGTAAGTATGTAACATTTTTTACCTGGAATAAGTTTTTCCATCGATTCCTGTGGTTGAAATGTAATAAAAAAAACACCCCCGAGATGAGGTGGCACCCACTCCCATGATAAAAGCACCCCTCGGCATGATATGGATTTTGATCCTTGGGCTATTTCCTACCTACTGTCAAAATTTCAGATAAATCGATGTAAGACGAAAATATTGCGAGCCAAATTGCTTCATTTCCTTAACTATCATGTTTGTGTATATATTTTCTGAATACATAATTTTGCTATTTTCAGGTAAGATGATATCAATTATAGTGATGTTTTATTCAACGCTTTTCCTAGTCATCAATATGTTGCTGTTTTTTGCAACGATCAGCGTAAGTGTAATTACAATAAAAATAATAAATGTTATACAAATGGCGTGGGTCAGCCACTGAAGTTGCTTTCAAACCCATTTTGTCTGATGATGAAAAAATATTTAAATGAAAGGAAACTGTTGTCTGTTTTCCACCCAGCATATGGCAGATAGCTTATTGACCCATTTTATTTTCATCAAATCTCAAGATTATCATACATTTTCCTTTTCAAACTTATTTTTTCACAATAATATTTTCATAATCATTTTCATCGAAATTGGAGCAATAATTTGTTGTATGGAACATAATGTATGAATAAATGGCAATAATTTTCGTTTTTGAAGCAGTCAGAAATTGTAGAAAATGTTTATAAATAAGTAGACCTCTTATGAGCGATTACCAAAAAAATCTTGAAAACTTTAAAATTCAATATCTCCCAAAATATTTTTTTTTCGACAAAAAAGTATTCTTTTGTTTTATTTTGTCATTTTCTACTTCCCATTTAATTTTTTGCTCCAATTTCGGAAACACCATGTATATCATGTTTTGTTCGTTTATTTCTGAACATTAATTTTGTTTCTTCACCTGAAAAAAAACATTAGAATTTTGGTTGTTCATTTTCCTGAAGTTTAAATTTGATGATTCAACTAAACGAAGATAAATAAGATATTCATTAATTCAAATAATTTTTTTTTTAATTTGTGGACGTATCGCATCATGAAGTTTTATGTTTCGAATTCATATAAGCCATCATCAGCTACACATTTTCCACAATACTATTAGACCTTAATCCCGCAAAGATTCCCTCCTCCGATCATTTGTTTGTTGCACCGAGACATTTTTTTTTAGAATTAGGCCAATCAATAGAGGATTTTTTCGTAACAAAAATACGATTCTGAAACGGACTAGGCCATCACATGGAAGAAAGTCCGTAGTTATATTTTGTTATGTTTTGGACTCGCAACTGTCATTTATTAATTTGTTATAAACATTTAAATACCAAAAATAGTCATTTATTATACATGGGAAAAAAGTATTTTAGTTCCAGGTTGTATTGTCCGAGTATAAAATACACTATCTTTTTCTGTGACGGGAAAAACGACGATTTAATAAAAATTTACCTTCACCCATGTGTATCGAATCAGTTTGTTTACTACATGCTTCATTCTAAAATTAGGTGGAAAATACATTTGCAATATATTTCTGCTTAGAACATCCCCAAAAATATATACCTTGATATACATTGGTGCTTGTCCAACAGATATATTTTTCTCATATGGGTGGTTTCTTATAAAATCGAAACATAATTGAACTTCAACAACATACGATATTTAGAGTAAGATTTTACCAATTTAGTAGAACTCTATTTCTCTATTTTGCTCTACCTTAGCTGTCGAGAAGTAAAAGCCAATAAAGTTCATATTGTGTTCTTTTTCAGAGTAACTGGTATTGTGCTGTCCCATGGCTCTTTTGCGAGTTTTTCGGATGTTTATCAAAACTTGGAGCACTCATTTACCATTTGAATTGCGATCATTTGGGAAATCTTTTCTTCGTCGGATCTATTATATATATAGGTAAGTTTTGGCGTCTTCATATAATTATACATGGTGAACTTTAAACAGCTGTCCTGAGAAATTAGGAAAATTGACATATTGCTCTTTACCTCCGAGGTACAGATCTAGAGTTGATGGAGTTCTACCAAGCAGAACACCAGGAGTGAACGCGTGGAACTGTTGTGTTTAATATGTATACATTGTCTCTGCTTGGAACTAACTGAGCTTGTCTTCGGTGTGTGGATGCGGATTCTCTGAAGAACAATTCAGTGAAAACGAGCCAGCGTTGGCGCCAACATTGGTCCCAATGTGTGGTTCTGGCGTGGATTGTAGATTGTGGGGATAAACATTATTTTTGAATGTATTGATCCGAAGTAAAACCCCCCATACACACTCGCACATGTTGGACGAGCATGTTGGTGAGAGTAGTTGGAAGCTGGCTCGGCGAACATGCGTGAAGGTGTGTGAGACCGACGAACCTGGTTGGTAGTTGGAATGCTCTGCTCGGTGTGCGGCTTGCCGATCCCTACCAACACGAACAGAGCGTCGAACATGTTGGTACATGAATGGTGATTTCACGAGCATGTTGGTGAATTGCATTAGTTTCTGGTAGTGTTGAGCGAAACTGTGCATCAATTTGTTATCGTTGCCACAGCAGTTAGGCCCGCGATTCAAATTTTTAACCGAAGTTGGCATGTTCGGTACGTACATGTGTGGAAATCGTCGAGCCTGCTCGGTTCGAAGTTGGGTTGGAAGTGATTTCTTCGAGCCGAGCATGCTTGAGCGTGTATGGGGGGTTTACTGAGTTGGAACGAAAAAATGGAAGCAGGTCATTTATTCAGCCTCACACAGAATTCTCTAGATCGTTTCCCAATATCGTCTTGGACACCATGCTCTACGGTTATTTGCACTCAGGCAGTTTCCTCTCAGATCATTTGCTCTAATGAAATTTCCTCTCACTCGCAGACTCTTCAATTCAAGCAGTGGATTGAATTTGGTGAATGAAAAAAGGAGTTCGCTGGAGTGACTGTTCACAAAGAAGAGTGGAAAGTCATGCCGATTTCCTCTCACTCGCAGATTTTTCAATACATGCAGTGGATTGTACTTGGTAAATGAAAAAAGGGGTTCGTTGAAGTGACTGTGCACAAAGAAGAGTGGAAAGAATTATGTGGATAGTTGCCTTGAAATAAAATGTATATTGAAGAGAAGTGTATTTACAAGTGTTTACGTAAGGTTAATTTGATCTGGTTAGAACACACTGAAAAAGTACTCCCCACAAAATGTATTTATCTAATTTTCTCGCGACCAAGTGTTTAGGTGAGGTGGTTGTTCTAGTACGAACAAACTAAAAAATTATTCCTCACGAAATATTTTTGTTTAATTTCCTTGCGCCCAAGTGTCCACGTAAGTTTAGCCGCCCCTGGAGAGTCGGGGCTAGAAAGAATAGATCCCAGGTAGGGTATGCCTGTGTATGACCACACCCACAAGGGGCCCCAAATCAGGGACCTCTGGTACACCTTCGAAGAAAGCCAAGCCAACCGTCCCGAGGGCGCCGCCCAGAGGAACTCTAAGGGTGCCTCCGAGATGGCAAACGTAGGTGCGGAAGTGGGCACACCGGAAAAGGGAATTAGAGGAACCGAAGGTACGCCCAAATACAAGTTTACATGGAAACCATGAAAAGAACCCCTGTAACCACATTCCAAGGGGAACCGAAACAGGGACCTACGGAACCCATTGAAGGGGAGCCAAACCAACCGTCCCCAGGGCGCCAATCAGAGGAACTCACAAGGGTGCCTCTGAGATGGCAAACCTAGGTGCGGAAGTGTATTTGATTTCCTCGCGCCCAAATTTCTACATGAGGTAAGAGTAAATAACAGGTTATTGCTTGAAGGAAAATTTCAACTGTGTGAGAGCAAATAACATGGAAACAAACTGAATGAAATAAAAATTATGCTTGGGTAACTTGTTTGAAAGGAAAATGAGGCCAAGTGACACGGAACCGAAATATATATATTTTTTCATTTTTTCAGTGGTAATGGTGTGGTGGTGGTTAGTGGTTTTCTTTGCTCAACTATCATGGAGGCAAACACAGAAATGGGACTTCGAACTGGAAATGTCATCGGTTTGCACGTCGAGTCCAAGGTCAACAGAAGAGAAGGCTCCAGCGAGAATTCATATTTACAAAAATACTTTTGGTGTGGATTCGCCAGATCCGTATCAGCCCAACCGACAATACGCCCCAATTTGAGAGATTTTCAGCAACAATTATTTGTACTGTTACTATTGACCCTGTTATTTGTTTTTGATTCGATGCGTTTTGGAATTCACAAAGGAGTTCTTAGTTACCATTTCGCAAAACGCTCATAAAAAATGGATGAGTGATGATTGCTTTTGTATGATCGTAGAGTGCGTGCTATAAAGTGTGCACCATATGGCAACTCATTCGTTATTTATTGAAACAACAATTTAGTAGAACTAAATTGATTTTTCTAAGGTGCGTGTTTTTGTGAATGTTGACTTTTTGATTTCGACTACGAAATTTTGAAGAATAACTCAGTTACTCGAATCACTCTTTGTATATTATTTATTATATATCTATTTCTTTTAATTATATGGATTTGAAATTTTATAGTGCTATTTTCCTTTATACCTTTTCATTCAATTGGACTATTTTCGATAACCTAAGTAAAAAAGAGTTCCGGATGTAAGTACCTCAAATATTTAGTGGTACCATAGATAAACCTAATGAGTATACATGTTGATATCAAATGAGGTTTTCTAATGTAACTCTAAGATCATCAATAGAAGACGAACTAACATTACATTTGTTGATACTCAGAGGTAGTTTGTTGTTGTTGCAAAATTGACAAATTACTTTCAATTTCGTCATTCAAATAAGTAGGGGACTTAAAACAATTTTTCTACCTTGTGCAGTACCACTGGTGGTTTGAAAAGCAAATTATCTGGACTCGATGAACAGAAAAGCTGGTGAATAGAAAAGTCATTAAGCCCGACAAATTGTTAAAGTGAAATAGAAATAATGTTGGTGCCAGATTAGAACCTTGTATGACACCAACATTTAGGGTTAGGTACAGGGAATCTTTCGACGAATACGGGCTATCCTAGGAAAAGATTCATAAAATTAATATAGAATCATTTATAAAAAGTAATAATTGAAGAAATACAAATAACAGTATCTACTTGTTTTTACCTATTAAACCATTTTTAAAATTTTTTTTTCATTGATCTTGTTGATAAAAACGTTCATTCCCACATTGATAAATTATGCAGGTGATTTTTATGAGACGATTGCTGATGTAGATGCTGGGGGGTAGGTACTTGTACGTGAGATATAGGTCCTGGACCTTTGCTCGCACAAGCATCGCATTTGAGGAGTTAGTTCCATTGATGTATCTAATGTATTTTGAAATTGCAAGCACATTTTGGCCCAGTTACCTGATTTTTAACAATTTTCACAGAACGCATTATGTGCTGATATATCATGGTCGAGACTATTTCGGTTGGACAGATCTGTGCTTTCGCTTGAATTCAATTATTCCTATTGGATTAGGATTATGGTAATGAGCAGTCCTGGTAGGGCAGGACACCCTGTTTCTTTCATGATAATAATATGCTCAATGTGAAGAATTGCAGATTCCTTTACATGAACATCATGGGTTACTTTTAACAGGAATTAGTAGCCTATATAAGTATAGAGAAGAAAGTGGTATTTCCAAATTTTTTGGAAAGTGGTTTGAATTGAATTTTGTTTTCAATGTATACATACCTCATAATATGCTTCTGTGGAAAGAAAACTCTCGGTGGGATAAGATCCAACCCAGTAAATGAGGCCATAAATTAAGATAGACTAAGAATGAGCAAGGTACTATTAATTTCCACACTAACATAGGAATTTAGTATCAGAATATATGGAAATTGATTTTGTGTACTGAGATTTATTGAAACATTACTTACAATCTGGTTCCAAACGGTTACTAAACTGTTGTTTTTTTTAGTTAGCAAGCATAGGTTATTATTGATACATTAGATTAACACCTTTGTTGCCTCATTACTGAACTTAAACGTGTCATCTGCTTATTGGAACAGCTATCACTACGATGTTCATAGAAGTTTATATTTCCCAAATACACTGCTCGACGATCGATATCACGTGTGCTCGACCTACCGATTCACATTCTATAAAATATCGGATATTGAATGAAACCCGCATATTGGGGTCTTCGAAATAAGATAGAAGGGAATATGTTTCCTGTGTTCCGTATAAATCTTAGATATAAGCTTGAAAAGTTCCAATGTAAACATATTAGGTTTATTTTTCCGTATTGAAATATTCAAATGGACGGGCTCTGGGGGTTTTGGATTGAAATTGAAAAAAGATAAAATATTTTATAAATTCATTTGACTTACAACGATTAGGTACTTTTTGTTGATGTGAGTAATTATTTGACTTGCCGAACTTGAGTAGTACAGAGATATTGGGCCAGGGTCCATGTCATTTACTGTTGGTAAATTGAACCTCTGAAAATTTTATAGCAGTTATTTTCAACCAATCAGATGCTTTATTGCTACTATGGTAACTGTGGTGTTCACTATTTTATTCAAATAAAACACTTTCATCTTTCCTAACACTTCTATTATCCACAGTCTACATGTACGTTCTCGTTCACTCTCCGTATCTGAATGACCACACAATGTTATCGTTTTATCGTTCCTCTCGCCTCGTCATTCGGTTATATATTACATGACTTATCAATATACTGAATCATCATAACAATTCACCGCCTAGTTCGATACATCAGAGTAACCAGCAAATTTTCTGAAAATTGTTCATCCACATGAGCATTTCCCTGAAATTTTTAGTCAGTATTGACATTTCCCTGAAACCTAGTAAGAAAATTGTATGAAATCAATTAATTTTATATAATAATTTATCTAATATAATATATTTTTTCGGCTGCCGACATTGTAAATAGTCCATACATGCTTAGCATTCATCTTGACAACGGAATGTAAAAAGTGTCAATTACATGCTTAGGGTAATAATGACTTTGACTTTGACAAGTAATACCTTCAGCTTCATATTTTATATCAATTTTTAGGTTATGAGGCTATTTGAATATTAAGTGTTGTCTGTTTATTCGGTAACTTAGTTACGCACACAAGCAACTTAGAATGAAATAGCGAAACGAATAATCATGAAGGAAGGGTAAGAAAACAAACTCCAATCCACGCAAATTTCGAGAAATGTCAACAAGCAGCGGGAAAAACGTAACAAGTAACACGGAATGTATCGACTGTTAACATCCTCGGCAAGCGACAAGCCTCGGCTTTGCCTCGGCTCGTACTCGATCACCTCTAATGTTAACACGTCTTTACATTTCTTGTTACTTAAATAACTATTATTTTCCTAGGACACGGGGAAAATCAGAAAAATGTCTTCCGCATTGCGGATCTAATTCCGGTATAAAATTTTCTTATCGAATCCCCCACGTGCTTGAATTAATTACGAGAAATTTGTCTCGTACATGAATTTTAAAATAAAATTTTTAAATAAAAAATTCATGTACTCAATAAATTTCCGGCAATAATTTATGCTCTGGGGAGATTACAAGTGGAAATTTCGTCTCACAATTTCCTCACGAATGAGTTGCCTTCGCACAATTGGCTCTCAACCAATTTGCTCCTATTCAATTTGCTCTTATTTTATTTGCTCAGACCATTAATCTTTCGTAGGCATTTGGGCGCGAGGAAATTAATACATATATTTTTTGAGGAGTAATTTTTTTCTGTTTTAACCAGAACGAACTTATCGCACAAGGACAAATAAATTTTGTAAGGAACAATTTTTTAGTCTGTTCTAACAAAAACGAACTAACCTCACGTGGACCCTTTGGTGCGAGGAAAGTAAACAAATACATTTAGCGAGGAGTAAATTTTTAGTTTGTTCTAACCAGAAAAAACTAACCTAACGTAAATACTTGAACCAAGAAAAAATTCTACTGGTGTGGTGAAGTATGAGTGCCAGTGAGTGAGACGAACTTACATGAGAGCAAATTAAAATAATATACGTAATACACCATTTGGCGGTGGTGGCCATCTTGGATTTGGAACTTTTTCATGGTGTACTGTATACTCATAGTCAAGCCCTTTCATTTGACACTCATAGTGAGGGGGTTGAGGAAAAATATGTAATCCACAATTTTGTGGTGGCGACAATCTTGGATTTTTTCATGGTATACCTAGTGTATTTTATTAGTAAAGCCCTTTCATTTTATAAGTGAGGGGGTTGAAACAAAAAATAATCCGCCATTTTGTGATGGCGGCCATTTCGGATTAACAATGATCATCAGAACTCAAGGTGTGTACCAATTTTCAGATCCATCGGTCAACGGGAAGGGAGTAAAATTTCAATAACTAAATTTTACCCAAAAAACAACAACAGCAAACAGGATAACTGAATAAAATCGTTCAATAATAATGAAAAGTGCCAGTTATGCAATCCAACTGAAGATGCGATAACTCTAGTTATAACAACCTCATACAAGCTTTCAGTTTTTCTGCCAAACCCAACACTTTCGAATTTTTAAAATGTGGCACTTTTCTGAAAACACACCCAGCAAAGAGTATTTTAGCATCTCAAACTCCCCGAATCAAATTATGTTTTAACTTGTTCGATGGCTTGCCTGACAACAAATTTAAAAAGTCCTAACTAGTGTTTCAGAAGTTAGCGAAAGCCATTTGAACAAATTACACTTTCATTTCTTTTCACTTCTTTCTGAAAGGATGTTTTGAAGAGGCCTCTTTCCTACAAAGTTTAAAGCTTTTTAAAAACCTAATTTGATAAAACGTATTAAGTAGCTGCCGATTCTTTTTTCGAAGGAAAATTGCTTCGCTCTCCAGGGAATATTTCTGTGAAAGTCATTAATGGGGTGAATTCGTTGCTTTAATTTCTTTTTCGACGGATCCTTTTATAATACCAGAATAAGAATAACTTCAAAGCTGAAAAATGGTTCTTGTGGAAAACTAGAAATCCAGAGTCAAACTTCTTTCAATTGTTAAAAAGGTAATTGAAATCATAGTTCACGAACAGCCCACTGAATACCCGAATAAAAATAATTTATTACATATTAACCAATCTGGGTTAAGACATCACTCTTGTGGAATGGCATGTCAATAAGTGTGTAATAATTGTATAAAGGAAATTAACGAAGTAAAAAGTGTGATTACTGTATTTGTGGACTTGAAAGGAATTCTTGAAACTGTCTATAGGAATGAATTAATATCAAAATGTGAAAAATATGGGATGAAGAGAAATGTTCTCAACTGGATCAGAACTCATGCACCTCGGAGAGAAATCAGAAAACAATAGTGGATGCTCAGATGAGCTTAAGAGGAAGTTTGAACTATACTGTAAACCAGTGTATGCAAAGGTTTGGTGGTCCTTCACTTTTTTGGTTCATTTTTCACTTTGAGGAAATTAAAAAATAGGTCTTGGTAAAGTTGTTATCTATGTTCCCTTTTTCTTGCTTTTTCAAAATTTGATTTAGTTTTTTCTTAAAACAATCGCAAAAGTCCATATTTTTTTATGATTTCCCCATTTTTTCTTATGATTTTCCCATTTTTTTAAAAAAGAACCAAATCAAATTTCGAAAAAGTGAGGAAAATGAAACATAGATCAGATCTTTACCAACACGTCCAAATTTTTTCATCCACTAATAATGAAAAATAAACCATGAAAGTTAGAGACAACGAAACCCTTGCATGGCAACATTTTTTATGCGGATTCGTAATGTATAACTTCCACTTAAGACTTATTATGGAGTTTTGCAAGGTAGTGTATTAGTACTGTTATTGTTTAGGTATATTATATATTAATGACTTAAACCACTATTTGCAGATTTCTGTATCCGGTGAAATATATTCGGATTCAGTAGATGATATGAATAAGGAATTAGATATATAGAAAATAAAATGAAGTTGAATAAAATGGCACTTTTAACACTTATATCAAAAATATCTATTTCATTATTGTCTATTGTCTATTTTCAATTGTATATGTGAATTTTACATATGTTATATGACAAAGTATATTTCTATATTCTATTCTACAACCGATTGTTCAGAGACAAAAAGACTTTTTGTAAAGGAAGTATCTGGTAAGGTTTAGTACATTTTTAAAACCATTCTCAACTTTTTAAAATTTTTCAAATGAATTCTGTGAATCATTGCCATTTGAACGTGAGATCTTATGATACTGTCGCAAATACTCTAACACGATTGACGAATAAATCAAGAATCAAGTGATGCAATTTTTTCTGTGGTAGGATTTACACTCTTTAGTTAGATCCTATAAAGATTAATCTCCTGGAGGGGGTGACATTTTTTATGTCAAGTTGAATAATAATGAAAAAAAAATTGAAACTAGATTTTATTCACACGCTTGTAATACATTTTTTTGTTCATCATTTTGAGCCATGGTTATATATGGTTATTTTTTTACAGGGTCTGTTTCTTGTGACTTTTGAGTTCTTAATGTTTTCAAATAAATTCATAACCCCCGATCCCGTGAACCTGTAAATACCAATTTTGAATGAAATCAGACCATACTCACACAACTTGTCCACCATCTTGGAGCCGCCCTTTTGTTTTTTTTTGTCACCGGAATTATGAAATTATTATGAATTATGAAAAATGACACTAGATAAAATTGTTCCACTACTGATCTCGCAGTTTTTTTATGTAGATGTAGATGTAGATGTGGTGAGTCTTTCAAAAGTATCATGTGTTTATTTATAAATGAAATAGGTACTAGTGACCGTAAATATGTTATAACCTTATTATGTAACAGAACTATATGAAAATATGATTAATACTGTATTAACGAAAAACAAGAGATGAATAGCGTCTATCAAGAAGTTTCTCCAAAGATCTCGAACATAATTCGTCGGTAGAATAAATGAAATGATGACTGTTTACCAAACGAAAATGTGTGTCTAGGCATAATAGAATATTTCAGAGGCTTTTAAAGTGACTTTAGAAAACCATTAGAGCCATTGTTGTTCAGCTTTAGACGAATGTTTTATCTGAATTTCAAATGCTTCTAGAGCAATTTATCATTTTGCGAAATTGAAATTCATCGATTAATTGAGAGGAAGTTGGCCCCTTCTGAGGTTCGTATTTTCCAGTGGCGCGGAATATTTTCAAAACAGTTCACATACTTCAATGTTATTAAATTACTGAAATTGAAAAATTCAATAAAAATCGTATATGCTGAAAAAAACATACCTATATTAACGGAGAATTGAGTCGAGAACACAGCTGTCAAATTTATAATTTATAAAAAAAATCAACCACTTTGCCGTTCATTTTGTCTATCTCCACTATTACCGTTTCTTGGTAAAACTACAAACAAAATAATCGGCCAGTCCTAGGACTCCCGGGTAGCACATAATAGGGTAAACTAACCAGTTATTTTGGGCTATGGACGTTATTGGACAGTTGGACTATAATAATCGAAAATAATATTCCTACTTAACCTTTCAGTTCATCTATTATTACAGAGATGGCACCATATATTGTTTATATTATTGCTCTTGATCGCGGTGCATATAGCATTTCTGTTATTTCGCGGTATTCTGGGTTTTAACAATGTGTAAATATTGACGATAATTACTATACTTTTATTAAGGAAGTTTGTGATACATTATTGAGCTACTTAGTAGAAAGGTGAGTTTTACAACTTGTACGCGCGGGAAGTAGAGTTAGGTTAGGTTATGTGGGTGTCCAATAGCTGAAAGAAAATACCCACTAATTTCTGTTGTTGCACACTTGTCCAATAACTGATCTTGGTAGGTTTCTTTCAAGTCAATGTTAATTTTACCTCCTTTTCACGCGAGGCAGGATCTGAACGTTTGCAGGCGTTCTAGACGTTATCTAAGTTTTTGATTATTCGATGGAAGTATGTATATTAGAAAAGTGATTCGACCAGACGGACAAGCTGAAGTTGGAACTAGGTTGGAAGTTATACAAATTTGAAGAATGAAAAGTTAAATAGATTAGTTCAAAATTGAGTTACAAATTGGAAACCTGTGAAGTACGCCGGGTACTTCAGCAGTGTATTCTAGTTGATTAATTGAGTTGGTGGAATTTACTGTTGAGTATTAAGCAGTTAAAAAAATATTTTTAAGTGACCCAGTTTTCTGTATCCATGAATTCCAATTTCTCAACAATAAATTGAAATTTGATTTGATTGAAATTTCCAGACATCAGATGCGGTAGGGCGGATGCAAATATTTTGTTGTATATCATTGTTTTCCATCGAGAATGTTGAAAGATCACACTGGACATCAATTTCCATATTAACAACAATTTAAACATATTGAATCTATTCATTGCGAAAAAGTCTCGAACATTTGTCTTATCCCAGAACAATGCTACTTATCAAAGCGTATCAAAGCGTTTTTTCAGAATTGTGCAAATTGTTTCCTTTTCTAGGCGTGCCATTAAAAATGCTGTTAATAGTACACCAGTCGTTTGAATAATTACTTGAAAAGCAAATACTGTTTCATTTTCTTCAAATATGTGTAATTTAAAACAATAATGAATTGGCTGTTGGATGGTCGCTAATGTACGTTTCGATGATAAAAAAGCTTGTCATTATTTCCATTTTAATTGTTCAACGAACGTGATATTAGCCAGTAGTTTCCTGCCTGCATTTTTTTTCAATACTCTGGCGGTAGTATGCAATTAGTTCGATAAAATTATCACTGTCCCGAAAGGTAATCATTATGTGGAAAAATTCCACGAGTTTTGTTTTCATTAAATGTTTTTCTCGGGAAAGATTGATGTCAAGGAAAGAAGCGATTAAATTCAGTAACTAGTCCAACAAAGTAATAGTCAGAGTCACTATTTCTGGAGTGTTTTAATCTAACTGACTGCCGCAAAGGACCCATCCCAAGCTGAAGGAGAACATTATTGAACAAATTGAATAATATTGGTATAAGAGGTATTCAGAAATGGTTCGCATCATATCTTTCAAATTGTACTCAAACTCTCAAAACATTTGGGAGATAATTTCAACGAATCATCTTATTCTAATTGGTCAATTAATGACATAGGTATTCACCAAGGATCAGTTTTGGGGCCAATCCTCTTTATTTTTTATATTAATGAGTTGCCATCTGTTATAACAAAATCATTCAGTTGTTTGTATGCTTATAATTTTTCATTGTTATTTAAGTCAAAAGATTAGACTACATTGTATTATCATATCCACACTGAACTTGATAACTTGCAAAACTTGTTGAAGTAGAAAGTATGACATTTCTAGGGCTGTTTCTAACTAGAAGTATCAATTTCCCCCAACACTGTGGGGATCTCATCAAAATACTCAACAAGCAGTGTTTCCTGCTTGGCACGCTTTCATATCACCATGACATGTACAGTCTAACTCATCACGAACGGTATCGTGGAGAACGTTTTTTAAACAATTCACTATTTTACCTCTCTTGAGTCTGTAGATTCTGGAAGTTTTTTACACATTAAAAAACGCAGTTTTTTCTACGACTCAACTAGTTCGAGTTTTTTGGGTTGAGATTAAATAGTGTACTTTTAGAAAATCTAAAAAATATAACCAAGAAACAAGAATTAAAAAATAAAATAAAAAGACTTTTTCTAGAAATTTGCTCCTAAACAATTGATCAAGATTTTCATATTCACAGAAATAAAATATCTACATTTCTTTATTGTAAACCTTTTTTTTTTTTTTTGTTACTTATGAATGTGTCTTCTTTTGTTCCGGGAGGGAGATGACATTAGGTTACTATTTGCCACAGCCAACTTTATGAATGTGTTTGTTATAATATACTAACCGCATTTAACTATACCAACTGCACTGACTTGTCCAATTGCTTATTAATATCATCTAGAAAAAGCATTGGGAAAAGGACGGCTAGAGGCGTAGAGGCTTGTAGCAAGGAATCCCTCAATGTAATCTCATCTACTCTAATCGAGGATATGCTCTCATTGTGATGGAGATTATAACGGACAAGTTTCATGATATTGTTAATACTATATTTAACACGATGGAATTAAAATATAGATCAAAAATAATTTATCAGTAATAAAAATGTTGAATCCTCAATAAATAACTGAGAAATAGAGTATTTAAGTTTACGTATTAGCACGGAACGTCTGTGGTCTGCTCGTTTTTGACGTAATGTGACATTCGAGGTCGGTACCCCACAATAGTTCCTTAGCTGCGTCGCACATAAGCAAAACGTACCACGTTTCAGTTAATGGAAGATATTCTAGCTCTCTGATTGGTTGTGATCGAACTTGGGAGCACTTTGGCATCCATTCTAAAACGTGGTGCAATTCGGCTAGTTCAAGTAAAGTATAGTGCAGCCTACCTTCAAACAGCTCTCCTTTAAAAATTGCATGGGAGCTAAATAATTATAACTTACCTATAGAATTTTGGTAGCACCAAATCGCGATTATTGCCTGAACTGAATACAAATGTGAAGATAATAAGCTTCGGCAATTTCTGTTGGTCGCGCAGAAATATTTCGAATAAAATTTTAGGATTTTTCAGCGCGAATCATTAAACAATGTAGGTAGAAACTGTCCAATACCAAGCGCACACAGTCGACAGTTCTCGTCAAGTCCACGTGGACTAGTGGACGGTTCATTTCGAGTGATTATATTTTGAACTTCGAGAGTGCCGTATGTTTACTTGAACTTCATTATTAGTGTATTCTTTCACATCAGGGAGGAATTATGTCGGTTTCCGCTCCAGAGTTGTTGGATCTTTTATCGAGAACTGACTGAATTGTCTTACAAGCCAAGTCTCGTCGTTCACCTTCAAGTAATCGATAGAGTCTGGATCCAAAAGCTTCAAAGTGAGCTCTGCGTAATTGAATTTGATCAATGTCTGGCTGTCGATGAATGCGCTGCAGCTCAATGATAACTATTATTGAGACGCGGATTCGATGACTACCGCCTTGATTGGCTTAATAGGAAGTTCGTTAATTACCATTGAAGGTGTACGGGCGTTATGGCGCGCTCTGCGCGTTAAACCAATTAAAATTAGCAGAACACATTTCAATTTGGTCGGTAGCGTCTGCGACAGACCCCTCGGATATTTAATTGAGTTACGGTGAGCGCCTTTGAGCAGTAATTATCGACATAAAGACAGAGCTTTGATATCGACTGGAATGTTATTGGAGAGAATAAGGACGCGAACAATAGACATACGTTTCTGAAAGAATGTATATTTGGAGAGGGGCTCGAGAGTTGTTCGTATTCAGGAAGCATTATATGCAATTACTGACGAGATCTTTGGTGTAAGGCCGCTCTTCACTTGGCTTAAGCCCTGGTTTCCTCGAAAGCGGTACCGACAAATTGCGACCGCATTAATGCGACAAATGACGTCAGATTCCGGTGGGAAAATCAGGATTCTAAATTGCGGCAATCAAATGTGTAATTTCAGAAAGCATCGCCAGTACCGTTTTGCGTTGAAAACAAGCGACATGGATTGAAGTATCTGGGCTATTTCCTTCCATAAACTGTGTTTTAGTTGGGCTTTTCTGTAATCTCTACATTGAATATTATACAAACATTCATGACTTCTAACAAAATCTATCAATATTTCGTCCTGCTCACTTGTCCATTCAGTGTGTTTTATTCCACACATTATGCTACAAAAAAACACCATTACTTAACATAAACTTTGTAATATAAATTATAAATACCTATTTCATCAGTTTTATAATATAAACAAACGAAACGACAACAATCACCACCGTAATAAACCGTTGACGAACTATTTCTTGCCGCAATAGCTATACCGCATTCACTATGCCGGCACCGTCATATTGCGTTGCGGTGACCACCAACGCTTCCTTGAAAACCACTGCTGATGGTATGTATGCATGGTACAGTTTTCTATGACGTCATTCGTCGCATTATTACGGTCGCAATTTGTCTGTACCGCTTTCGAGGAAACCAGGGCTTTAGCCTATTCGTGTAGCGGTATCGCTGTATTTTACTAAATATTCGATGTATTCGCAAATATCATGGACATGTCATTCACACATTTAACTGAAGCAGCAAAAAATAAATATGCCAAATACATTTGTTCACCGGAATGCTTACTGGAATGCATCCGGTAAGCATATTTCCGTCTCCTATAGGGCTAGCGCGACCAGGTGCACTACTAAAGCTTGCCGCCCATTTGTCCGGCATAGCACGGCACGGCGCTGTCCATCGCCTGATGTCGACGGTAGACAGTCCAGCATAGCACGTACCGTTGTTTGCTGGAAAGGATCGGGGAGCTGTACTTTTCCGGCGACAGACGCTCTTTGCTGTGCCGTGCTGCTCCTAAGGTGGCGTATGGAGTTAGTAACAAGGCCTACCCAGAACACATATTATCCATAGTAATTGGACCAATAGGTCTGTTTGGATATAAATACATAAAAAAAAAGATCTCAAAGCAAAATTTCCCAGCTGTTCAGAACTTCAAGCCAATTGCCATCTATGCCAGACATTATAAAGTACCTTTAGTGAGGAATCGCACTGATCGACCAGGACCGACCGTCCGCGACCGTCCACCTACGACCAAAAGTAGAAGTAGATCAATGAAAACTTTCAAAGTCATACTGATCGACCATCCACGACCGACCACTAGAATAATTTTGTAAATCTGACATTAATTTGACATTCGAAAGGTTATGTGAATTGTCTGTTCATTTATTGAAAATAAGTTAAATTCATAATATCAATAGTTTTGGTTTAAATAATGAGCAGTAGTGATACTGAAGAAGAACATTTTATTTTTCCGGTAGGAAATATACCTTTTTACATGAGTTTTGTTGAAGTCAAAAGTTCATCATAAATGTGTGTCAAAATGACATTACGTCAGGATAGCGTGACACCGACCAAAATTTCCAGCAGACTACAATTTCGAACATGGTCTTTGAAAAACGGTCGAGGACGGTCAATGACGATTATACAGTGTGAGTTGTGCGATAAGAATATACGTGTTGGAAATTTTGGTCGTAGGTGGACGGTCGCGGACGGTCGGTCGTAGTCGATCAGTGTGATTCCTGGCTTATGAATTATAATTTATGAGAGACCACACATGGTTAGTTGGGCTTATCCCCTTTAAGTTGTTGAAAAAAAAAATCAAAATCATTATTTCCGTAAACCAGCTGCACCTTTACGAGCTAGGGAAGATGTAGCCCTCACCTTTCAAGTTTTGTCATGCCATGTACGAGACCGGTGACCGCGCTGGGAATCGAACTCGCGTACCTTGGAGTTGAAATCGAACACTTTATCCACGCGCCACCACGGCCAATTGTTTGGACTATTTTGAACATAAGCGTCAGTCAAAATAAAAAATCAAGTTTGATTCCATTTGTAAGAAATAATCATTAGATTTGGCATTTATTGAAAAAGAGCCAACAACGAAAAGGAGTAAATTTAATTGCTATAGTTATATTTGAAGGCGGTCAAATTACCACTAATAAGCATTAATGATTATTTCTTACAGAGAAATGCATTATTTGTTTAAAAATGTAATTAGATATTTTGCTATATCATTGGGTTCATTATTGCTCGTTTTGTCACAACGTCAAAATGGCGTTTGGTACCTTTTCAATAAATACCTTTCACAGTAAGCAGAAATATAAGCTGTAACTCTAAAAAACAAATTGGACTAGGTATAAATAACATATGCAATTTCAGTGAGAACAAGTCGAAAACAAAAAAGTTAAGAATTATTCTAATGGAATTAACCTGTCTCGAGAACAAAGGTAATTTTTTCGAGCATGAGAGGGATTCGAGCCCCACGATCGACAATTTATTTTTTGTTGTAATAGAAATTTTTTCAGCGCAATCGGATGCCATCGGTGATTGAAAAATGGATTGCAAATTTCAAACCGGAAATACAGGCAAACAGGTAGACATACGAACAATGCAAGTTAAATAAAAACTTATGACATTATCATATAAGTCTGCAATTGAATTATAAAATTCATCGAATGTGATTTTCATTTTTTCTTATGAATCGATTATCGTGGGCAATCATATCATTGCATAATATATTATACGCATTGGTAAACGATATAATTACGGTATTTTTCGTAAGTATCTGAGAAAAAAGAATAACGATTCTGTGTAACAATTTCTGAATCAAATAGAAATAATTGGGCGAGTCTATCACAGATAAATTCGCTCATTATTAGCCTGATTACTGTAGTTTGTCTGATTCGGACAGTTGCATTGAAATTGAAACTTATATAAATTTGTGAGATACGAATGGTATAATCTAGATTTTAGATCACAAAAAAAATCAAAGTCGCATGTGAATACAACGCTTGGAAACCCATAATTTCGAAATTAGTATGTTTCTCATCAAATTATACGGAAGAGTTGAAGACTTATTTTGTATAATTGTTACCGCAGAGACACTAATTAGACATAATATCCCTATCATTACAACAGTTGGGCTGATTTTCTTGGTACACTCCGTTGACTTTGTGCCTTTAATAATTACCAAGGAGTTAAAAAAGAATGACAACAATAAAAAAACACGCTGAGGTGACCAAATTGTTTAGTTTTACCAGAATAAAATCTTGGTTTATAGTAATATGTCAATACTAATGAGTTGCCGCCTGAACATCATCATTCATTTCAAAATTTTGTGATTTGTCGTATTTGTTGTCAATATCGGCTAACAGTATTGATAAACATATTGTTACGAAAGACCCTACGCCACGCATGGCCAACGGTTGCGTAGCGACAAATACAATTCGGAGAATTGTGTAATTTAATTGCATAATTGAATTATCGGATCAAATTGTTGATTTTGAATCTGTAATCCTCTGGGGATTCGGAAAAACAAAAAACAGAGAGCCTAGGACCTATACGACTCAGGGGAAGACATACAGATAAAGTGGAATGTCAAATATCAGTAATTCTTCACTCCAAGCCGACCTGAAACCAGCACCTAGAAAAAACAACAATCAAAGCGATGACCTCACTAGTGATGGCCAGACGCAATTTTGGAAACTCTTCTGGGACTGCTTTCTCTCCACCTAGTGGTACAGGGATAAGCAAGGCTTGGTGCCCCCAGACTTCAAAACATACCCAACTTAAACATTGGAACAGGACATATACAAGCGTCTAGCTGTACCAATTCTACTTTTGATCCCGCAGTTCCGCATGCGCACAACTCGAATTAAAATAATTTAATGGCGGTGTAGCGGGGTGAGAACCTAACCTAACCTAACCTAACCTAACCTAACCTAACCTGATCAAGCTAGCCTAGCTTGCGAGTCAGTCGAAAATGCGTGAATTAGTTTTTCGCTCGCAATTGAGACACAAACCTAACCTGAGCAAGCTAACGTAGCTTGCCTGTTCACCACAGGGAATTTTTTCGAATAAATTTCTGGGCGACAAAGTGCACCACGTTTTAGTCTGGATGGCAAAGTGCACCTGTGTATGGCCTTTGGTCACAAAAAAATCAGAGAGCTAGAATATCTTCCATTGACTGAAACGTGGTACGTTTTGCTTATATGCTGACGGATCTACATAGAGGTGGAGGTTTTAGTGAGTTCACTCGAGGTATCGGAGAATCAGCGGAGTCTCACAGTATGTCTTGAGTTTTGAGACTAATTACTTCTCTATAAAAGATTTCCTCTATCTCACCAAAAAAGCTATAATTGAACGAGTTATTACTGTTCAGTATTTTCTATAGCTACGAATCCCAGTAACAATATTTATTCATTCATGCTTTACTGAGAATTGATGACATTTTGTCTTGAGGAATTCAGTTTGCACCAATTAAACAAACTACTGATTCAGCGTATTACCGACAGTTTCCAGACCGCTTTGAAACTAATTTGGTATCTTCATGAAATATACATCCAAAAGTGCGGGTGCTTGGACAGAGTTTATGTAGTTAAAACGCCGCTCCCCAATTCCCAACAGATACGACACCGTTTCTGTGACGATATTAGAAGCGCTCCGACGCCCGCCGACGCCTGCCCGCCCGCCATGGCATGTTTTATTCATTTTGCTTTATGACGAAAATTAACAAGTTGGTTTGACTAATTTGCAAGTGTTGGGTGTTGGGGAGTATAGTGAACAAATTGTGATCAAAATTGATCCGTGGTAATCCTATTTTTTTTTTAGTTTGAAGGGTGGAAATTATTTTACACCTTCCCAAATATGATACTGTTCCAACTAGAATCCAGGAAAAACCATTTATCTTCGTCATCAAAGCCTTAATATCAAAACATTTACTGAATGTGCAGAACTATAGGTATTTACATTAATTAGATAATGAAAGAATACATTTAATATATCGCAAAGTATGCAAAAATATTCCTAAAAAATCTATAACGTTATTATAAAATTTTTCAATTGAGCCATTTACTCTCATTCTCAAGTAAAATGAGAAGAAATTTAATTTCCCTTTCACCTGTTTACTATCTATACAAACTACATCGGAGACGATTCAATCATCACAAACTCTATTTTAAATTACATGTTTCGCTAACACAGTAGCTTTTTCATTATGAAACATTTCACTTTAATTTTCATTTTCCATAATAACCATTACTTGACCAGACAAGCTCAAAATTTCTATCAACAAAATTAAAACGAATTGGACAAAATCAATTTATTTTGGTGGTGTTAAATTTCAAAATGAACTTCCAAATTATTCAAAAACGTAAGGTAAATTGTGAATTAAAAATAATCCAAAGAATTACTTACTGTTTTGAATCCATTTTAATTCTGATTTCATGATTTTCTTCATTATTTTTAATAATCCAGTACTATTGTGTTTTGAGACGAGGATCGATTGTAGCACCACCAAACTCGGTGTGCTAGTAGTTGGAACCGTCATATACATGATAAAAAAAAATTGTTTACCAAAATTCCACGATTGGAACATATTTTTTTTTTCGTTTAAAATTAAATAAATGGATTTTTGTTGTACTCTTGGAAAGTATATGATTTATCGAAAAAACAACTCAACAAGGTGAAAAACAATTCAATTCTCCACAAAAATTATTCCAAGTAATTTCTCATGAGATGCGATCGTTTTCTCAGAAACGCCGACATCAACTTTCAGGTTCACCCTTACCCGCCGCAGAAAATTCTGGCGAAGCCGAATATTTGATTTGAACTCTGCAAAAATGATCGTAGAAGAAAAAGAAAAAAATTCATATCGTTTTTGAAGATTTTCTCATGCAAACATAATATGTGAGTATTTGTGTACCTAAAATGTGTCTTGTCGTACTTCACGGAAATGTTTGCGGATGATCCGAAAATCGTGAATAATTCAGTAAATATGGAATTATTATACTGAAGCAGCAAACCATACTCTCTTTGGACTATATGCAACAATTTTAAAGTAGTGTGACAGGTCCTACTTATACATGCCAAAATAAAAACTTTGTTTTACTCCTGCCTCATTTTCAACTTACCCATAAAACCGGCATTCCCTTCAGTAAATGTTGAAAATAATCGCTTATTCATATCCTGCATATATGTTTAATAACACTATTGTAAAGTTTGAAATCACATACTTCATTTTTCATGTAGGATGTGTATGAGAGATTATTTTCAACATTTACTAAAGAAATTACCGGGATTATGGGTGAGGCAGGAGTAAAACCCAGTTTTTTCTTTGGCAGGTCTAAGTGAGACTTGTCTCACTAGTCTAAAATCGTTGCATATGGTCCAAAGAGGGTACCGATTCCTGCTTCAGTATAACTATTTCACATCAACTAAAATATCCATGACTTCGGATCTTCCGTAAATATCGTAGAAGGGTTATGTGAAGTGGGACAAAACACATTTTGGGTATTTAGATACTCACATATTATATTTGCACGAGGAAGTACAAGACTTCAGGAATGATATACACTTTTTCTTTTCCTTCTACTATAATTTTTAGCAAAGTTATGACAAATCTATAGTCTAGTTCCTAAATTGTAGCTAGTGACTCATCGTACATTTTCAGGTTTTCACGGGATTTGAAAGTGCGGAGAAGATATAAGAAAGTGGCAAAGTAAAACTTGATTTGAAGCCTATGTACTTGCTTGATTTCTGTTCTATTTTCTACCTGCTTTATATGAATTATGAACCGTACAGTCTATGAGTCACTATCTACAATTTAGGAACTGTACTATAATTTTCGGCCCTGCCGGAAATTGCAGTGGCGAGTTATGGCGATCCTAAAATTTGATAACGGAATTCAATCATGTTTTCCGAGAAAACCAGTGCATTTTGTGAGAAATTACGCAGTATATTTCTTGTGGAGAATTGAATTATCTTTCGCCTTGTTAAGATTGTTTCTTGATGAATCTTATACTTTCCGAAACAACAGTTAGAAAAAATGTATTTTTTAATTTTTTTTTGCTAAATATATGATTGGTTCAATTTTTAATTATGAAATGACAATTCTAATTACACTACTTGGCAACCCAGGACAGTATTAGGTACATTAGATGTTTCATTCAGAGTACAATTACCTCTACTCGATACAACTGAAATGTCTGCATACAGAAAACTGTGCTAATGCCTATTCGGGAACATATGTCATTAATAAATATGAAGAACAAAATTGTGCCAAGTATGGAGCCCTGAGGCACCCCTACGCCAATTTTCACTCTTTCATAATAGTATACCGAAGACCTACAGTCATGTCTGACAGGATTTTTTTTTACTTTTGGTCGTACATTACTTACACCTCTCATTTCTGAAATATGATTTTTCAAAGAGTCCAGAATTTCACATTGCAAAGTAACTTTAATCAATGAAATAGATTTGAATAAGAAGAAAATTAATTATCCATACACCCAGTTGAATAAAATCCTCTTTCCCCTCATATTGACGCCCTTGAAAAAATCGTAAACATAGAGGTACATCAAAAAACGTTTAACAGTTGGTATAGCTGCTAGGCAAATACTGCAAGTCACGATATTCTATGAAAGGCAAAGCTTACAACTCTTGAAGGGTTCATAATATCCCCATCAGCCCGTACAATAATAATAAAACTGAATCGTAACTGAACATAGAAAATGGGGAGGAAGTGTTGAGTTCATTCATGACAATCAAACACCATGAAAAATAATTAATTGTGCTTCAAAAAGTGACTTTGTGTTGTAAATGTTTTGCATTCAAAAAATTTTGCGTAGTCATCGTTTATTGTTGATTTTTTCAACACTTCAATTTAATTGAATCCATTGTGTGAACTATGGGAGTTTTACAGGAAGGTTAACGGATGCTAGACTCAGTGGAACAGAACGAAAATTTATTGAAAGAGGAAATAATTCATCAGTTTGAATATAAAATGTATCAAAGTTCAAATAGATCAACAAAAACGGAGTAACCAGGATTATACAACTCATCCTCGAAGCGGCCAATTGCGACTGCGAATTCTACCTAGTTACCAGGTATTGATAACTGAATTTACCCTTGACGACGTGGTATAATCGATTTGGTGCTTTGCACTGTCAAAAAAGTGAATGTTGGCATTCGCAACTTAATGAAGGCGTAAAAATTATTTGACATTTGTCAGTTGTCGTTGTATAATCGTAACAAAAATAATAGATTATGCTTACCTCGTAACTCGACGTATTCCTAAAAACACCACTCGATCTGACGCTCTCGTGGTGTTTCGCAGAATACGTCTCGTTACAGAGCCGGCCTTAAGGGTGGCCAAACGGGGCTCCGGCCCCGGTCCTCACGCCTGTAGGTTTCGTTAATAAAATCACTAATTACAAATAAAAAAAAAAACAAGCTCCTAAGTACGAAACGATCACTTTTATCTAGTATTAATTATTATATTGTCAAAACATTCAAAAGTGTTTTTCCCGCCAAATAAATTATTGATTTAAATTATGTGTTTTATATTTTGAACATATATTTGGTAGGCACATCCGATAGGTAGTAAGGGGAAGGTGAATAAATAAGAACATTCAGTAGGAATTTCTTCAAAGGATAAAAATGTCAATTGATAAATAAAATATATAAGGGCCCCGCACAAGTTGGCCCCAGGCCTCGCGCTTACTAAGGCCGGCTCTGTCTCGTTACTCGGAAGTATAATCGGTTATTTCCGATGCTCTCGTTGTATTATTACTGATTATTTCCACATCTAAGTATATTTCCTATTTTCTAATGATGGGAAATTTATCTTTTTTTTACCAAAATATGCGCTGTTTGAGGTCTAAATAACTGGACTTCAAACTGGCTTCCCTAAAATATTAACTTTGAAATTCCCAATCTCAATGGGCACACATCTGACTGCTATATACTGAAGGAATATTATTATTGTTACATTTGCCATATTGCCAAATACGTTCCAACCATGCTTTGGTTATATGCATAAACAATCTTCAATTTAAACATCTGTTAGTGTTGCATTGTAATATATTCAGTCCTTCTAGTTTATATTGGTCATGGGTTCGAACGTAAGTTCTCAAAAGTGAATTGCTGTGAGTGAATAAAAACAAACAGTGAAGTGTGAGTAATCACAGTGATAAAGTGACCTATAGAATATGAGAAATAAAATTTTAGAATGTTCTAGAAACTTCTGAATAGTTCTAGAAAATTCGAGATATTCGTGAAATGAACTTAAATACAGTATGTATAATATTATAGAACGTACTGAAAAGATACCCTGAGTGCAGTTCTTGAAAAATTCTGCCATCAGGGAGAGGGCGTGGTGCTGAAACTTTTTGGAATATTGTAGAATATACAAAATACATTTCTAGAATATGAAAAGGAAAATTCTAGAATTTTTTTCAAGCATCAGGAGAATTCTAAAAAAATCTTCATGGGATAAGCTAGATCAGAGTCTCCGTAATATTCTAGAAGTAAAGTTGGCGAACAGGATTATGAGTGCCACCGAACCAAAATATAACTTGCATTTTGAATAATAGTGATTTTAGATCAAAGTTGAAATATGTAGAAACACAAGGCCACTCTTTCTTCAATCCTGTGATTCCAAGATAGTTAATATTGTCATGACAAAAGAAGATTCATATAAAAATTACAAAAGAAGATGTATATAAAATCAATTCAGTAATGAGTGAGAAAGATACTGAACAGAAGTTTTTGAAAATGCCATTAGGAATCCAAGATGTTGTCATCATCCCCGTGATACATCAAAACGAGAGTGACAATTACTGTCAAATTTATTTACATCATTTGACGTTTGATTCAGTTTCGTACCTTTTAAGTTTTGTTTATAGTCAGAACCGCATGACTGGTAACACAGAACGACAGAACACATACATATACAACTGATGGTACACTATTTATGAAGGTAAGACTATCAGGTCAATTCTGTTTCTCATTAGCAATATTGTTCCCATAGCAAGACAATTTTCACAGCAAAATATATCTTAATTTTGTAGAAGGCTTGAAAAAATATCGGTGGGAGATGTTGCTGCCACATCATCTCCTACCAATAAAGCAATGTAGATATCAAACCTTCTACAAAATTGAGATATATTTTGCTGTGAAAATTGTCTTGCTATGGTAACAATCTTGCTAATGAGAAACAGAATTGACCCGTATATATTATTAAAATGGTGATTACGGTACAAAACGAGTGATGTTTTTAAATTTCACAAACGTGAAAATGATTGCCATTGTAGAAACATCGGATGATTGCAGGATTTCGATTTTGTTCCGTCGTTTCCTATGTTGTAGTTTTGAATTTGTCTGCTGTTAATCTGGTTTGGATTTTGTTAAGAGTGTAGGTTTGTCTAGTGCGGTGAGATGGGCATTATTTTTTGAATAACTTATTAATATTACTAGCCATTTTTCAGCCAATGATTAAACTGAATGAGCCCTGGTGCATCAAACCCACAAATGGAAAGCAGCTATAGACAATAAGTATTATGATTTAACACCCATTCGTCATTACATGACACTAAGCAATAGTACCAACGTACATTATGCAACATGAAATTAAAATTATGTATTATATAACGGATAAATTTTCAGCCAGGTTTGTATGTAGAACTTTTATGAATGAGGCAATAATTTGTGCATTGTGCAAACATGTTGTTTTTTACACACAGTTAAGCATTCGAGTTTGATTCCACCAAAACGGTGTTTTGTAATTAGGCTCTGATCCCTGCGACTTTTACTAAAAGATTCAAGAGAGGAAAATTATAAAATTTCATTATAGGGGACTTTTTGAGTCAACCCATTCTTTTTCACAATCATCCCGTTTCGCGACTAGCGCGTCACTTTTACGTACATGCGCGTCAAGTAAAAAATTAAATTCATAAATATTCATGAACATGAAATATTGAAAGAGCTAAGAGAACAAGCTTGCAGACTTCAAACGACGCTAAGTGGCTAAGGGAGGCTCTTTTCAAAAGCTCTTCAAATTAGATCCGGATAAAATTTGCACTTTGAACAAATTAGTGACACCTCGCTTGATGGGACACCCAGCTCGGGCTGTTGTGTATCCGGAATTCTGATGGTGAGGTTATGTCGGAAGATAAAATATTCATGAGGCGAAATTAGGATCGTTTGGGGAATAGGGCGACATATTGACAATTATGGTTGAGATCGTGTTGCGGGGATAGCTTTCACAGAAATCTCACATGACCTTGAATATGATAATCCCATAATAATAATTCTGACGAACTTGGGCAATATTCAAATATTATGAAAATATTTCGAAATCTTCTAAAAATCCCAGAGAAATATTCAGGAACATCTACCCTGGTTATGATCTAGAATTCTTTTGTTATAGACCATTTTGAGATGCGGATGATATTTGCTATTTCTTCAGGACTGGTGTAGCAGGATTAGTTTGTACCAACTGGTTATCCAAATATAAAACATTTGTAGATTTTAAAGAAGTGCATTTTTTTCCTTCTTGTTCCCACGAAACGGAAAATCCTGTAATTTTCAGAGAAAATCGTGGGAACCAAGGCAAAATACGTAATAATTTGTAACTGGACTAGCCCGGCGGCATTTGCGGCCTTGCCGCCGGCACAAAATGTCGCGGCTTGCGGTGGCTTTGCCGTGGACTCCACCAAACTGGGCGGATGTGTCTGGGCTTGCAGAGAGGTCTTGTTGTATATGGCCTTAAAAATTATTACCAAGAAAAAAAAAAATAATAGAAAGCACAGGATTTGGAAATAAGGCCATCATCTTGGGTATTTTCTGTATCCGTATCTTGCTTCATTTCAAAGTCTCTTGTTCGCTGTGAAAAACAAAAAAAATTCAAATAGCGGAAAAACGCAAACAAAATACAAACATACCACGTAAACAATGTACCGTTCGATACAAATATTCAAAAGAGGAAGAGGAAGAGGAAGAGGAAGAGGAAGAGGAAGAGGAAGAGGAAGAGGAAGAGGAAGAGGAAGAGGAAGAGGAAGAGGAAGAGGAAGAGGAAGAGGAAGAGGAAGAGGAAGAGGAAGAGGAAGAGGAAGAGGAAGAGGAAGAGGAAGAGGAAGAGGAAGAGGAAGAGGAAGAGGAAGAGGAAGAGGAAGAGGAAGAGGAAGAGGAAGAGGAAGAGGAAGAGGAAGAGGAAGAGGAAGAGGAAGAGGAAGAGGAAGAGGAAGAGGAAGAGGAAGAGGAAGAGGAAGAGGAAGAGGAAGAGGAAGAGGAAGAGGAAGAGGAAGAGGAAGAGGAAGAGGAAGAGGAAGAGGAAGAGGAAGAGGAAGAGGAAGAGGAAGAGGAAGAGGAAGAGGAAGAGGAAGAGGAAGAGGAAGAGGAAGAGGAAGAGGAAGAGGAAGAGGAAGAGGAAGAGGAAGAGGAAGAGGAAGAGGAAGAGGAAGAGGAAGAGGAAGAGGAAGAGGAAGAGGAAGAGGAAGAGGAAGAGGAAGAGGAAGAGGAAGAGGAAGAGGAAGAGGAAGAGGAAGAGGAAGAGGAAGAGGAAGAGGAAGAGGAAGAGGAAGAGGAAGAGGAAGAGGAAGAGGAAGAGGAAGAGGAAGAGGAAGAGGAAGAGGAAGAGGAAGAGGAAGAGGAAGAGGAAGAGGAAGAGGAAGAGGAAGAGGAAGAGGAAGAGGAAGAGGAAGAGGAAGAGGAAGAGGAAGAGGAAGAGGAAGAGGAAGAGGAAGAGGAAGAGGAAGAGGAAGAGGAAGAGGAAGAGGAAGAGGAAGAGGAAGAGGAAGAGGAAGAGGAAGAGGAAGAGGAAGAGAAACGGCCTCGTCGGACAATTCCACGTCGAGTGCAATAAACAATTTTTGCACGAGTTGCATACAACATTTTTTCTACGTTCATGCCAAAATGCAAAAAATGATTTATTAAGGTACGGCATTAAGTGTTGGAAAATGAATAGCGCAACTTAAATAATTGAGTATTACCATCGATTTGCATTGAAACAGATCACCATAATATATTTTCCATAAATAATACTCATTTTAAAACTTTCAATTCTGTAATTCTCAGAAATAATTTTTGACTGACGTCTCTATAACCACAGTTGCATTGTATAAATCAAAATCATAGTAGCCGTGAGCGCGTATGTTATCACGAGGTGTGGTCATAGTACAGACAGTTTGCTCTATGGAGGTAGACGGTTTAGAACAAAGCGGATCAGTTTTGATTATGGAGTTTTTCTCGGGAAGGCATTGTTTGTTTCGCTCTGGCTCTGGCCGATCATTGATACAAAATAATATAAAATATGTAACTGTTTAAAACGTATTGCCAATCTTACAGAATATCTGCTAAATATGTAGTGGGTTTGAAAATTTGTGTTTGTCACGTTAAGTTGAATGACAGATGAGTGCAACAAAAACTTTATTGCACTAGTGCAATAAAGAACTTTTTTTTCCACTAAATATAGTTCAATAAAGTTTTGCTTTTTGCATGAATGTAGAAAAAATAAATTCTTGACTGGTTCAAGATATTAATACGTTAGAAAAATCTGCCGAGTCCAGTGGAAAATTTTTATTGGACTAGTTCGGTAAAAAAATTATAGCACCACTTCAGTAAAAATTTTCATTATGATACTCAATAGCGGAAAACAGTATTTACCGGACTAAAATCAAGTATATAAAAGTGTGTTTTACGATACAGTATGAAATAAAATATCGTTTCATCTCACTATAGGTACAGATTAACGCGTAAAGAAGTTGTAGTGTGCCACGCAAAGTTTCGTTGTCACCCCGTATCATAAGCGAGTCGATAGTGGGAGGGAACCCCTAAATAAATTTTATTACTATAGGAAGCAGAGTATAGATAATGCTATTAGCATTCATTCGGTTTATGGTCCGTGCATAAAAGTTTCCGCAGTCGGGGAAATGTCCGTAATGCGCTCTGCAGATTCCAACATTAGTCGCTGTGGAAACGATTCATCGGTTTATATTCACGAACGCCGCGACGCGCCGTGCCGCGCCGGTTACTTTTGTATATTCAACGCTTATCTCATTAGTATGCGGATTATGATGATTTCCTACTGATGCGTGATGGAACTTCTAGGGTTATATTCGAACATGGTATTAATGATAATAATAGAAATAGAATAGAATAGAAATCTTATCAGACAATTATTATAGTACAGGTCATGAAAAAGGTACGATGGTAACAGTAACAGAAAATAATGACTTTACAAACTGCATGACACATTCAGGTTATTAGCAATTTTCAAGAAAAACCCTGAAACACGTCGATTTATGTTTTCAAAAAGACACTCTGTGAAAAAAAATCGCCCTTTCACGCCTCCTGTCAAAGAGACAGCCACCCAATTTTGATACCTCATTTGAAAGGGTAAATTGTCTATACAGCCATGTCTGTCTTTTTGAATTTTGTTTATGCTCCTTAGAAATCAGACACCTTCCTCATTCAGCGAATCAGCAGGGCAATCCAAAGAGGAAATGCTGCGCATCAGTCATGGTACATTTTCTACCTCTCAAAAATTGGATGCACCCACTAATCCCATCCAGCCAACAGTTAATTTTTTAAAATAAACCTAAAAATCCTTCTATTTTCGAAAAAGATTAATTTTCAATTCGGTCATCTAGGACAACAGTCTTTAACGAATCTCACAATTAAGAAGAAATGTATGGTCTAAACAGAAAAAAACAAAAAATCTCCAACGCAAAAAAGTTGAGAGTTGAGAGTAAAATCGTCCTCGGGTTTGGGCAAGAGAAATGAGGGAAAATTTGGTTTGGTCATCTTAGGCCATACATCATGTTCCATGAATAGCGTCCTTCAAGCGTTATTTATGACGAAGTCTTTCCGAAACGATGTATTGTTATATAACACGGACTTTTCCGAGTTTATTTTGAGGCTACAAGACCTTTTTACCTTGATGCATTTCTCCAATAGGCCCTCCTTGTCACCAAATGAAATATCAATTTTTTCAAGGCCCTCCGGCTTCCTTCCAGGACATCAACAAACAGTTACGAATTCTTGGGACACCTACTGGATTCGTTGCATGAACAAGAGACCAACTTTAATACACTATTAGCAGCAGCAGCAGTCTTTCGGACGACAGATGTTGAGCATCTCATGTTGAGGAAATTGCGGATTCAAGAGCGAGAGGGTGGACACTTTCAGAGACCTGCAGGTTTCAATTCCGATGCACTTGGAGGTACTAACTGTATAGACTTTGTTGGAAAATTAACTGCAGCCGGAAAAATTAACGGGCGATAACAATTAAGTACCGTTGCGATTTATGCAATATTTTGACGGACAGTGAGAAGAAAACAAAGATATTGATAGCGCCATCTACATTGATACTAACTCTTAAACACTTTCGATCCAGTATCACATCAGCTCCTGCAATCATTAAATTTAGATGAACACCTCATTCTGGAATCCTTTTGCTATGAACTCTATGCCGCCGTGGTCCATTGCGGTTCAAGCTTAGATTCCGGCCACCATTATACACTTGCTAAAGAAAAGCAGATGGATTGGTACCAATGTAATAACTCGAATGTTACTAAAGTCACTCCGGAGAGGTTGAGTTGTTTGAAAGCTACTGAGATGCCATATATACTGTTTTATAGTACGGAAAACCTTCCAGATTTGAGAACCTGTCAGTCACGATTCTTTCCCATAGGCTACAGTTACTTTTAAGCAAAGACAATTCACAATCCAATAAGTCTGTTTATATTTAGTTTTTTCACTAGTTATCAAGCAGAAACTGGTATTGATCAGAAAAACATTGCCAACATTTTTTTCCTCTTTCCAATGTGCATGATGTTGTTTTCAATTTTTTAGTTATTTTTGTTCCTGTTTCTCTGTTTTGCTTTTTATTTCTTTTGAAACTTATGGGCACAAATTGTGAATTTATGGTTACTTAAAAATAATGAAGACATTTTATTAATATCGTTCGATGTTCGATGTTGCATGCATTGGACAAAAAAAATTGTTTACTGGGGACGACTTTCATGTGACATATAATGAAAATGTCATTACCATCTCCTTAAAAAAAACAGTTGATAAAATGTGAAGAAACAAAATGCCCTGCAAAGACTGCTCATTGCAATAATTCTATAAACAATAAGAATAATTTTAACGTTGAATTCCATTTGATGAATTTCCGTGCGGGGGTCCTACAAGGCTTTCCCTGCAATTGCTTGTTGCATGGAAATGATTATGGAAACATTTAAACCTAACAATGCGAGAGACAAAATGTCCTACTAGTACTGGTACAATAGGAAAAATTTGATCAAAAATCCATCAGAAAACAATTGCTTTCCTGGGGTGGGATTCTGTGTACCATAGAATTCTATTGTCGATAGAAAAAGTGAGATGACATTATGGTTGAATTGATGGGAGAGAAAGAGACAAAACTGTCGTCAATAGAATTCTATGGTACACCAGAATCCCACCCCTGGCTTATACGACGACGAACGTTGAGTTACATCTGATGAATTCCCGAAATCGATTGATAGGTGGTTTGTTTCGATCATCATTTCCATGCAACAAACAATTACAGAGAAAGCCCTGTAAGAAATTTGCAGCTGTTAAAAGTTGCAGAAAAACTCTGTTTGTTTCAGTTCATCACAAGAGAGAGCATGCAAAGTTTCTCTTGTGTCATCATATTCCCAATCGAATAAAAAAAAAATTAATGATCTAAATATTTTTTTCGTCTTCATGTGTCTGAAATATAATTTTGGCTATTTCGTTTTTCTTCAGGGTATTTTTGGCTCAATTTAACTATCTTTTGCCCTACCAGGACGATTATATACAATTGTACAGGATTATGGCAATGGCATTTCTCTCTTGTCAAGCTCAGTGTGAACAATGCAGATTTCTTAATTTAACTATCTTCGTTAGCCTCAGCATGCAGACAGTTCAATATGAATCACCCTGTAGAACCAAATTCACTACGAATAAGAAATTTCATGACGTTCAGTGGTTCAGTGTTCTGTGGAACATAAACAAGAATTTTGTGTTCTCGCCCGCATCACTTATATCGCACTTCGACAAAAAAATCAAAGGCAATCTCGAATCTGACGTCGGCAAGTTTGCGTTGGTGAAAAGTTAATTTACATGGGCGGGTGTTCGGAGGCAGGTAACGAAGTAGTCGCGACGCCGTTTAGGATTGGTCGGGAACGGAAGGCGGATCGCACCATTGGCCGTTAGAAACGCTTACACGCTCCACCAGTTCGGGGCAAATACGTCGGGTCCGGGGCTCGTTGAGTCGTTGCACTTGCAAATCAGTTGTCACGGACCGATAGAGGAGATTGCTTTGTTTCCCGTTCCCGGCTCATTTTGTCGCCGGCCAGCCGTTTGATATGCGCGGACCATACTTATATGGATAATGAAGACGGCTTGAGTGAAATCGAATTGAATTGTAGCACTCTGAAACTCGGCACATGATATCTCGACATAATGTTTCATTAGAAAAAAAAATTGTTTACCAAAAAATCAGGGGCGGAACCTAAAAAATTTTTCATTTCAAAAAAATATAATTTTTTTTGTTATTTCAGAAAATATAAGATTTATCAAAAAACGATTTCGATAGGTTGAGAGATAATTCAATTCTCCATAAAAATGATTTTCAGTAATACCTTATGAAATACGCTCGTTTTCTCAGAAAACGTGTTTTAACGTCGACGTCACATTTCATGCTCGCGATTTGTCATAACTTTGCTGAAAATTATAGTACCTAGAAGGAAAAGAAAAAGTGCATATCGTTCCTGAAGACTTCTACTTCCTCATGCAGATATAACATGTGAGTATCTGAGTACCTAAAATGTGTTTTGTCCCACTTCACATATCCCTTCCACGATATTTACGGAGGATCAGTCAGTCACGGATATTTTAGTTGATATGATATAATTATACTGGAGCAGGAATCAGTACACTCTTTGGACCATATGCAAAGATTTAAGGCTACTGAGACAAGTCTCACTTATACATGCCAAAGAAAAAAGTGGGTTTTACTCCTGTCTCAGTTTTAAACTCACCCATAATCATTGTTACGCAAAAAGTGGTCATAAATTCTTCTGGGAAATTTAAAAATGTATGAAATACAAGGGTGTCAGATTAGTTGAGGAGGCTATATTGTAATACCCACTAGCACAAAATCTCAAGTTCAAAACTACCCACACAGCACATGTACGTACAATGGATGTACAATGGACGTCGAATATGGATGTTCAGGACATCCAGAATAAGTCCAATTTATATTCAATGGATGTCCAGTGGATGTCCAGGACACTACTGTGTACGTACAATTCAAGTCTAGAAAACGTTCAATGGATGTACGTTGTGCGTAATTTGAACGTCTAATGGTCGTCTAATGGATATACTTTGTGCGTATTTTGGATGTCCATTGTATATGTCCACACCGAGAGAAATATCTATTAGCTGTAATACAAAATTGTATAACCGTTAAATGATTTCTGAATTGAATAGGCGCCAGCATAGTTCGCTTTTCAGTATGATCAAGGTCTTTTTTTCAAAACAGTTGTATTATTGTTAAAAGTCTCTCACTTAATAACGTATTTAAATATTGTTTTTTGAATACCATCTTTTAACTGCAGTCGTGTTCTTTGTCAAAACTAAAAGGTAACCTTTAGAGACAAAAAGAAAGTTTTGAAAAAAAGACCTGTTTCATGTTGAAAATGTTCACATTTTGCATTCATCCGAGAAAATTTAGTGGTTACAATATTTCAATTAGCAGCTATAAGATTTTTTTGAAAAAATACTTGTATAACTAGATTTTTCTGGGTGCATATTTGGTACAATATGGATGTCCAGAAGATATCCAAATAACAACACACTGTGATTATTTTCTGGACGTCCAATTTACATCCATTGTATCTCCGAAATGAATCCAGAGGATATACATATTATACAAAAAAGATATTTCAAGAAAATACCAAAATGATTTAATAACAAAATTCAATACAACAAAAGAAACTAAAATATATCAACACATGAACGTGGTAAAAATCTGTGGTTACAATAAAATAAATATCCACTTTTCCGATAATTGAAAAGTGCATGAAAATAGTGGAATGTAAAGAACTGCGATTTGAAATCTTTGGATTTATTTACTTTCACTGGCTCTTCCTCAGCTATTCCAATGTGTGCAGAGTGTTCTATTTCCTATTTCCATTTATGTATGTTTTTATGTGTTCTCTGCAGTACCTGTGAAATAAAATAATAAACAATTAGGTTACATTTATATAAAAAATACAAAGGGCAAAACAAATATATTCCTATATTGGACATTTTTGCAGTTGTCAATATCTGCTTACTATACAGGGTGGCCCATCGAAAACGTACCGCAAGGCATTACAGGCTGGGAAAGAACTTTTCGATAAAATCCGAAAACCGGTCAAGTTTGTTTGTCAGGGGGACACATTTTGACGTAACAAGCATAGTAAAACCTTCAACCCCCTAAGTAGTGGTGTCACCCTAACATTTTTTTCAAATGGGAAGGGGGGTCAAGCGATACCTCTTTAGAAGGGGCTTGTCGTTCCCTACACAGTGCTGCTTACATTTTCAAAATCGATCCACTCTTTCAGAAAATATGGAGCGTTGAAACTCCAACGATAATGTATGACGAAAAATGCAAAAATTGATTCAATTGTCCTGGAAATAATTGCGCACATTTTGGGAATAATGAGGAGGTGCTCCATCTTGTTGGAATATCAGTTCCTGTTCATGGTATGCGGGATGGTTCTCATTGATATTTGTTAGAGCTGGGTCGATGGCATTTTGTAGTAAATCCAAGTACATATCGCCTGTTAAATTTCCAGGAAGGAAAAAAGGTCCTACAATGGAATTTCCAAAAATACCAGCCCACAACTTTCAATAAATCATTGTCAGCGTTATGAGGCACATTATGTTTCAATGCCTACATTGCCAGTTGGGGAGTGAGTGTTATGTTGAGGGATCAGAATTCGAATTGATGCTTGATCATCATCAGATTTGTCCAGGTCCTCCTCAAAACTACTGAAGTATCTGACCGATGAGAGGTTAGATTCCTGTGAGTTTCTACACACATACTTTGTTTGTGAAAGAAACATTCGTTTCGCAAAGCTCTCTTATATTTGTTCAAAAGGTGTTTTCTGGAGCTCATGTTCTACCATTTATTGTTTGTTTCAAACAGGTAAAAGCCGGTAATGAGTATAAGTACTTACTTTATCTGTGATTCTTCGTTGACGACGTACTGAAATCGCCAAAACACAGAAATTTTACCACTGCACAAACCACTATGATGTCCACAATAAATCCAAATTATCAAACACTATTCAGCAGACTTCATTCCTCCATCTCAAAGACGTCACAGAATACCTAACCTTACATTTTCTCCTTCTACGTTCATGTTCATGTATTGACCATATTCACCGTCCAAGGGTTTTCATCTAAAAATAAGCAAAGTTACTAATTACATACGTCAGTGAAATTTTAAAATAATATTTATTTAGGCAGTACAGTTATCAAAAATTGTTTAATAGAGTGGGAGTGAGTTTAGTATCAAGTTGATTTCATTTTAAGATGAAAACTAAGGGTCCGTGGACAAAAATGTTTCAGAATTCACAAAAATATCAAAAGAAAATGATATTTTGAAGTAAAAAGAGAAATTTACAAAAGAAAGTGTCAAAAATTGCATCTTTTTGTTTACCGCATGCATAAAAGGCAAATATATGAAGTTCAAAATCTTTTACTCACTTTATAGTGCCAATGTTGTCATTATTGCAGCTCAGGTGAAAGCTGATACTCTGATAGTGGTATATCTATACCCATTTATCCTAGATTTTCCCTTCAGTTACATTTTTATGAAACTCACAAAATATGCACATGCAGTATGCACCAAATAAAACATTTTTGATTTTCGCGGTTTTGTTGGTACAATGGATAGTTGGTATTGTCGCATGACAATATGTCGACGGTGAATATGGTCAATCGGGCGTCCAATGGATCAATGGATGTTTACTATTGGACGTCAAATGGATGTCCAAATATGTACATCAGTTGGCTGATCACTTAGCTAATGCAAATAAATCGGTTGAGTGTTTGTTGAAGTGAATTACACCTATGGATTACATTTCCATTTTGGGATGAAAATGAAAAAACATGAATGAATCATAATCAATACGTATTTTACCAAATATAAAATTGGACATCCACCGTATGTCCGTGTCCTGGACATACAATGGACGTACATTGCGTCTATGGACGTTTGGACTTTATAGCTGGACGTAAAACGGACATCCATTGGATGTCCGGTGCTGTGTGGGTATAGACTGGACCAAATTCATTAGAAGTTCGGAAAAACATATTTGGAAAAAATGCAAAAATACCTCTGTTGAGATTATTTGTGCGCTTCATACAGGTCCGCCCAGAGATGGGTAGGACTATTCTTTCATCCATTACTTTTTGATCCTGATTCTCATTCTGAAGAATGTTCTTTAAATTAATGAACACTCACTTGATTATGCAAAAACGCAAATATCTTAAAATGTTAAGTCACTGGCAATACAATCATAATATGTTATCAGAAATTGTAGAAATAAGAAAATTATTACAAATCGAATAAACGAATAAATTTACACAAATATAATATGAACAGTGACAAAAAGGCATGTTGATATTGTATAATATAGAACTACTCGACTCAAGGGTGTTGCCTTATTGAATTGCAAATATTCATCCCACTTTCCATTGTGTGCTTAACCAAATTCGATCTCGTTGATCACTAACGAGCCATATGGTCAGTTATCGTACCCAGATTCATGCTAATTTAAAATTGATAAAAATCAGTGAATTTTATCAGCCTATATTTAAATGCACCCTCTAATGGATGGAATACCAACATTATGTCGTCCAGTGTAAAATTACAAAAGGGTGTGAGTAGTGTGAGTACACGTATCAGTGGATAAATGAAAATCATCGACATATGCGTTGGTGCAGAGATGTCAGTTGATTCCCGTATGTTATATTCTTTCAATTCTGGTAAATTTTACTTTTTAGTCAAATAAATTGCCTCACATACAGGGTGTAATCTAACCTCTTGCACTCCCGTGAAGAACGGGTGTATAATGCCATTTTATATCGAATGGCAGGTGTGAAAAATTCGAAAAAAAATTGTGGAAATTTAAAATTTTGTTGGGAAATTCGAAAAATCTTGGAAACCGCTGTTTGAAATTACACAGTTTCTTCCATCCAGCAGTTCCAGCATTATTGTGGCTCTGCTCCGGTAAGCAGCCGTTCGGCAGACAGTAGTTCCCAAAATTTCGACAAATTTCCCTACACAATTAAATTTTTTTTCGAATTTTTCACATCTGCACGGAAAGAAATACCTGTATAGATTTTTTCCTTTAACAGTGTGAAAAAATGTGTAAATAATGTATACAATTGTTGAAAATTAGTACACCTGGGTGTGATATATTTTTACCAATGATTGTTTATTTCGGTTTGTGGTGAAATTTTCCCCAGTTTTGTGAATTTTATACACAATATGTGTAATTCATAATTGTGGATAAATTTATAATTTTTATATCTAAAAGGTACAATAAGAAATGTGTGATAAATCACAAACAAGACTACCCGCCGATAGAGGGCACAACCCGCGCTATACTAGAATTCACTAAGTCCGAGTCTTACTGGCAAGACCAATACAATCTTCATCACCAGTTCCATTCAGTTCCCGACCGGTTAAGAAGGAAGGGATAGCTAGAGAACGGGGAAGGGTGATGAGATATTTGAAAAAAAAAAAAACTCATTGTGTTTCCACACATTAGAGAATATTTTAAATTGATATTATCCAACAGCTATTTTAAAAAACGCAAAGCCTTGTGTGAAATTCTTATACAGTATTGTGCATTCTGAATTTCAATTTTGTCCACAGAACTATGATAAAAACAAAATGATGTGTAAAAAAGAACACAATATTGTGTATTCTTCAATTATAAAGTCCACAGAATTGTACAAAAAAGAACTATAATTTCTGTAACATATATACACAATGGTGTTGTTAACCAATTCAAACAATATTGTGTAAAAACTAGATTCAAGGAAATAAAAAAAAAAATTAAACAATTGTTGAAAAAAATTACATTTTTTCCGTGTGCCATTCGTTATAAAATGTGATTATACTCCCGTCCTTCACGGGAGTGCAAAAGGTTAGGTTAGGTATTTGATATTGAATTCTGCATACTTCGAAGGGCGTTTTCTCGTGTCGTACACTGACGTTTCGTACACCCTAGCAAAACTACCTGAAATACTCTCGTATTGTACACCAGATCAATTGAAGAATTTTCGGCTTCCCGAAAACTGCGATGGGCCAAATGGTTTAGGTGCCAGATAGTGCGAAGAGCAATTCTTTAGTCTGATTCAACCAGAACGAACTAACCTCACGTAGACATTTCAGTGCGTGGAAATTGAATACATAAATTTCGTGGAGAGTTATTCTTTAGTCTGATCTAACCACAACAAACATCACAGTGGTCGTTGTACGAAACGAGAAGCTGAAAACTCAATAATTAATTGGGTGTACGAAACAATAATATTTCCTAAATATATTGGGAGAGGAAATTACTTATAGGATTATCGCTTTTACAGCTATAGGAAAGGGTTTTTGGTGGGGAAAATATGCTCGAATTTTAAAATCGAATTTTACAAATACAAGTATTCAAATGGAAGCTGACATGTTCTTACAAATCAACGATAAGTAATGAGCAATAAGCAAACAAAAAAATTGGTGTGTACCAAAACATTCAAAATAAGTAATGGAGAATATATGGAGCAGCAGTGTGGTGGCGGCAGAAGATGGAACTACAATACTATTGGCATTGGAGTCTAGCTAGTGCTGTCCTGTTGCTACATGGGTTTTTTTTAGGTCGTGTATTTCGAATTTCAAAATTGATTAAATTAAGATGACTCCTCCAAGATGGCGGACGATATTAGTCATTATAATGACCATATATGGTCTGATTCGATTCAAAATTAGTGTGTGACGGTTTTAGGGGCAGAGATTATTAATTTTTTGTCAAGATTTATGAATTCAAGATGGTGGCCCAAGATGATGGACGAGTATTGTGATTATGGTCAGATTTGATTAAAAATTGGTATGGTTTTCGGGGTCGGAGATTTCGTTTTTTAGTCATAAAAAAATAAAAGTTTAAAAAAACTAAAGAACACGCTTCACTTCCAACATGGTAAAAGTAAAAAATAATTGACAATTTGATTTCTCAAACGTAAAATAAGCGTGGAGTGCTCGACAAAGTTTTCTTGATCACTTGAACGCTCTGCATTGTTAAATTAAACTGAAAAATATTAGAATATAGATCGAAAGCACGCACGCGCTTTTTACAATTGAGAAATAAAATTGTCAATTATTTATTTTTTACTTTTTTGACCATGTTGGAAGTAAAGCGTATTCTTTAGTTTTTTAAACTTTCATTTTTATGTATTAATAAACCATTCAAAACTGTCCAGCAATTGAAATTCCGCCATTGAAGCCGCTATTTTGTTTTCTCCTATAACAAAAAATTCATAATGCATTGTCACCGAAATTATGTTCACCTTCCAAATTTCAAGTTAATCGGACGGTTAGAAGTGGTCTAAATATTGGTTACAAGATTTGACCGTGACGTAAATTTTTTTTCAACATAATATAAGCGTGATAAAAATATAAAATAGTTTCACAAAGAAAAACCGAAAAAACTATAGGGTATAGAGACACCACTACATGTTTTTCATTGACATGAATAAAATTATGGCGGACAGTATGTGAGCAAGTGAACCCCGTGAACCAACTTTTGAATACAAACTGTTTTGCCAAGAGATTTTTTATAATTTTTTTTTTCAAAGTTTATAGAACCTGGATTCTCAATTTCATCGACGGGACTTAATGCATGATCCATACGGGGACCAATAATTGTGGACCGGTTTCGAATTTTTTTATCAGTTGACATCAGGTGAAGGAAAGATGTAATTTCTATCAGCTTTCGAACTGCCCAAATTTCGTAGTATGCAAATTAAAATTTCTATAAATGAATACCGATTATAAGGATCAATCTTGGGGCCCTTGCTGTTTACCATATATACATCGTGTCTCATAGGCTCTCTTAGAAAATGCTCGGTTCATCTGTATGCAGATGACACGTAGATTTACTATAGATTTCCCCCAAGCGAAAGAAAAACTGCCTGCAACCTTATTAATGATGTGCTTGAAGCATTCATAAAATTAGCCTCCGACCACTGTCTGAAAATAAATGCCAGTAAGTCAAATATCATCATATTTGGTTCCAAAAACCATCGTGAGAGCTGCTCAGATATGAGAATTAAAATAAATGATGAATTACTTCTGTTCGTTGAAGAAGCTAAAATCCTTGGTATCCTGATAGATGTTGATCTTAGGTTTGGAAAGCATGTCAATAGACTCCTACAGAGGTCCTAGGCCACACTGAAAAGTATATATAGTAGCAGGCATCTGGCACCCTCCGTCAAAACCATTTTATGTGAAGCATTAATTTTATCCATATTTACTTAATTATGGATATTCTCTTTATGGTCCATGTTTGACATCACAATACAAAAACGAAATTCAGAAAGTACAAAACTCTTGTCTACGACATATTTACGGAATTCGTAGAGGTAAGAAAATATCTTTCAAGTTGAAAGAAGCTGGATGGTTGAATATGAACAACAGGAAAGAACTTCATTCTGCAAACCTGTATCACAAAATAGTGATATCCAAAACTCCGCTTTACTTACATAGGAAAATCACTTTCCGCTCCACGTCCACGTCCACAATTTGAATGTGAGATTTAAGGGAACTTTATCACCCTCCTTATACAAAACAGAAACATTCAAGCGTTCCTTCTCATTCCAAATAAGCAGAATTTATACTAGCATCCCAAAAACTATTAAAGCTGAACCTATCTCGCGTTTCGAAACTCACTGGAAATCACACTTGTTACGAAATCAATCCAAATAATAAGTCATCGTTATGAGCATATCGACGAGAATTCTTATCCACATGTCAAAACAACCTTTATTATTAGTCATAATCATTAGTCATTTATCTGACCTATTACTTGATAAATAATACAGCGATCTTGTAAGGTTGAATGGAAGTACAAGTTTTGTGGCGATTTGTCTCCACAAAAATTGAATTCCGCCTTTTATTTTCAGGATATTTCTTCAAGTGAACTACTTTATTTACTTGTTACAATATTGAAAATAATAAAGCCGTTTATTATTATTATTATTATTATATTGTCGTTTGCGAGAAACGACTAATGGGCTATCCCACACCAACACTCTGCATTAACTCTTACATTAATATCCTTCAGAGAGGTGCAAAAAGAGACCGGGGTAAATTATGAATATATAACGTGTGCCTCGGAAACGCTTTCAGAATTAGGGCTAAATATTTATGGGGAGCTGCAAATCGGCTGCTTTTATATTACTTATACAGTAAAACTGAGCTATAAAAGCTCTCACGGTATTCCGGAAGCACTGCTTTCAGTATACTTTACACTTCTCCGTCCTTCGTAATAGAAGATAATGTTTATAAATATGCATGTGTAAATGTAAGGCTTTAAGTAGACCCCGAGCGATGTGACGAGGATACGTAAAAACCACCCCTTGCTCTCTATCTCTTTCTGTACTCTTCGTGTTTCCGAGATGATGGAAAAATCTTCTGAGAAAGATATAATTTACGGCGTATACTACACCTTCGCTGTTGCGCTCTGAGAAAAGTGGATGATTCTTAAGAATAATTAAGAAGGATTCTTCTGCAGAGTTTTTGATTATCGATGACCACCATTTCTCAACTAAACGGCTTAGTTAGTTTCTCTAAGATGAAATAAAAAGCATTTCTTATGAATAATTTATGGAAGTAGACTTTCACGGCTAGCGACAATGTTCTACGACAGAAACACTGGTTAAGGAACGTATAGATGACACATTCGTTGTTTAGAGCCACGAAGGAGAAAAACTTTCTAAACCATCTGAATTGTTTCACCCAAAAGTCCAGTTCAAAAGTCACAGTTCAAAAAGACATAATTCTTGTTAGGAAGAACAAAACGAACACCAGTGAAGAGCAACGCTTAGGTACGGTCTATTTGCCATATATACATAGTTGGTGTTACTGACCAAATTGGGAAAATTCTGAAGAAGGAGAACCCATTCTTCATATCAACGAAGAAAAGCGAAGTTTTCGATTGGGGCAATCTTAAAAGTCTGCAGTTGCCGGAGAACACAAGCTCCTATTCGAAAACACCGAGAGGCTAGCAATGTTGAATAATTATCCAACCATGAATGTATTTAGCCATAGAAATATACAAGCACCAAGAAAACTTCAAGAAAAAGAAAGAGAAAACATATTTACCAAAGATCTGGCATAGCACTGAAAGGTGCCAAAACGAAGCCATATGTCACCCAAATCGAGCAATGCATTGCCATTTTATTTTCCAATGGTGAAGTCGCCAGGACAGAGAGTTTCAGTTTAAGTTGAAACGTCAAGCAGAATAATGCGACCACGCCATTGAAGATCTCTGCCAAAAATGTCTTATAGACACTGATACAAAAATTATATATGAGAATATATGAGATCCAAGTTGGATAGTGAAACCGCGAATCCGTATAGATCCATATTCTATATTAATCAGGATTTAAAAGACATTATCCGTTTCTATCAGCGATTCCTGAGATGAATGCTACATGTTTCTATGAGGTCATCCAGTTTGAAAATAAATTAGAACATATGAGATTTTAGCAGTGACTTGATAAAAAAAATCAATGTTATTCTGCGAGATTGTTGCTGGCACTCACAGAAATAATAAAATCATTTTCAACTTCAACTGCTGTGTAAATTTACATATTTTTCTATCACAGAATGTATTTCATTTCTAACAGAAACGAAAAGGAGGTAGACAAATCTTTGCAGATATTTTTAATACCATCTATTCCTCGTCCGCATTGTCAAAACTCGGAACTTGCATCCTACCGTGGCTGTCTATTTGCCCACTCTGATCCCGCGCTATAAAATGTGGTCTAGGTCATACCATTATTCGAGTAGAGGTAGAAGCACTCCGGTAAAAGTCTCCGGTTAGAGATAGTCAATGGAAATACACGCATTTCATACATTCAGAGCTTTGTGCTCACAACTTGTAAACGTTTTTGATAAATGTTTGATGACGATACTATTCAAAAAGCAACTTGTAAATATAAGTATATTGACTGACTCTATAAAATATCACAAAATATATTGATAACTAAGTAACATTCAAAAATTCTAATACAAAATGTATTTCTTTCAAACATCGAACAGGACATAACCCATGAGCCAATACGACTCGTCCTCCTCGTCATCCAAAGTCCAAACGCGGTTTCTCTATTTATTCCCATGATGTGGCAGGTGTTTTCTTAGGCCGCAGTGTCCGATTAGTAAGACGACAATTGTACGTATCTTGAATCTAATTTGGTTGAGAATGTCAGCTGTCAGTATGTGGCTTAGGTGCCTCACCATAGCTGTGCTGTGTGGATGTCCTACGATTTGGTACCTATATTTTTGGTGGTTTGTCCTCTTCCACTCATTAATTATTTGCTAATTCCAAACACTGAAATGTCATTTCCACTTCGGTAATGTTGACTTCATGTATGATTATGGTGTGCACAGTATGTGGTTGGGTTCTTCAATAACATATTTTTTCGAGTCTGTACTCATCTTCGCCTCCCCCATGACTAATTGGGCATGGGTGTATGTAATATGTAAATCAAATAATTTACAAAGTAATAAACTTTGTCATCGACACTTTCTTTGTCCTACAGCCTGAGAAAGGAAGTATTGAACAAGTACACCTAAAAAAGATCTTAGTTTTAGTGTTCAAAGCTCTTGTTCTACACAGTTTGGGTTTCAACTCACTTAACAATTGCCAGATAATCAATGAAGTCTCCCAAGGGTACCAGTACAATTTTCTTTTAACGGATTTGTTATTTTGGTCTCTCTAAACTATCCCACAGGCTCATCCCGTGTGTAACAACTACTGATGAAGACAACGAAATATCATTTCATTCCTCGTATCTTGACTCTCCAACAAAGAAAATGAAAACCGTGAAAAACATGGGCAAGTGTGAATTACGCGTTGCGAATTAGGCTTTCAGTGTAAAGCAGTTAGTTCAGCATCGAGTGAATAAAGCAAAGCTTCGGGTCGACCATGGAGAATCAGCGATGTGTGCAGATCTATCAGAGAGGCTTTATAACTCGGATACGACAGTTCTGAACAGCAATTACAGTATAAAAGCTGGGTCATAGTCGTCGCACAATGAATTACATGGGGTAAACTTTTCACAAAATGGAAGGCCTTCCATAGAATAATCTGGTGGCGTTACTGGTTCTCAAGTGGAACAGTCATTGGATAAGCTTGAGGCTTCATTCCAAGTGTAGTGACATTTCACACCTCAAGCTTTTGAGAAAATATTTAAGTTTTCAAAAGTTTTTTGTTTTCATACACTAAATATTATTTTTTACCTTTTAGTTCAATAATGCAGGAATGAAAGCTTGTTTTATACATATATCACGATCATAGTCCAAATTTTACAAATATTATTGTTTTCAACTTTGACCTTTCCACTATTCTTGATACAACATACAAAACTTCATAGTTTTCGATTTCTCTCCCAAATACGCAGAGCTGAGTAAGTAGGGCTTCGTGAGACCCAGAGGTCTTGGAAAGAAAAATAAATTTAGTCTTGGTCTTGGTATTGGCCTTGATGTTTCAAGACCAAGTCCAAGACTGACGAGTCCAAGACCAAGACGAGACTGGCTCAGTCTTGGACTTGGTCTGATAGTTTTGGTCTTGGATCAAAATGCTTCCAGAAATTTGAATTACTGAATTCAATTATCACAAAAACAGTTGAAGATAGGTATAGAATATTGATGAAATATTTAACCTAAAATTCAAAATAGGTATGCATCAATATCCAGGATGATTTATTCAAAATAGAAAATCGTTTAGCTGGAAGTGACAACAATGCAGTATCAGAAATATTAACAAAAATTTCAAATTGAAAGTTCAAACCAAACAACTTTTGTATTCAATTTGTTTCTATCTTCAATAGTAGGAGGTATTTACCACTGTGACCTCACAACATATACCTATTTGGTGCAAAATGTAAAACTGCAATACTGAATTTGAAAAATGTGTTTTCGATTATGCGTGAACAAAAATAAAAAATTTACCATATGAAAAATAAATAATAGAAATAAAATGCCATAACATTTTCCATCAGATTTTTTTTAATATTGAGTAGATTTAAGTTCATTATTTTTCTTTCGAGACCAAGACTTGGTCTTGGTCTCGAGAAGATTTATTTAGTCTTCGTCTTGGTCTTGTCTTGGTCTTGATTAGTCTCTTGGTCTCGCAAAGCCCTATAAGTAAGTACATGTACTTTGGAAGTAATTACGATTACAAAGTGCTTTTTCAAAAAAAGGAACTGATTAGAAATACAAAATACTTTTTCAAAAAAGGAAATAATTACAGTTACAAAGTACATGATTTAAAAAAACGAATTACGAGTCCTTTTTTCTAAGTGCTTTCGGATAAATATATCAGAAAATTGATATCAATTAGTTATTTATCAGAAATCGAATACCTCTTCAAGCACAAAATCATTAAACAGTAACAAGTAGAGTAATTTATAAAAAAAAAACGGTATAGTTAACTCAATAATAATTAAACATTTGAATACAGAGTCTGTTGCCTCTAGTATGGTTCTGATGTGGACGTAAACCTGGATCTTTGAGGGTTTCTTTCGTGGACTGAGAGTATGCTGCCTCGTGTATGGATGTAGTGCTGCTGTGGACGTACTCCTAGGTTGTTGCTGGGTTGTCGATTGGATAGTTGGATGTTGTTTCAGTTCTTTGGACTGGCCGGTAGGTTGTGTGGACCTCTTCAACAAAGATGGAAGGACCATGTTAGAGTTGTTGATGCTCGAAGGAGCAAGTTAAAGTTGTTGATGTTCGATGGACCATGTTGAAGTTGTTGATGCTCGAAGGATCATTTTAATGGGTAGTTGCTTGAAGGACCATGTTTAAATTGTTAATGCTCGAAGGACCATATTGAAGGTAGTTGGTTGAAGAACCGTATTAAATTTCTTGATGCTCGAAGAAACATGTTAAAGTTTATGCTTATGCACGTTAATGTCACATAATATCATGAACTCGATAAAAAGTCTGAATGAAATATTTATTTGTCATGGATAAAAAGAAAATTGATGTTTTATGATCTGTTGGTTAAACAATCATTTTGGGCTTTCAATGGGGTTTAGCTACCTTGGCAATTTCAGTAACGTGAAAAAAAATTATTTCCGATAATTTCTCTCTACGTATCGGTGATCCTACGCCCCTGGAAGTTGACATTCTCATGCCGGTTTTATGTACCGAATACGGCGACCCACCCTCGGGTTAAGTGACTGTTTATTAGCATTCGATTGAGTCCCATTACTACACCAATGATCCTCTTTTATCGAGTTTTTAGTTGAAAGGGATGCTTTCTTTGTTTGCTCCTAATTCTGATAAACATAATAAAGCAATTACTATTCATGTTTGTTATCGTAAAATTTATGTCGCGGACAATGAGCTCGGTGCTACGGTCGTATATTTTTGGTTTGTGCAAGATCGGGGGTGCAGAGAATAGTTATTGGAATACGATCCAGTGAATGATGGTGCGACGCGTCGGATGACATCGAATATAATTTTGAAGAAAAATTTGCGAGTTATTTTTGAATTTCTGGTATGAGAATTATTTTTCGAATATTCAGGGTCTCAGTGAATGGAATTCGTTTTTTCGTTAATACGCGTTCAGCAGTATGCCAATGGAATGATCTATTGTTTTGAAAATTATCTTACTTGACTTTGCCAGTGAATGATCATGCTCAAAACTATGGAAAAACCATCCAACACACTTAGGCATTCAGATCGATTTATTTTTCATCGTTCATGTTTGAAACGATGGAACGAAGATGATGATGGAATATTCAATTTTCTTGGAGTACGAACACGCCTATCAATCTGGAAAATCCTGTAAGAAGTTGCTCCACAGCTTAGTCGGATAGATTGAGAAATCTCTTTTGAACAGGGAGATTAGTCACAAAGTTTCTTGGCGTAGAAGAGGGGGCGTTTGATAACACATTGGGGTGCGCATTCACTAGGGCATTCACTCCACATGAGCACCGAATGAGCACATAAGCTGCTCGGTCAAGCTCAGGCTGCATCAGGCTGCGTAGTGTCTCCTGGCACATGAACACCGCATAAGCACCGATCCGCAGTCAGTCGCGAACAAATATTCATACTCACCAATATAAAAATACAAAATCTCTGTAATAACCAAAAACAGAACGTCAGGCACACTTTCACCATTCACATTCACAAAAAACGGAGTATCGCACCGCATTCTGTTCGTGCTCAAATCAGCGTCCACACTGTCCGAGCAATTCGAGCATTTGCTTGATCGGTGCTCATTCGATGCTCATGCGGAACGAATGCTCTACTGAATACGTACCTTTAGGTGCGTTTATCACATCAGCCCTCAAGGAAAGGAACGTTGCTTTTGCCAGCGGATATCGGCCATGCTTGGGCGGTGTAGGGTAATACAGATCTCTCTCGGGGACAGAATGGAGGTTAAAGCCACGAGAGGCTGCCTTCAGGGGAGGACTATCCCCACTATGGTGTAATCTCGTGGTGGACAGATTGCCCAGGGCTATGCTGACGATATTCGTCATCATGGTTAATAGGAAGTATATGAGGATCGTTCTCTTCGCCAGAAAGAAAAACCTAGAGACCAACAGAGCTCTTCGAATCTTTGAGAGGTCAGGAGAAACCTAGACTCGAAGCTCACCTGGAACAAACAAATGGAAAAAGTGCTAACAAGGGCAAGGACATCACTGATGATGCAAGGCGCTTCTTTGGCAAAACTTGGGGACTTGGACCCAAACAACCACTTTGCCTTTACCTGCGATAGTGAGGCCCTCGATAACGTATGGAGCCCTACAGTGGTGACCAAATATTGAATAAGTGACAACCAGAGAGAGACTGGTTAGTTTACGAAGACTGGCTATGCTCTGGGCCACTGGTGCTATGTCCAGCACACCTACGATTATCCTGGAGTTGATATTGAACCTTCTTTGTCTGCATCTGCATGTTGCAGCGGAGGTGAGGATGGAAGCCTTCAGAATAAAGTGCTTGAGATAATGAATGGTGGTCATAACAATTGACACTCATGGGATGCTGCCGGACAAACTGCCCCCTTTGAAAATATATAACCTTCGCATTTTTTTCCTAGGGTTTTTGAACACTCGTGGTATTACCGCCGATAGTTTAGCGTATTCCAAACAATATTTCATCCAATAAAAATCCGGGTCGCGTGGGTCCTAAGAGTCACCATTTGCCCCCAAATGTGTTTGGTCCACGGGATAGCGCTAATTTTGCTTGTTCATTGATCTTTATATTCATAACTGCCAAAATCCTAGAGAGCATACGTGATAAAATCAGCGGGCTAACGGCCTAAATATTTTTGTTTCCACCGGCCTTCTTCACTAACACAGCATTACATAGTCTACATAGTCGCTTTCGATTGAGAATATTCCACCATCGTCATATCAAAATATTCCAACACGTTTTTCTCCGAAAAGTTTCCAAGTGACACAATTCAAGCAAGGGGTGTCGTTCTTTGTGCGGCCAATAACGCATTATCTCACTTTTGTGCGGGATAAAAGCCGAGGTTGAGTGGATGTATTCGCAGAAGATCGCGCTGATTGTGGGGGATAAAAGAAGCTTATTTCAGGGACCTTATCCAGCAGTAAATGTGTTGGAAAAGGTAACGGGGTGATAAGGCTGTGAGCTGTGAAACTACTATGAGTTTTGTGTGTATATTCATATGATTCTGTTTGAATGAACCTCTTTATCAATCATGGAGCGTAGGAGTCTATGATCCTGACGATTTGTCCACTCCTGACGATTTTTCCACGCGTTTTTTGATTAGTTTATTGTGTTGAAAATCTAAAATCATATTTTCGATTTTGTACTTTGGCTCTTGATAGTCTATTAGATTTTTTCCTGTTATGACCATATAACATCGTGAGAGCCGCGGGAAAGTAGGTAGGAATTGGTGTTCTTCTTTAATTGTTGAAGGCTGTGTGCCTCAGGGAACATCTCCCGAGGCAGCAAGTTCCAAATATTTTGCGTTCGTTGGAAGAACGAGCCCCGCATGGGAAAAACATGGGTTGTCTCCAAAGTGACGGCATATGGATGTGAGGACTGAGCTAGACGGGTCAATCTCGATGGAAATGTTAACAGTAGACTATTGATGATATTTCAGAAGAGCATTGTCCATGAAAATATCTATAAAACAGAGAGGGATCGTCAACCATTCAGAGAAGTGAGCGAACTTGTGAGCGAGTATCACCGACTGGACGAATGGCTCAATGTGTGTTTGGGTGCTGCACTCTATACATGGGAACAGTATCCCAGGATCGGTCGGATTTGTGCCTTACACAGCATAATTAATTGACGAGAAGTGAAATACTTCTTGGAACGATAGAAAACCAAGTTTTTGAGAGGTACTTTTGGCACATGATTTTCACATGAGATGGTACTGTTGATGGTGATACCGAGCATTGAAATAAAAGATTTCATAGGTATGGATATACTCCTGAAATAGTTACGCTGGCCACTGTGAGATCAGCCTTCCTAGGAAAAAGACATGCTTGGGTTATATTCATTCATTTGTTTGGTTCACGATTCTTCCCAGTTATTTTCTGTTCTCATTTGCTGATATCTCATAAACTAGTCTGAATCAGAAGAAAACGAAGTTTATTCTGACAAATACAATTCAATGATAATAAAAGCTGTCATCATGGTTGTCATATCAACACTCCTCCTCAACCATGAGACTTCAGCCCCAGTTGAGCTCGCAAGTTTTCCACCAAAGCTTTTGTGAAAAGGGTCCTGTTGCTGAAATCCTGTCATACTCGTTCGAATGTGTCAGTGTAAATTTACCTACCTTCTTCAACAATTCGTTGTTTCAAAATGTCAATGCTGTCAGGTGCTGTAGCGTAAAGCTTAGATTTCATCTAGAGACTTCCGTTGTCACGGCCTATTTATGATATGACTTTGACCATAATTAATAAAACATTCTGTATTGTTGAAATTTATCACTAACAACCTGTGTATATTCCACTTTTCATTCTCCGTCACTTTGGTCGAGAAAAAACCCTGAAAATAAAATAAATCCGTTATAATCCGCGTTACCCTACTCCAATGAAATTTTCGATTAATGGTCCACTACATGTTGACGCTAAGCTACTTATGTTTGATTTGTGACGATCGTGGCATGAGGCTTCAATTTTTATCTTGAAGATCTAAACGCTGAAATTACACTCCACTTTACTCGTATTCGCTGTGAGTAGATCACAAGATAAAGCTTTCAATCAGGGGGTGCGGGTAATGTTAAAATAATATTGCACTCTAGGTTACTGTTAGTTTTTTTGAATAAATTTCATTAACGAAATTACAAAAAGACTTGTTTATAACACGTTACAAAATTGCGAGTTTTTTGCTCATGCTACGCTCGTGTTCCCTTATTCACTCCTAGGACAATGGACTGATATTCGAAGACAACGACAATTAAAAGGAATGACCCTCTCGGAAATAGCAAGCTTACAATTAATACAGTAACCACAGACAAAATTTGTCTGTGGCTTACATTTAATGTAAGCCACAAGTGAAGAATAAATCGTAGCACTTTGGAACTCGGCATATAATATCTCGACATCATGTACAGTTGAAATAAAAATTGTTTACCAAAAAACAGGGGTGGAACCCAAGAACATTTTTATTTAAAAAAATTACAATATTTTTTTGCTGTTGTTTTGCAAAGTATAAGATTTATCAAGGAACAATTTCAACAAGGCGAAAGATAATTCAATTCTTCACAAGGAATGTACTCAGAAAACCTGATTGAATTCCGATATCAAATTTCAGGCTCGCTTTAACCCGCCGCAGGGCTGAAAATTAGATTTGTCATAACTTTGCTAAAAATTATAGTAGAACGAAAAGAAAAAGTGTATATTGTTCGTGAAGACTTCTACTTCCTCATGCAAATATAATATGAGTATCTGAGTACCCAAAATGTGTTTTATCCCACTTCACATAACACTTCTACGATATTTACGGAGGATCCGAAAGTCATGGATATTTTAGTTGATATGAAATAATTATACTGAAGCAGGAATCAGTACTCTCTTTGGACCATATGCAACGATTTTAGACTAGTGAGACAAGTCTCACTTATACATGCCAAAGAAAAAACTGTGTTTCACTCAGTTTCAAACTCACCCATAATCCTGGTAATTTCTTCAGTAAATGTTGAAAATAATCGCTCATACACATCCTATAAAACATGACGTATGTGATTTCAAGCTTGAGGTTTGCGCTTCATAATAGTGTTATTTAACATATATGCAGGATATGAATAAACGATTATTTTCAACATTTACTGAAGATAAGTTTTTTTTAGCATGTATAAGTGGGACCTGTCACAACACAATACTTCCATATTTACTAAATTATTCATGATTTTCGGATCAGCCCCAAACATCTCCGTGAAGTGCGACAAAACACATTATAGACTCGCATATTATATTTTTAGCAGAGTTATGACCAATCAAATATTCGGCTCCGCCAGAACTTTTAGCGGCGGGTAAGCATGAACATGAAATTTGATGTCGGCATTCAATCACGTTTCCTGAGAAAACGAGAACATTTCATAAAAAATTACTAGGATTATTTTTGTGGAGAATTCAATTGTCTTTCACCTTGTCGAGTTGTTTTTTCGATAAATCATATAGTTTCCAAGATTACAGCAGCAAAAATTTATTTATTTATTTTTAAACGAACAAAAAAAAATAGGTTTCACCCCTGGAATTTCTGTAAACAATTTTTTTTCGTGTTTATCATGGTTCCAACAACTAGCATACCAAGTTTGTTGGTGCTACAATCGATCCTTGTCTCAAAACCCAATCGTACTGGATTAGAAGTGCAGCAACCAAAAACACAACGAAATTTTGAGGCACACAGTCTGCAAAAATTCGAGAACAACAATTCCTACCTACTTTCCATCGACTCTCACATTGTTCTCTGAAAATTTTCCTAACACACCCACCTAGTTGTCCCAAGTTTTCTAAGTTTTTTTTTACCCCAGAAACCTAGAGAACGAAATATCCCAGGGTATTCGAAAAATTATTTTGTTGCTCTACAAAAACAGAAAAAATTTACAAATGTGTGTCGATGATAACTGTATTTGTTTATTATTTTAAATGATGCATGTGTCAATTTCCATTGTGATATTTATGGTAGCTGGTTAATGAGATAATTGGTGGAATTGATGAAATACATTCATGCGAATCAGTTCGAATAACTGCATCGGAAGAGTCCAAACATGGTATTGCAGCATTCTTCGAAAATATTCCGGTGGAGTAGCATATTCTATGGGAACTAATTTAATAGCCTGTAATACGTTTTTCATGAAATATGAAGGAAATTGATTGGGAACATTGGAAACTGGAGAAATATAAAACGAAATTATGCAGCCACGATAGTCGTTGCAAACCTATGCTTCACCCTTTTTTACTCCTATAAACCCATAATGCATATGAGTTGTTTTGGCAAATACCTGCCTGGAAACAAATACTCCCCAGGCTAGTACCGAGACGGGTATTGAATTATATTAATAATAATAATGATACTCAAAATAATAATAATAAGATCAAGTCGGCGAGACAACACGCGTCTCGTATCCAGTGTGTGATGGACTACGTGGCAGCCAATAGGCCTTTCACGGTCATAGTGCGGCGGATTGCCGCAAAACTGAGACGAGCTTACCACAGCACTGAATCAAGGCGTGCTTTTTACCATCAAGCAGCACTGTCTCGATAAAATACGAATGCTGGTGGTTGCAAGGAAGTCACTAGTAAGGCGTGCGAGAAGCATCGCGGAAAACATGTTCCTCGATAAACCTTCTCGTTTATTTCAAGAGCCTCCACGTGTTGTCGATAACCCGCTGGCCGCTGATCGGGTGGAAACCTTCTGGAAGAACATCTATGAGTATCCGCAACCACTTCACTGCGTAATCCGATAACCCCAGAAGAAGTTCGACGGGCCCTCACAGGCTCAAAGAACTTGCTCCAGGCCTTGATGGGTTAAACAAATATTGGTGTAAAAAATTTCCCAGTACCCACCACCATTTGGCAAGAGTTTTTAACTTTTGGCTAGATGGGGAGCAGCAGATTCCAGATTGGTTTGTCGAGGGGCGAACCGGGCTTATCCCTGAAAACGGAGATTTGTCTGACCCAAAGAATTGCAGGCCTGAACACTTGATGCCACTCTGGAGGACTTGCTTCACCACAAGATCTGGTCAAGTCAGAGTCCAAACAGAGCAGGGAGACTCCCTCAGCCCTCTTCTCTTCTGCATCTCACTATTGCCATTGCCTGTTGCACTCAGGATAACCCGTAGATACAACTGCGGCACCCCCAGCAGCCGAAGGCATCAGGTCACCCATTTATAATAATGATAATAATAATAATAGATTTTATTGCCCCAAACTACATGTATTACATTTTACACAATCGTGAGATTCAGAGGTTGTGGAGTTTGACGACAAAAGGCAGAGTTCGGTCTTGACGGTAAGATAAGTTACCGATACCGAAGTCAATAAGCCTGATGTAGTCTTCCTCGACCATCAAAGTAAGACGATTGTCGTCTTGGAGTTTTCGGCTCCTGGCGAAACTAACATCGCCCGAAAAGAGGAGGAAAAAACGGACTAAATATCGAGACTTACTCTTTGAACTCCGCAGGCTCTACCCAAACCATTCTATTAAAATGCTCTCGAACTCAAAAATCATACTGGCTTGCCGTAATATGGCAGAAATCTTAGCCGGACGAATGCAGAAGGCCGTCATCCTTGGTTCACTGTGTCTGCTCAGGGCACATGATTCTCGGACCCAGTAATCACTTACCCCATGGACGTTGGGAGTGATTATCTGGTTAAACTATTCAGCGCGCCCTCCGGATGTACCGGGGCTTCAGAGATCGGGCCTGACTGGAACATCCTTTCAGGAAAAAAAATAAATCGGTAAGGACTACCGTTATTTAAGGGACTCCCAAAGGAACAACGAGCTTTGTGTTTAGATATCTGACTGAAACTCCCACTAGAATAAAAGTGATTCTTGCTCTGCTCACTAGGTGGAGCTTCTTCAACCCGTTTCATGAGCGTTAGACCAGCGTAACCAAATTTAGTATTCAGATGATTCAGACAAGGAACATGAAAATTACATTTTGCGCATTGACCTCTTGACTCACATTAAGTTGCCCCAGTTGTTTATGTGTTCGAGCTATCAGGTTGATACCGACCTCTTCCTGGGTTATTCGAGTTCTGAATATTTCTGAAGTTATCTGTATTATACAGTTCTTCCTAGTCGGATTCCTGCTTAGTCACTTATGAGTGAGTTATAGAATTCTTAACATGCTCTTCACCGTGTGTATTCATGAGTTCATTGTTCTCTACAATCAAGGCTTTCAGTATTTCTTTTTTGCCGAGTCCTGTTTCATTGACGGTTAGCATGATCATGGGTTCTGCTCCTCCCATGTGCTGTGTTTGTGAATCAGGTTTTGTTTTTAACTTGTCGTGAGCCTTAACGATCTGCCCTTGGTCTTTTGCTTCTATTATTACAGCTCCTCTTGTTGTTTGCCGTATACTTCTCGAGCCTCCTGTGTCCTTGTCGTTTGTCAATGTTTCTTTCACCACCGTGTCTACGTGTTGGGGATATTCATTGTTGTGGCGTCGTTCTGTTGTTTGATGTTTTTGTTAACATTGTTGCCTATGTTGGTCCTTGTTGTATGGGGCTGATTTTGTGCAATCTAGGAGTTGGGTATGTCCATCTAAACGGTTTATGTTGTCCTGTTGATTGCTGCATTTTTGGCATGTGTGGTGGCCTAGTTTGTTGTGTCTGTTTCGGTCTTTGTTGAATGACTTCATTAACAGCTTGGCTTATCAGGTTCGTTATTTGGTGAATGGGCGTTCCTGGTAGCCTAAAGAATTGTTCTTTCGCTGCTTTCATTTGTTGGTTGTCTCCACATCTGCACTTGTTCACTGAGCCTTGCATTTGCAGTCTGCCTAGACATTAGATGATCGACTAGTTTTGTCAGTTTCGTCATTATTTCCTGTTGTGCATCCCTGATGGTGGCTTGATCAACTTTTTTTTAAGTGAATTTCTTTCAAGTGTGTCCTTTGTGCTAGCATTTATCCTGTTTATGGATTCCATGACGTCATTTATGTCCCGTTCTTCTTGTTCCATTTGATTTGTTTGGGTGTTTCTTTCTCCTCCTAGTATCCCTCTTCTGTTTCTTGTTCGTTTTCGTTTTCTATTCTTATCATTATTTTGTCTTGATTTGTTTCGTCATTCATTTTAGATTTCTTGGAGGTGTATTCCAGTTGTTTTATAGTGCGTGGTATCCTAGTTGACCTTTATTGCGCTATCAACTCCGCTTCTTTTGGGTCTTTTGGCGGCTGTTTTATAGGTTCTGAGAGACCCATGTCCATTGTGTTCAAGGTGCTCAGTGGATCGTCCTCATCTTTGCCATTTTCCTTATTCATGTCCGATTTCCTGTTTACCTAGGTATTTAAGTATAAAATAGTCTTTAAGGGTGGTATTTAACTGCCCACCAAAATTACTCAATTTTGTTGTACAAAAAAATGCTTTTATTTCCCAAAAATAATAAATGCTCACCAATGCTTTTATATTATTTGTTCCTCAAAATAACTTTTGTTGGCCAAAAATACTAAAAGTTCACCCAATTTTAAAATGATTGGATTTGTTTTTTCGCTCGCAATTGACACACAACCCTTACCTGAGCAAGCTAACCTAGCTTGTGAGTCGAAAATGCGTGAATTCTAAATTTGGTGAACATTTATTAAAACTGGTAGACATACAGTATCGAAAAGTTTTCATCTTGGGTATGTTGAGAGAGCATTACAATTTCTCTTCTACCCGCTCGAAAAAGGGATATGAACGTGAGCTGTTAATTCGTCGGGCGAGGTAACAGGAGAGGCGCGCAGTAGTGCGTCTCTCTTATTTATGTGGTATTATCATATCATTGCGTTCCTTGTTGCTCGCGTAGATTTCTGTCTATGCCCCAGATGAAAAGTTTCCGATACTGTGGACATAGAGATATTTTGATTTTTTGCTGGGAGCGCTAGGGATGCACGGTTTAATTTGGTGTTGATTATATTTGTTCCCAATGATAAATATACAAAGTCACTGCAAATTAGTGACTGTAGTGGATATACAGGGTGTTTCCGAAATTGGAGCAAATAAAAAATGGGTCGTTGAATGGAACATAATGTATCAATAAATTGCAAAAAGTAATCAAAAATGTTAGAAATTTTTATGAAATTTTATGAAATTGCTTTCAGTTACCTTTGTTTGGAGACACTGGTTTGATTCTCTAGGCGTGCCTGCCCGTTGGCAGTGTTTCAGCGCGGTTTGCGCAGGCTGTAGACCTCTTATCAATGATTACCGAAAAAAGTCTTGAAAACTTTCAACTTCAACATCTCCCAAAATTTTTTTTTTTTCAACAAAAAAGTATTCTTTGATTTCGTTTTGTGTGTCATCTTCTACTTCCCATTTCATTAATTGCTCCAATTTCGGAAACACCCGGTAGTGTTGTGATCTTCCATTAATTTTGACTGACTGACTACGAAGAAGAAGTTCTTGCTTCAGTTTTCAGTTTTTCATCTTTTTTGGTGAAGTAATTTGTGGTTTAGTCTCCTTAATAAGGGTAGATAGTTTTTATCACACGTAACCATGAAAATAAACGTGAACCTCCACCAGATTTGGCTCCGTCCAACTTTGAAATTATTCCTCATCTGTGATAAAGTATTTCAAGGTCCAAATATTCTTCTAACTGAGCGTTAAAGCATTGATATATTGATACATTTATTAGAGATTATGTAGAATAATACAAAAAATGTATTTCATAATAAATTACTTCCATAGTAGGCTGTCAGTTACATCCTTATTAATCCACCTTCATTTTTAGGCGGAAGTTATGAAACATCCTTTCCGTATTATAAAAATTCGTTTAGAATTATCACATTTCGATATTCCCATACTTGTTTTCATGAATTAATTCCCCTTCTTTCAGAATAACTAAATAAAATTATGCTCGACGAGTAACAACTTTACTCATTATCATAATCACTCATGCAACTTGATCTCGGAAAATTCAAGAATAAACGATGTATCTGTAAGGTAGCAGCAGTAGATCTATGAACACATAGTTGCCGTGCAAAGCAGAGTCCAAAATATGCCATTTTGCATCGATTTTCAGTTTAATTTGAGACTCAGTTCATATGTGCAACACCATCCTTCTAGCACATTTTACCCGTGAAGGATATTTTAATTAATATCGTTGAATCTCACCGCAAGGACAATTGACTAATTAGAGTAAATGTGCAATTAAAGCAGTTGGTATTGATTAAAGTTACAAGGAATATATTTTTTTCCAGAAGTGTAATGAATCTGCCTGGGAATACTGAGGTGTGGTGATACGCCAGAGAGTAACTTCGAAGCTGTCTTGATTAAGTAGTGGAAGATTTATTATGAGTAGGGCGAATTGAAAATGTACACGTGGTATATGACTGTGTGTTTAATCAGTAATTGTTAAATTTACCTGTGAAGATGTCTTCAGGTAGAAATTCTCATGATATGCTACCAGTTGCAAATGATCCCTATTTTCTCGAAGATGAAAATCCCAATAAAATCCATGTGTACCATATATTATGTGATCATTCGAGAAATGACGATGATGAACTCCACAAATTGGTCAAGTAATATTTTACCACTGATTCTCTTGGAGTGATGCCCACTACAAGAAAAATCATCAAAGAGGAACGGGATGCATTTGAAATAATGTAAAAAAACAGCCAAAAGGTTGAATGGTGAGAACAATTATGAAATTGATCTGCTCTGGAGAGGTAAAGATGTCTATCTTCCAGAAAGACTTTTATGCATTGAGAGAATATGTTGGAAAAGGGATATTTTAGAAAATTATCACCCCCAGGAGCGAATATTGAAACACCTCGTATTTGGTTCTTACCGGACTTTGCTACTACGACCAGACCTATTTCAAACCTTGTTTATAGTTTCAAGCAGATTCATGCAAAAAAAGACAGCATTTTGTTGAGATATTTTATCACGTACAAATGAAAAAAAAAAAAAGAAAACAAAAAACTATGCTTCCAGAGACTGCCTGTAGAGAGGCATCGAACCAATCGAAGAACCATATGTTCGTGAAATGGAAAGAATGAAATTCGGAGCCACTTACCTTCTTGCGCCCAGTAAAATCCTAACGCTCAAGAAAATGCTGAATCCAAAGATGTGCTGATGGCCACAAACAAATATTTTTACTTCAATGATTACTGTGATTCGCAGAATACTGAAGAAAAGAGTTCATAAATATCATAAAGAACGCCAAGAGGTTTTTTTCAAGTACTGGTTTCCAAGAAAAGGAAAATCCTGTATTGTTTAGCGAACATCGTGAGAGTCGATATTAGGAAGGTAGGAATTAGTCTTCCTCCGAGGCAATGAGTTCCAAAGTTTTGCCGTCCCTTGGAAGAACGAGCAATGGGAAGAAGATGTTCAACATGTCCCTAAGTGGATGTCAAGTTTGAACCCGGTGGCTCAGTCTCGATGGGATTACTAACGGGGGACCGATCGATGATATTTCGGAAGAACGTCGCACCATGAAAATATCTATAAATCAGAGACAGATCGCCAACCTTTCTGCGGTGTTATAGATACGTGAGCTCGCAAGCGAAGGATCACCAATGAAACGAAAGGCTTTTTTTTAACAGAATCTAAAAGTTTCAATGTGAGTTTAGGTGATGCACTCCATATATGGAAACAGTATTCCAGGACAGGTCGGACTTGTGCCTTATAATCAGTAATTGTAATCAGTTGCAAACATGCGAAGACCATCTCAATTGGCTGAATTGTAGTGCCATATGAAACGGAGGGGCGTTTTGTTCCTCGATGGTGTATAAAAATATCAAAGAGTGAAGTTGAGTTTTTAGTTGGAGTTGCTGAGTGGAGCACAAACTTCTATACTGTAAATGGATCAGGGTTGGTGATGGGAAAAAGATCAAGTGAATTGGCACACTGGTCGTTGACATCAGGAATGCGTGTTTGGTCTGTTTGGTATTAGCCAGCTTGAACCACATCACGTCAAACCCTTTCGGCTCCAAATCCTGTTCGCGTTGGTATGCTGGATTAGTTTTAAGCCTAGTTCATGTAAACGTAATGTAAGGTGACCGAAAAACAGGAGAAATTTAAATGATTGGAATCATGTAGACACGTTCATGATAAAACGCAAGGTGAGGTAGATGATTCTAATGGATTCCAATAGTCTGCCTTTCTTGCGTTACCTCATCTTACGTTTACACGAATTGGGCTTTAGAGTAAAGACAAATACCACCTGAGAATCTGAACAGATAATGGAGATCGTAACTAATAGACCTACAGTGGATCAGATCAAAGAGCCAACTCTAAGTTTCAACTATTATAGCCTATCAACAAACCTTTAAAAATATTAAATCACATATGTCAATTTCAAAATTCTACATGAAGTGTCACAGTCAATATCCGTAAATCATCATAATTTCAATTTCATCCTCCGTTTTCATTCCGAAAATAACAAATCTAATATTCCAGCATGACCGATAACAATGACTACGATGAAATTTTTCTGTTCGATGAATCCTCAGACGTCAACGAGAAAAAATTTGCCGAATTGATAGGTTGTGTTGAAGATATTCTCGTAGATGAAAACTTCGTCAAAACTCTGGAAGAATTTTTCAGAAATTCTATGGCGAACAATAATGTTGATGTCGATTTGGCCTTGTATGGTAAATATGTAACTACGGTGAAGAGACATGTCGAAGAGCAGCTGACAAAAAAAGTTAAGTGCTTTGAAATGGCAGTTTTCGAAGAAGAGTTAGGCAGAAAAGAAAGTGAAATCGGGTCAGATATATTTGAAATACTGTCGTCATTTAGGAACTTTCAAGCTTTCAAAAGATTCGTCCAGGATTATAGAGAAGCTAGAGAAAGAAGTAAGGACATTTCAGGAGATGCGGTTTTAGTTTCACCGTATCGGTGTTAGATTGTTCATCCTTAGTTTTCATACCCAATTTTCATAGAAAACTTTTCATCCCAAAACAATTTAATTTGCATTTTCATGAAGATATCTTAGTTAACCTACCAAAAAAAAAAAATATGGTTATTAATAATTTCAATTCTCATTTAAGTGAATTATAGTTTTCATACTGAACAATTTTGCTAAATCCTCCTAATTGTGTTAACGACTACCTCACCCTTTTCAGAGAAGTGAACGATGAATTGCAAAAATCGTTTAGTGCGGTAGAATTACTATGAAAACAAACTTACATAGTAAGTGCAGTAGGCGGATTCTCATAAAAATGCCGGCCGACCATGGCTAATTGTATTTATAACTAAACTAGGTAAACGTAATTTATGGTGCAAGGTTGTTGATTTTGATGGCTTGAGCACTTGTTATATGTACCACTTTACAAGATAGTTTCCAGGAGGCTTTCAAAATTGACAGAGTATATAAAAGGTGTCTTTGTGTGGTTTATAGTTCATCATGCAACTGGCCAGGCATTAATTCTATTTTATTTTATGAAGAACCTGAAAAGTCTTGAATGGGAATAATGATCAAACTATATTTATTGGTAGGTATGGGAGTATAATTATTTATCGACGTTTACAGAATAAATATCCATGCAAATACCAGGTGAGCCTGAGAGATGATGAACCCCTATTTTTGAGAGAAAACACGAAAATTTAGGAGGCTCTTGAAAAACTGAAATATTATGATTATTTGAAATAGAAACGACTTCTGTAACGCTTCCGGCGGAAATGGTCTTAGTTTGACTTTTTTTAAATAGAACACATTATATATTTACACATTTTTGAAATCTAGAGCAAATTTTGAATATAATGAGCTAAATTTTCATTTAACTCATTGATTTTTAAGAATTTAATATTTTTTTTTAGTTATGATGATTTTTCACATGTGAAACGTTCTTTTCCGATCCAATGCTGTTCAAGAAAATGAAATTAGCATTTTGACTACAACACTTTTCCCGAGGGGGAAACCGCTGAGGAAATTTGGTGACAAATTTGGGTATAAGTGGTATTACTTTGGTATTAGTAGGGAATTCGAGGCATTACTTGGTGGTGGTCGATAGAGTATCACCTGATACTCTACCAATAAATGCTGGTATTCCGCAGAGATGCATTCTAGCACCAACACTGTTCCTTCTTCACATCAATGATTTGTTGGGAGCTACCTCATGTTCAGTGAACAGCTTTCTCTCAGACCGATCTCTCCAAGTGGTGGTCGATAGAGTATCATCTGATACTCTACCAATAAATGCTGGTGTTCCGCAGAGATCCATTCTAGCACCAACACTGTTCCTTCTTCACATCAATGATTTGGTGGGAGCTAACGCATGTCCAGTGAACAGCTTTGCAGATGATAATTCCCTTCATACCGCTTTCTGTTCCAAAGCTCCGTTAAGAGTCAGTGAATGTAGAAATGAGCGGGGAAGAATCACATCCATAGGCCGTCACTTTGGAGACATGCTGCACATCTGCTTCCCAGGGCTTGTTTTTTACAGAACGGCAAAGCTTTGGAACTCCCTGCCTTGGGAGGTGTTCCCTGAGGCATGCAGCCTTCAGAAATTCAAGAAGAAAACCAATTCCTACCTACTTTTCCTCAGCTCTCACGATGTTCTCTGAACAATACAGGATTTTTCTTTTCGTGGAAACCAGAGCATAAAAAAATTACTCGGGTATTAGAGGCATTACTTAAGATTTTTGGGAATTAGTGGAATTGGTGTACACAATTTCCACAGCGGTTTCCACCTCGAATTTTCCAGTGGTTCGAATGTGCCAAAATTACGTTTTTCGGTTTTCTCATTCCTTGCTGCCTTTACTTATCTTCTGATGAACCATCCTATAGGTACCTCTTTGAGTTTTAATCAATTAAATTAGACTTTGACCAGCAGAACGATCCAACAGTTGGAGTCATTATAATGGGAGACTTGGACGTATACAACTCTACCTGGCTCAAATTTTCTAACAAAACAGACGAGGCAAGTCATCAAGATGAGGCTTTTGCTATCACATATGGTCTGGAGCAACTGGAATTTCGACCACAATCTCATCTCCACTCCTTGCTCTTTTTCTACATTATCCAACAGCACAAGGCGGCTCCGTCTCATATGGCGCTACAATTCAGCAGACTACGATAGTCTTCCCTTGTTTTTCTTACCATTTCCATGAAAAAGAGTGTTCTCTTTTGGAGATTCAACACAATGCGCCAAGACAGTTACTCATATCATAATGCTGGGGATGCAAACATGTATAACTAATATGTCAAGAAGACCAGCACCTGATAAACCCCGGTTTAGCAGAAACTACCCCAGAGCTGGCGCTTTCAAGTAGGCATAGCATACCGTCGATCGTTGAAAAATCAGGCCTCTGAGACCAGATCGGAATATGTTGAAGCAAAAAAATCCCGAATCTTCGAAAGAGACTTTCAATGCCAAGATGCGGTCAAAGCTGGTTGAGTGTTCTAACTGGTCCCGCTTTTTAGTCACTTGCCAAGGCCGTGGGAAATAATTTCCCTTCCAGCTCATTTCCTCCCCTAACCAAGGAAGACAGCACACTAGCAAAGAACGCTAATATTTTTGCCAAAATATCTACTGCAAGTTCTATGCTGAATTTATTGTGAAAACAACCCCATTGACAGTCATATTCCCGAGATAATCTTCCGACGAACCATCAGACTCATTTGCTAGGTCTCAATACCAACAGTGGATCTGACGAAATTCCGCCAATATTTCTTGAGACATGTGCTCCTGAACTAACACCAGTTCCTTGCAAGTTATTCAACCTCTCTTATAATTTGGGGGTATTTCCGTCCAACTGGAAAATTGCAAAAGTAAAACCAGTCCCCGAAAAAGGGGAAGATACCCCACCCAGCAACTATAAACCTATCGCACTGCCATCTGTCATTTCGACGGTTATGGAAAAATTATCAACATCGATCTCATGAAATATCTAGAACGCTTAGGTGACCGGCTTGCTTATGTCTCACATACAGAAGAAGACCAATTCCTACCTACTTTCCCTCGTCTCTCACGATGTTCTCTGAACAAAACAGGATTTTCCTTTTCGTAGGAATCAGAAAAAGTAGGTGGGTGTCATTGAAATATTTTGGAGGGGATGACTAAGCAGAGGGTTAGGCGTGTGTGGCTAGGTAATTACATTAATGAGTTTCCTTTTCGGTATTGTCAAAACGGTTTTAGGCTATTCCAGTTTTTGTTCTCGAGATATAGCAGAATGCACGATTCAAAAATTGTCACTCTGTATATTACTGAATGATGAATTTTTTTTGTGGCGGCAAATATTTCCAATAAGAGATGTATACCAATGATTTGTCCATATCAATAATTCATGGAAATCATCTTTTTTCGATATCGTTAACGAGATTTACAGAGTGTTTTAAACAGTGATTAAGCAGAGACCGTAATTAAGGTTTCCTTTGAGGTTGCCCTGATACCGTACCATTAAAAGCTACTGTGGAAAAAACCGAATTAATCGATAAAAACTGGTTCGAATTACACGCAGCGTTATTATTGGTGACATTTATTTCTAAATTGGCAGTTTTTACTAATTGGTAAAATAAACGAACAGAAATCGAATAAGAATTCATAAAGCCAAATGTGGAAGTATTTCTGCAATGCGGAGAATATCTGGCCTTCTAGAACCCTTTCGGATTCAGATATTCACTAATGATAGTGAACAAATCTTGAAAATCAGATAATAATTATTTGAAAAAGTGCTCGTATAAGAATCTCTTATATACAAGGTCCTGCAACAATGGCATGGTGTTGTTCCATATCTCCATTCAGGAAACAGATAGGAATATACTGTTTTCTGTTGACAGTGCGTAAAGTGATACTTTTTCTCACAAGTGCGTAAAAAAATCACCTGTGCATAAAATCGTCAACTGTGCGTAATAGTATATCTACGCTCGTACTACAAAATTTCATATACCTACTCGTGGGATATGTAGGTATGCCATTTCATGCAAATTGTACACTACATTTTTTCTACGATCATCTGAATAATAAACAAATATGTAATATTTTGTATAACACTTTTTATCATAAACTTTCCTGCCGTCATGATTCCCATAATACATACAACCTAAAAAAGGAATTGAAGATACAAATATGGAGAATTATAATAAAAATCGATCACTAATCGATTTCATGAAAGAAAAAAAAAATGGTTTATTTGGGATTTGAACCCTCACCCCCACTAGCCAAATCCCGATTGTTCCCTGACTCATCAATCGCTGCTACGAGCTCACATGATAATATAATGAAATTAACTGCTATATAGAAACTTCCTACCAATTATTCGAAAATATAGAATTTGATTGTCATCAATCTTTATATCGAAATTAGCGATGTCAATGTCAAATCATCCTCACTATTACTACTCATTTTCGATTACTTATTTTTTTTAACGAATTTTGTAAATACTGATGTGAAATGTCAAATGTTATATTATTTTATGATCATAAAAATGACAGTATAGTAGTTCATGAAAGTCGTGGGAAATGAAATATCCTGTACTGAAATGATCATTGCAGTACAGTTCACGATGTAGAAATGAAAAAGTTAACTCGGCTGCGCCTCATTCAGCAACCTTCGCGCTTACACAAAAAAGTCCTACTTTTCGAACTTGGAAAGTGGCGACCTGTATTTTTTATTAATTTTTCAGTTTCTCATGGAAAATAAAAGATACTTTGTAAATACAATTTTTTGAAAAATATTGACGGTTTTCGAAATTTTCAGCATGACAGATTTTTTTTTAATGTTCATCACCCGTAATATTCGAAATAATAAAGTCTTGGCAAGTCCTATTAAAATTGGTTTTCTGTCGAATATTTTACGTTGGTGAATCTCTCAAAACAGCTTGCCATACATTGAAAATAAAATTTTGCAAAATTTTTCTAATTTCAAATAGAACACACTGTATATTATTTAGAAGCGACAGTAATCAAGTATTCCTTATAGTTAGGCACAATCGTTTTTCTTTTATGTCAATAGACACTTTTGATGAGGTGGTCGAATACTGCAACATACTTTAGTTTCAGCCAATTTCACTGTGACCTATGAAACTATAAGAATTAGCATTCACATTCCACGACACAGATTTTATATTTATATAAAGATATAAAAAAAATCCTGTAAATCTCTTAATCTGAAATCATAATTCCATATTCGAGATTAGGTTTTTATTTCATTGAATACGAAGATTGAGGTCGTAATTTCGTTTTCTTCTTTTTCTAGATACGAAGATAGCAAGTCTTATCTGTAGTTTGAAGTATTTCTCATAATAATTGAAGTGTTATGTACTTGAAGTGTACCCATATAAGTTACAACTAAGAACAATTACCCAATTATGCATGCGTTCACATATATTCTTGGAAATATCTATAAAAGGAATTCTGGTCGCTGCAATGACGAAATTTTGCCCCTAACAACTCACGAGGTTTTAAACAGTTATTTTTCAAAATGCAAGATCCTATTTTACAACTTGAATTTTCTGAATAGATTTTTTTTTAATTGATTTTTTGGAATATTTGAGACTATTCCGCTTTTTGTACGATCTAATGTCAAAGTGCATATGGTAAAACAAATCCAGCTAAAGATGTTACATTCCCAATCCATGCGCAAACAATAACGTGAGAAGGCAGTCGGAAGGAAAAGGATAGACTGTACGCTCGGGCCAGCGAGCAAAAAGAGGTACAATCGAGTACACAAATAAAGGAACAGTTATATGTATGTGCAGCCTTTAAGATTAGATTGAAACTCCAATTTTATTTTTTATTAGTTTTTCACAGACTGTACCAAAAACGTTTGCCTTATCACCAGGTATTCATCATACGGCTACTGCGCATCGTGGGCATGAATATTTTCGAATTTCCTATCAGAGGCTTCCAACCTTACAATATGCAAATGCAGAGGAGGAAAATTGAAAATCACCTCCAGGCTAAACGTAAACGTGCTGAACATAGTAGCAGTGACCAGCCTTCCCCTAGTTGTCACTTGTTCAACTTTTGGCCACTACAGCAGGGTCCTATATACGTTACGGGGGGGGGGGAGGGGGCTCCACTATCGCTGTGTATAGCCAAAGGGATTGTTTGTTTCAATTCCACATGTTTTGACAGAGGAGCCTGGCCATCATTAGTGATGTCCTTGCCCTCGTCAGAACTTTTTCCAGATGATTATTGTTCAACGTGAGCTTCGAGTCTAGGTTTAACCTCAGGTATTTCATCTCGACTGACATCCATAGGCTTTTACCAAGGATTCGAAAGGTTCTATTGGTCTTCAATATTTTTTCTGGTGAAAGAAACAATCGTTGTTTTTTGTCATTTGATTTTGAGGTTCTGCCCCAAGCACCGCTTCTGTTGGAATGTGGAACCTGATTTCATCTGATCCATACAGACCCCCATATACTTCCTATTAACCACTTTGTCGATATCGTTATCATAGCTCTCTACATACATTCCGCTCGCTCCGGTTCAGGTCTTTAAGGACGCTATTCATCACGGTGTTCCACAACCGTGGGGAAAGAGCTGTCTCTTGTGAGCTAGGAAATACAAGGGTCGTACATTTCACCTACTACTGAAAATGTTCGTCAAAGTATGCCAGTCATCCATCCGAACTGTAACCCAAAACATGGTCATTATTGTCTATCCAATATATCATTGGAATCATCCTAGAGTAACGCAAAATGTGTGTAATGATGAAAACCATTTCAATTGCCAAATGCCAGATTCTTTCCTAGAAAATTGTTATTACTTAAAATTTTTCCAGAATGACTCGCACTGTAAGTTATAAAATTTCCCATTTAATATTTTCTAATTCCAGTCTCGATGGTATGAAATGAATAGCATCTTGAGCAGAGCATTATTTCTCTGAAATTTCCAAACGAGATCGTATCCGATCTGTCAGGTATGCAGAAATTAATCTGTAATATCATCGACGATTATTACAATCACATGAAACATGCGCCATTATCTGAGTATGTACAAACACGCATTTCACTGCCGCAAACGACCTGGGAATGCAATACGTCCGAATGGGAAAAAACCAAATACAAAAGTGAACAGATAATATCGACCGAAGATATGTATGAGAAAATAATTCTGCGGTCTTAAAATTCATTAAACCGGTAATAACTTATTTTAACAAAAAGACAGACATCGATATTGACATCATTAGCCGAGAATTCACTGCAAGTTCTGGTGCGATTGTATTAAATATTAAATCGGTCGATTTGTTTTTCTGAACTCGCCGTAATTGAAATGGTTCTCCGGTTTTTTAATGGCAAGCCCAATGTTATTTCAGTGATCGATACAGTTACTGTCAAAATTATTGGGATTATCGTTGTTCAGCAAGATTAATACCAAAAAGTGAAAAAGAACTTTCTGAAGTCTGTACAAATTGAGCCTAATGTTACTTCAATAGATGAATTAATGACAAATTCTAACTAATCCGCAAAAATGGCTTCGGAGTTACTAATGATCGAATGAACGGAAAAGCAACCAAGCTATGGAAAAAATTGAGAAAGAATTGGATAGTGCAATCGACGAAATTAACACAATTTCGGCAAATGAATAAGTATTGGATGAAACCTATCCAGAAGTATTCCATCAGATATTCAGAAGAGCAAAAAGTAGACTTTTTTCTGGTTGGGTCTCCGGGTTTTGTCCGGTCTTCTTCTTGGTCTTCTTTGGTTAAAGTCTCCAAACGTTTCGACTGCAACTGCGGAAGTTATCTTCAGTGGCGTGGTCGAAGTACTCTTCCTGATGTATCAATTGAAACTGAAGCTCCCGTTCCTGGAACGTCATTCATAATGACGAAGTGAAAAGAACATGTTGACAGTTGAGAAATTCCAGTTGTGAGCATTTCTTTATGGGAACTATTCCGTTTTTAGTAAATTTTTGATAATATTTTGAGCTGCAATTACATGAGAACCTCAGTTTTCAACTGTACGATTCATCAATCAACTGTACCTCCGCCATTTTTCAACCGATTTTCAATTTTGAAGAACAGTGTTATCACAAATTTCGTGCTCTTCCAGATAATGAAAAAAAAATACAGGGTGACATTTGAACAAAAAAGTTTGGGGATACTTCCGGTTGAACCGAAAGTGGTGGATTTTCACTAGTAGCCGTCAAAATATGCGTATTCAAATAATATAGCGACATACCAAATTTGAATTTGTATACTCATCATGATATATTTTAACTTTTTTCTTTAGTATAGGCCCAAGGTCACTACTCATTAAGAGTATACGCTGACATTTTTCCTGTATCATTTTCATGATTTCAATTCATTATCAACAGAATATGTCAATAATTATGATATGACCAATTCTGGGCGTTATGGTGATGTCCCAAAAAACACTGCCATCAACTGAGTCAGATTAACTCACAAATACACTCAAGCTACATTATCTTATGCTGCAATATTTTAGGTATGAATAACTTTGTCATTATTGATTGTAATTATTTGTATTGGGATTCTGTGAGACACGAGCAGCTCTGCTATCAGTCAGGATGATTTTTATGGATTGGCATATACCGGGTGATCACGAGGTTAGGTACGCCCCATAATTTTTCTATATTTTTGAAGATATACATTTCAAATTTGTTTTTTAGGAAACTACATCAACTTTCAATTTTCAAATGGGACACCTTGTGCATTATTAAACGATAAGTTATGGATGATCATGAGTAATTTAACGATACCAGGTTTGATGGTTTTATCTTCAATAACTCCGGAGATATCGCCATTTATTTTATCCATAAGATCAATGAGTAGGACAGATATACTTTTACTGGTGGGCCCATCCAAACTCTCTATCCCACTCATTGAGCTTTAGGATAAAATAAATGGCAATATCTCCGTCATTGGTGATAACACCATCCAAACACCATTCCTCATGATAATCTCTATCCGATCATGTTGTAATCTACAGGGTGCTCATTTGAAAAACCTGAACTTGATTTTTTTTCAAATTTGTCATAAAGTGCAGGCTTTCAAATTTCAGAAACAACGAAGAAAACGGGGGCGTACCTCACCTCGTGGTCACCCGGTATATAAGATTTTCTACTCAGTCATAAGATTTACATTCTCGTGCATATATGAACAAATGCAATGGTTATGGAACCAGAAATGAACATAGAAGGAATTTGCAAATCTTTTGCAAAAACATTTTAACCGTTATTTCTGTCAAACTTGAGGTCAGCTCAGATATGTCGTCCTGAGTGCATTGAGATAATCAGAATCTATCGAATCATAACTATAGTCAAGTTCCAAAATTGTAGATAGTGATTCATAGGTTGTACGGTTCATAATTCATATGAAGCAGGGCAAGAAATGGAACAGAAATCAGGTAGGTACTTATGTTTTAAATCAAGTTTTAGTTTGCCACTTACTCACATCCCACCGCACTCTCAAATCCTGTAAAAACCTTAAAATGTACGATGAGTCACTATCTACTATATTTAATATAGAAACTAAACTATATTTGAAGACGTTCCTGATTTAGAAAAGTTTGCGCGAAAACAATTTCAAGAATTCTGAAATTTCCAATATACATATATTACAAAAGTGATATCCTCTGTCTCTTCGAAAAAGTATTTGATTTCGTATGAATGAGATAACATAAACTTGAGTATTTCTAAGCATTTCACAAAAATGATACAATCTCATAATAGTCTAATGAAAAAAATAATACCGTTAAGAAACTACATAGTGTATAGGCTTAATAATTTTTGGGTATACCATTTGGAACTGGTGATCCAAATAGATGAGTAGATATATTTCTGATTTCATTTATATGTGAGGGCAACTGATATAACTTTATTAAAATATTGAAAACAACAATTACAAAGTAAAACATAAATATAATCAATTGGCGCGCGGCTTAAATGGATTCGGTGGAAAATTTGAACAACCAGCTGTAGGAAAACACGGAATACTAATACCACATAATCTGAAGAGTTAGACGTTATTGGTTGAAAACCTCTAAAGAGGTCTGTCGGATTGTCAATATCTGCTCCACGGTAACATACAATGTATGATGTCTCCAGAGGCTCCAAGAAGTCCAATTCGAAGGGAGATCTTTTATTTACGTAACTATCATCAAATTTGCACCAGTCCGTTCTATGGTGTAAAGGTATAAAACTCGTAACAGCAGTCGGCTAGATTGGGGTATTCTTTTAGATCGATACGTTGAAACAGTTCAATACATATTTGGTATACTGAGTCATAACCGAAGAGCTTCAGATTTACAATCGGATTTGCAGGTGCCTCAACTATACTCGTTACTTCATGACGATAGTAGAGTTGACTATCACCTGCTAAATGTTCAGTTCTCAGGTGACGAATAAGTAGGTTCTACACTGATCATGAATTATTCCAACTAATAATACAATACCTATTTCTTTGTTCGAAAAATACAGCTGAAAAAATCAGTGTAAAATGAACAGAGAAAAGGTAAAGTCCATAATGAGCAAAAAGTCTGAAGGTACAAGAATGAAATAATTTATATAACATTATTAAAAGTTGGAATTATGAACTATAGTTTATAATTTTTCCACAAATTGTCAATGAAGAAGATACAGTTTAAATTAGAAGTTGTCATCATCTCTAATTGGGTTGTCAACATTATTTTGCACCAAATACTGTGAAATGGAAGATTGATGAAATCAGCATTAACTGGTGACTCATCGTACTCAAAACTTATGAATAAATATTTGTCTCCATAAATTCTGCGAACTTCGTCTCGTTCACCTGCGATAGCTTATTATCTTTTTGTTTTTCCAATATTTCCAACAAGATAACGTTTTATCGCTTTCAAACCATCTGATAAATAAAAGTGCCAACAACAACGATGTTTGTTATCAAGAGTTATTCATGATAGAAACATTGAAACAACTGACAAATAAAAATAACATCTTGTTGCAATAATTGTGAATTTGTGCATCGCTAATATAAAAGTACCTAACAATGAGTTGGAATGGACCACCCCATCATGGACCGCCCCATCACGGACCGCCCCATCACGGACCGCCTCATCACGGACCACCCCATCATGAACCACCCCACCATGGACCGCATTATCCTGGACCACCTCATCATGGACCACCCCATCATGGACCACATCATTATGAACCACCTCATCACGGTCCACCCCATCATGGACCACCTCATCCCGGACACCACCAGCAGAGTATAATTGGTGAGATCATACAAAATGTTTTACATCCACGACATCCGCCATGTTCTCACAGTAGTTATAGACACGACTGTCATCATTGTTGTAGATGGGAACACTGGTGAACTAGTTTATGTTACTAATTTAGTTTTTTCCCACAATTGTAGACAATCTGGATGATATGTTTTCTCTGAACTGAAAATTAGTAAAGAAAAAAAATTAGGGGTTGTTTTTTTTTTCATTTCCATCTATGCTATAAATTGAAGCTCAAAGTTATGAATACATTATTAGAACAATATCAGATATTATACAATTGCCTCACTTCTCATGGATACACCCTGTACCTTACGTAATTTTTATAGATAAAATTGTGAAAGCAGAGTCTATAGATACCTCATATACTGCATAGGTCTGTAGAGAGATATAAAATCATGGATTGGAGTCTAAGGAATAAACTATATTTAATTTAAAAAAATGTTCTGTACTCAATCACCCATATTAAAGAGCTGATTTTGATTGAATATGATATGGAGGGGAAAACTGAAATAAAGAATCTTGGTGTTAGTTATAATTCACAATTCAACTTTTCCACTCACATCAAAACCATGGTCAAATCAGCTAGTCGTATTTTAGGATTTGTTATCAGGCAAACATCGAATTTTTCCAATATTGACATTATTAATTAAATTATACTATATTATTTCCTGGTCAGGCCTAAATTGGAACTTGCCTCAATTATTTGGTTCGGAGAATATCAAACACATTTGCATGATTTGGAAAAAGTACAAAACAAACTTTTGAGATATTTGTATTATAAAAAATACCACTGGTGGCCCAATTATAATACCGTCAGGACAACACAATTAAGATCTGAATTCAAAATATTATCCTTGGAACAAAGACGAACTTAAACATCCATGATATTCCTGTATAAAATGAACAATTTGACAAATTCCCTAGAAATCCTCAGTCTGCTTCCATTTAATGTACCTCCACGTCGTATACGTCCCGCACCAATGTTTAATATCTCTGCAATATGTACATCACACCGAGAGCACCTCTTTTATCTATGCTTATATAAGCAAACAATTTTAATACACTTAAAGCCGATTCAGATACATGGGTGCCCACCCTACATTTTTGACCCTGCATGAGAAATGCATACCCATCGACGTTCACACTTGTGCTTGTTGGCGTGCGTGAAAAACGATGGGTGAGCACTCACGGAACTAGAATATGCTCTAGTTCACATAATGAAAGATTCAGTGAAATATACGATGGCATAATTTGAAAAACTCAAATGTCGTTCCTCCAGTATTGAAAAAATTAATACAGAACCAGAGAAAATATGACCTTGATAGAAACGCAAATGAAAGTCACGTATATGAATGGTGTTTGCAGTTTTCAGGCACACGGGTTAAAAATGCTTGTAAATTGCACGTGCCTGATAAACCCTGGGTGGACACCCATGTATCTGAATCGACCTTTATGGATCTAGATTGGACCTCACCTCGAACAGCTTTCCTTAAAAAACTGCTAGAAGAAATACTGAATTTAACTCTGTGAAAATGTTTTACACATATTTTACAAAACTATTCATTGCAGTTCTGGACGACTTCCTACAGTTCTGGTATTAGTAATTAATAATCTAGTAATTATGATCAATTTATGTGTATTTGTCAACAGTTTATCCATGTAATTAGGCTGTAATAGTCTGTGTGGGTAATAAATAAATAAATAAATGAATAAAATGTACAATATGATTCAGAAGTGGCCCACATTTCCGAAAAATTATCGTAAGAGGCGAATAGATCGAAAGTTGTGTTCGTAATCAGAACAATAATTTCACTAATTAGTTATTTACCTAACAAGTGCGGAAAGTAGTACTTTTCCGCACGCGACGGCAGTTGCACGCACGACGCGAAGCGGAGTTCGGGCAAGCCGTTAAGAGCGGAAAAGACATTTTTCGTTAGTGTTAGGTACAATATTTTTCCTACGAGTGTTTTTGTCCATCTTATTTATGTTGAAAAACGGTTATTAATAAACAAGTTTTTATAATAATGCTACAAAATGACTAATAAGACAGAATAGTTACATAGATCATTTAGTTAGTCCTAAATATCCTCATTTTCAACAATACAAAAATCGTGCGGAAAAGTAAAAATCGTACGGTAAAGTAAAAATCGTGCGGAAAAGTACAACTTTCAAAACGAAAATTTGTGCGGAAAAGTTACTTTTTAGCACACTCGTAGGAAAAAGTTATTTTGCCCCTGAAAAAAAATTTTGCTCTGAAATATCCAAATTTGCCTCACTTCTTATGGAAACTCACCCGTAACTTCTGACGGTCAATTCACAATTTTTCATTATCCATTGAATATTTCAACTTAGAATTGTGTCATTCAGTAGGTGACAAAGGAATTGTTATTAGAGGACAAATAATAAAATTCCTATTTATCAGCCAGCGTTTCGTTTTATGTTAAAACTTCTTCAGGGACTCAATTGGGATCGTAAATAAATATCAAGTAAGTACATATCATTTATGTTAAAACCCTTTGTGGTCCTTTGTCAGGATAGCCCCGACAGTGCAATTTTAACGTTCCGGTCCGTTGTCAGGTTATCCCCGACACTGGCTTTGGTCGAAGTCGCTACTTTTTTGTTTTAGATTTGGCCGTGTTTTTTTCTAGGCATGTTTTGAATAAAGGCTTTTTCATTTACTTTATGAAAATATAATTGGACCGCAAAGGGTTAAAAAGGTTACTTGTGTACCACATGGATCGTGATTTTAGTCAACATATTATATGGGTCATTCAGTGGGATCACGCTATGATACTGTCAGTATTCTCTTTGACGAAAACGTAAGGACATTCATATGACACTATCATATGAGGCGGTCCTGCTATAAGAACATTTTTGCAGTCTCCAAGTGGAACAATGCAAGTGTTGCAAATAATTAAAAGAATCAACTACATATCTGAATAAAAATACGAATTTTCACTCTCAGATGTTTTGTTTTCAGCCAGAGTATTTTCACAATATCTATCAGATGTTATTCAATGTCCAGCGTGGCTTTAGCAGGGGATGTAGTTATTTTCTGTTTTATATTATTATTATACTATTCGACAACGGAAAAGGCATTTTTACAAATTTTCATGTGAATTGAATCATTTATATACGAGAAAAAAATTAAATACTGAAACATCGGTTTCTTGCCATTTTGACGGTTAATTTGAGTAATTAAAGAAATCTGCATTGCATTGTTCACAATAAGCTTGTCAAGAGAGAAACAAGATGTCCTGCAATACCAGGACCACGCTTATTGCCATAATCCTATGCAATAGGAATTATTGGGTCGAAAATCCATCAGAAAACAACTACTTGCCTGGCTGATACCACGACGAACGTTGAATTAAATCTAATGAATTTCCGTGCAGTCCTACAAGGATGTCTCCGCAATTGCTAGTTGCATGGAAATGTTCATTGAAACATTTGGACCACCTATAAATCGATTTCTGGGTTCTTGCCCTCATCAGTATATGGTTGGTCTCTGCAGACAATAACTAATGTCTGCAACAAACTATTCAACAAAATCTCCATGTAAAGGCAGAAGCGGAGACTCCGTTAATTTGAGGTTTGTATGGAACATTTTTCGCTAGGAGGTCATGTTTCGCCGCAAATCTCAGAAAATCGGTTTCAACCCACCAACACACTGGTAAAAGATTCTATTATCTATAATGACGTCAAAATTCACAACCACCTGCCACCTAGCTCAAGGAATATAACTTTCTCCAGACGCTTCAGGAAGGACATTAAAAGAAAATTATTACAGCAGCTATTTTATGATCTTAATGCCTACTTTACCACCACATTCTAGCTTCTTCTGCCGTATATTTTGCAAGATACATCTTATCATATAACGATTCTCAATCCTCATTTCTCTCACATATTTATTTTTATCTAACGTGCCTAGCCTCAACTTTTATATTATATAAATTTGAATTGTATATTCCTTTTATTATTGATACCAGATGATAGCCTTGTAATGAATTTCACCAGATTTTATTTATTTACATTGTAAGATTGACAACAGAATCTTCGGTTTATTTAAGAGTCTCCCCGAGATATCATGTATTTTCGTATTGTGCTGTGTGCGTGTATCATATCTTGTATTTATTTCTTTTTTCACAGAAACCTTTATGTATACATGTTTTTTATACTATCTTATATTCATAGCACTAAGCTTTGTCCATGAGAACCAATTCTTCTGACAATAAAGTATATCTTGATTGATTGATTGACTGATAATAATAATAATACCAGAGGAAGTATGGTTCAAAAAAGAAAGAGCCAGTTCATGTACTAACCATTAGGAAACAGACAATCCAATTATTTTCCAAATTGATGTGATCTTCATCTGAGAAACATTGCGTGGATATTGTCTGCTATACCTTCGGAAAATCATTGTCAAGTTGTCTGTATCGGCAATTCAGCGTAACGCTGCTATTCCCACTGTTATGGGACGTAATTTGCAAGTAATTCCCACATCATGTAATTTGGTTGCTCAATCAAATATCGGAATTTGATCTCGTTCATTCATGAGTGATATTCATGACACGAAGTATCGGATTGCGATTCTGTAACAGCATAGACTGGTCGCTCTGGTCACGGTGGATAAGCGTTCACATACTCCTTAATAGTTTTAAATTCTTCGAGAAGGAACTGTAAACATGTACAAAGAAGATCCGTTTACTTGAACAAGAGATTGTTTTGTTATTCGTCAACATAGCTATTAAGTAATTGTTCAACAAGGGGTGAATGAACGTACAGCTTGGCAAATCTAGCAAAGCATGTGAAATCGGCACGCGCCTATCGCCTAGGAGAAGAGCTCAGTTTACATTCTAACTGAATATACAATTAATACTACCCTCTTTATCGTCCGAATACTTTCTCATTCTAATTCGCGCATCTCATACGTTTATCGACATGCCTTGCTAGATTCGCCAAGCTTTACTTACTTGTTTCTTGGAAAATCAGCGTTATTTTACGTGAACTCATCACTGAAACGTATGTGTAACGTAGCATAATAGTAATTTAAGTAACAAGTTCGGAAATACTGTTTCTTTGGACGAGTGGACAGGATTCCTGGAAGTTTGCGAGTCCAAAAAAACTGTTTCGGACGTGTTGCCTACACTATTTTTCAATTGAAAACAACCTCTTTGAATGAACTTCTGATAATGTAAAAAATAAGGGGTAGTTTGCACCTTATTAAAATTCCTATTTTTGTTCTCCCCTGTACACTGCTTGGAAATTTGAAATTATGACAACTCATATGCAAGTATTCTGCAATGCATCAATTCTTATGGAGATTAAAATTTTCTACTATTATAGGTGTAAATGAATGGGTAGAGTGAAAGTAATACTTCACAAAGATTTTTTTACACAATACTAACATTTAATGCTAACAGCTGTTTCGACACACTGTGTCATCTTCTGAGCCAGTTATAAACTAACCTAATTACAGAAGGTCATCTCCTTAAATACTAAACGTAACATTAAGGTAGATAGAGGGAGGTATCAAGGGACATTTGGGAAAGTATGAAAGTAGGTAGGTAGAGGTATCAAGGGGCATTTGAGAAATTACAGATAACATTATTAATGATCGGTGAATTATACAGGTCTATCTGATCATTCAGAACTAAGCTGTTTTTATTACAAAGATGTTTTTTGATTTCTATAGATTCCAATATATTTAATTTTAGGCTTTTCGGTTGAATGTGTAGAATTTCCGGATTTTGTGTGAAATTATGGCTATTTTCTATGAGGTGATTGGCATAGTTTGAATCTTGTTTTTTTAGTCTGTAACTTCTCAAATGTTCATCGAATCTTTGGTTAAAACTACGGCCAGTCTGGCCTATATATAAGGCATTGCAATCGTCGCACTTGAGCTTGTAGACCCCAGTCTACAAGCTCCCTTGATACCTCCCTCTATCTACCTTAATGTTACGTTTAGTATTTAAGGAGATGACCTTCTGTAATTAGGTTAGTTTATAACTGGCACAGAAGATGACACAGTGTGTCGAAACAGCTGTTAGCATTTAATGTTAGTATTGTGTGAAAAAATCTTTGTGAAGTATTACTTTCACTCTACCCATTCATTTAAAATGAATTTACACACATTGAACGCCGAAACCGTAGAACATTATAGGTGTATTCGTCTATTTATGAAACTCCATAAGAAGTAAATTTTATCAGATGGATGAAGGTAGACCTCTATTCCGTCTCTTAGAGTAATTCATTTATTATATATTCTTGTAAAACAAATTTTTTAACATTTTAGTCCATATTTGTATTAAATATTGAAATTCGAACAAAAGATAGGTACTAACAGAAACAATATAATTCTTGATTATTGTCTTCAGTAGCTATTTTCCATCGTTCAAGTAGTTCTGTTAGATATTACAAATGAATCACATTTTTCGTTTTTCAATTTTCATGGTGAATGTTCCTCTTTTCAATATAAATTCTTATTTATATTAATATTCATATTAAAATTCCAGCACTTCCAGGCCTAGAGAGATACTGCCCTCATTTTTTTTATCAAAGAATTATTTTTTAACAAATTCAATATAAATGGACCGCATATGGTTACCTCTTCTCAGGAAAGAAACGAGAAATAACAGAATGGTAATTGATTGATACTGGACACCCTATATATCAAGATAGAAAATGTCACTGTAAAGAATATTTTGGCAGATTTCATTTGACCCTATAAAAAAAAGGTCCTATTATCTCCAATCCTCATTAAAATAGAGTTTTCAGCAAGTTTTGAGAACAGAGTTAGATCTAATCTCCGAAACGTCAACGTTTAAAACAAAAAAAAAAATCAGATCATTTAAATTTTTTTTTTCATTTAGGGACGTTTCAAAGTACCTACCATTTGTTTCATTTCCATCTTGATTACGGTATTCTACTCTGGGGTAACCCTCGGAAGACTTAACTGTGTTCAGGCAACAAAGTATCTTGAGGTGAGGAATATCAGAAAGGTGTTGAAGAAGTTAGTTTGACGATTCATAATCACTAAATACAATCACTTTTGATGTTCTAATTATATTTTTTAATTTTGATTGTTTTTATTCATACTAACTTTCATTATAATTACAATATGCATTGTAAATTGTGAATTCTTACTATACTTACATTGTTTTGTGATGTGCTATCAATATTCAACTGTGTATAATATAGTCGAATAAAAATATTCTATTCTATTGAAAACCTTCATTTACAAAACACTGATTTTTTTACACTGACTTCTATTTTCATACATTAATCTATATGCTTGGAACATATTATGGTCAAATAAAAAAAATAAAAATAACCGCAGAGCAACCTGTCCATATTTTCAAACAAAAATCGAAATGAAATTGAGTATTCAATAAAATTGAAAAATGTGATATTTTTGTAATATCTAACGGAAAACAACTACTTCCCCGGCTAAATCCACGCTGGACATTGAACCACATCTGACAGATATTGTGAAAAGACCCTCAATAAAAAAAAAATCTGAAGGTGAAACTTTGCATTTTCATTGAGGTAGTTGCTTTTTAAGTATCTATAGCTATCTCTGATGGAGATCTAATGTAAGAGGTGCAGTCCTTACATCAATGAAATGAACGTTTTCTGTGATTCTATCAACTATCAATCAACTATTTGAATGAAAATGCAAATTTTCACCTTCAGATTTTTTTTTCACAATATCTATCAGATGTGGTTCAATATCAAGCGTGGAAAATAATAAAATTCAAAGACTTCGAAGATGGAATTTTATTATTTTCCGACTTTCAAGTCGGAATTTGGTGAAAAATATAAAAAAAAAAATTATATGGCCCTTCTGCGTTTTCGTACAGAAGCAATACAAATACAATATCAATAATTTTCACTTAGGATCATTTTTGTAGGTTCCAAGTTAACTCCGAATGGACTAAGTAAAGTTTTAGAATGCGAATGACTTGCATCAATTGATATTATTCCAACCATTAGTAACTCAATCCGGAGTTTGAACCAAACGTATAAAACCGGCCCTTATCTAGACAAAGTATTACTCAGGTAGTCCCCCAAGAACCAAATTTCTTATGACCTTTTTGAGACTGGGAACTAAATTACATATCATTATCAGGCATCTCAAATGCATTTCTAATCTACTACCTGTCGGGAACCAAAATCTCCTCGAATGTCTACGTAAGGTTAGTTCATTCTGGTTTGATCAGACTAAATAATTACTCCTCGCAAAATGCATGTACCTAGTAAATTTCCACGCACTCAAATGTCTACGTAAGGTCAGTTCGTTCTGGTTTGATCAGACTAAATGCATGTACCTCTTAAATTTCCAGGCACTCCAGTTAGTTCTTTCTGGGTTCTGGGACCGAATTTAACTATACAGTTTCAGATACAAACAAAATTTGAGACCGAATTTACACGTTATTTTTGACCCCTTTCTCCTTGGGAGGAAATTTACATATTCCCCGTCTAATAACCAAAAACAATTTATTTCTTTCATTTCCCGTTTAGAAGTAACGAAAAATTCAGCATTATTGTATTCACTGTCAGAATATCAACTTTTACAATTACCCAATATAACCGTATTATATCAAGTATATTTTTTAGATGTACCCTACTAGTAATGTGATGCAACCCCACTATTATTCTCCACTCAAAACAGTAATCTGACGACGAATAGATGTTTATTGCTGGGGAGGTTGGATATGGTCTTACCATGAATTATTAACTTGAACATATATATATATATATATATACATTAGGGTAGTTATGGTAATTAGACGTGTAAAAAGGGGAGAATCGAATCCATTGACGTCTGGTAGTTTTTTGCGAAATCATCCATCTACGAGACCTTGTAGATAAAATGAATAATAATTTTTTCGGTAAAAATATGTATTTATTGATAAATAGTTATTTATTATATAAGTGGTTTAGATAACATTATCATAAGCGAATAAAATGCATGCAATACAATATTGTGTTATTCACAAAATCACATTCATTTAGAACTAGAATCGTCGAAATTTTTCATCAAGGAATCATTTGAGATTTTGCTCTGACGGCGGCTATCACCTCCCTAAAAATCTTTGAAATTACTTATAAAAATATCGGGAGGTGTTGAATGGTTGCTATACATTTCTCGATTTAATATAAATGTTAATGTTAATAATAATAATAAATAAGTAAAAGGTGATTGATTCAAGAATATATTTTTCATTGTTCCACTAGTGGAATAAACTAATTTCATTCATTATTTCATTATCCACAAGTGGATAAAATGGTACTTTATACGGTTCATAAGTTTTATGAATTTAGCGTTAAAAAAACCTTTTCACAATATGTGATAAGATATCCACGTTTTTCCATAATTTGTTCAAACAATCTTAGTGGAAATATATTGTTTTCTTCTTTGGTGTTAGCAACCAGCCATTTACTGTCGGCCAATCTTTGATTTCCCCTTGCGCTGTTTTCGAATTTGTTCCTTCCAGTATTTTGTTTACGGTTGTCTCTAGTTTAAAATGGAACATGTTACTGTTTCATTGGCAGCAAATGTGGTAAACTTTTTTTGGAGCACTACAGGCCCTTTTTTTAAGACGCTTATATTAGCTTCACTTGTATCTATGTATGTATGTAACGGAATCTTTAAACGTGATTTGAAAATTGGCATGTGTTCCTAACTTCACAATGCAATATGACCTTTTTGTTAGAGAAAAAAACAAAATGTCGGTCCAAGAAGTGCGGACGAGATTTGTGTTGAAGGGTTTTCGGTGTCAGAGATTATTAATTTTTTGTCAACATTCATAAATTCAAATGACGGACAAGGTTTGTCATTATGGTGCGATTCGATTCAAAATTATTGTGTGCGGGTTTTCGGGGTAAGAGATTGTGTATTTTTTGTAAAACTTCATGAACTCAAGTTGGCGGCCCAAAATGGTGAACGAGTTTTGTGACTATGGTCAGATTATATTCGAAATTGGTATGTGGGGGTTTTCGGAGTTAGAGTTTTCGATTTTTTAGTCAAAAAATTAAATAAAAGATTAAAAAACTGAAGAACACGCTTTACTTCCAACATGGACTGAAGAGTAAAAAATAATTGACAATTTAATCACTCAAATGAAAAGAAAGCGTGGGGTGCTTGACATAAGTTCTCTTGAGCTCTTGAACGCTCAGCATTGTATAATTAAAATAAAAAATATAAGAATATAGGTCGCAAGCACCCACGCTTTTTTACATATTCTTTAGTTTTTTAAACATGTATTTTCATTTCAAGAAAATGCTATTTCAAGAAAAATATTGCTGGTCACAGACAGTGTTGAATTTTTTCAATTCATTAGTGATAATCCTGTAAGCTGTATGTTAATTTTTAACGCATGTTGATTTTCACACATATTTAAGATCTGGTTATTCAGTAAAAAATATATAAATGTAGTGGTATGTCTGCAAATTGCATGGGCTGTATGTTCATGTTCACACATATTAACATATCTATTTATTCTGTAAAAATTATAAAAGCATGTAACATAATTTGTTAAATTGGTAAAAATTAACATAAAGCTTACAGAATTACCACTACTATTAGTTTTTTAGTTTCTACATGGAAACCAGAAAATATTTTATATTTGTGTTATGTATATTTTATGTATTGTCGGTTTTGAAAATATTTACTATACGTATTTTCTCCCAATATTCGTCATCACTTATAATTAAGTTGTGCCAAGTACCATTAAAACTGATTTTTGGTCAATTACTGAACGTTCATTGGAGATCTTTAACTATATATCAAAAATCTGTGGTTTTCAGGGTGCAGAACACATTGTAAATGAAAATTTGTAAAATCTAATTTATTTCAAATGGAACACCCTGTATAGATCCATAAGAAGCTTCATCAAAGGCTCTAAAAACTTCATAAAGTATACTCCCTATGATTTCGTTCAATGGTTTTTCTTAAAAATAGTTATTTTTCCTATTTCTTCGCCTTAATCTCAAAATGAACAACTTTTTTTACTGTGAATTATTATTTGACGACTGTGATTGAAAGATTGTTACGTTCGTAACACATTTTTTTAACGAAATACCTCACTTTTTCACGATGCATAGTTTTTGTCCAACCCCTTCCCTAAAATATCGTCTATGCATATTATTAGGTAACCGTTTGCCCAATTGACAAAAAATTGTGAATTATACCACCACTCTGTTATCACTGTTAGTCACATTGAAATGCATGTTCTCGAAAAGTGAATAATTTTAGTTTTGAAAATCAAGTAGTCTGACAATTCTGCATACAACGGAAAAAATAAGTAAGTTTGCCATTTAGAAATGGTGATAAATATTATATATCATAATCTTAAAAATGAAAACATGGTTTGGCAACGTTATATGAAGTGTACATAATTGTAACAAGATTTATTTTGTGAAATAGTCGTTTATTGAGATCATGGCTAAGAAATAGGATGAGTTGCCATTTTTGAGAGCAGGCTTGATCATTGGAAAAAATATCACCTTGTAGATTCTTACAATCACTCGGCAAGCTGGATGATATTAGCCCTGAAACGTAACCTACGTTTCAAATTTGATGTTAGTATCTCAAAAACTGAAAGAGCTATGAGGAAAAGAATAAAGAAATCTTGAAACTTTAACGCTCATTGAATATTGATACTGAATTTTGGAACACCCTGTACAATGTTTTTCCATGTACGCCAATGCCTCGCGAATATTCGTCAATATTGTCGTATTAGTAACCAGAATTGCATTATAATCAGCGACACCAAACTCTATGGGGACCCGGCCAATCGTTATATGATGTCATTACTGTCTCTATAAAAATATCAAATTGGAATTCAACGAAAAGCATCCAGCGAGAGAATATTTCCGAATTGTGATCAACGAACCGTCATATCTTTCCGTTATAAATGGAAAATTCTTCTTTTTTACTTTTATTCCGCTAGTATAATAACGCAGGAATGAGATGGAGTGCCACAGGGGGAAAACACGTATGCGTGGCAAAAATGGAAGAAAAATTTGATTGAGAATTTGTTAGGCGCGTCTCTCAGTAGCGTTTTATTTTTGGCAGTCAATATGAAATATAAGAAAAAATACTCGTAATAATCTACACATTTGGCAACCTCTTGGCAACAATTTGAAATATTTTTTTCAACCTTCATAATACTGGGACTCTCATGTAATTCGTTGAAGGGAGACTATTGCAACTGTTGAACGAAACACGACGATGAATACAGAACTAACTTGTTCCTTTGATGACTTATCCATGTGGAAATTCATGTTGACTAACTGAGTAAATAAAACCTCCCTCTAAGTATTATTTTTGTTTTATCGTATAACCGATAACAAATATCCTTTTAAAGTTATGTAACACGCTTGATATCTGAAGAGCACAGGCTAAAATAAAAAAGATGAGAGTCACAAAATGAAAAATCTGAGAAAAATCAATTACTTATAAAATTCAAAATCTTGCCAATTTTTGATGGTTTGACTTGTTGGCAAAAACTAAATTTCTAAAAGCTAACTCATTAGTTTTGGTAAAACATTTTTGTTAATAATATTCCTTTGGCATGAGCGTACAGAACAATTCTAAAAGTCAAAGTCAGGGAGAAAAATATGAAGGTCCTCACAAAATGTTATCCTTTATTGTACATTCGAACTAAACTCTGTTACAAGGTAAACTTTCAAAATAAAATTGAGTTTCTACACTGCAAAAGCGCCTTAAGCAATGTATGTGTTGGTACTTCTTAGCATTAATTGGAATCATTTCTTCATATTTGAGATTTGGAAGTTGAAACTGTCTAGAAGGCAGTTCTAGTGTTTTAAGTAATACACTGTTGTCCTCTTTCTTTGATTGGTTTTTGGGAACTTTTTTCTTTTTTTAATATTCTGTTTTGGTTTTTGTGGTGCCACTACAAAACTCAACGTGAAGCCTCCATTGGAAGAGTCCCTGTGATCCATCATCCTGGGTTGTCATTTTCTTAACAGTAATTCCCTGATTGGGCGACTCTCAAACGGATACTTCCGTATATAATAGTTTTTAAGATGGTTAGTCCAACTTCGGAAAATCGTCTGGTCTTCACAGCTAATTACTTTTTTTGACGCTTCACAGACACGTCCAAATTTCGGTCTCTTTTTGGAAATAGTAGTTGACACACAATTCTCAGACATTTTTAAAAAATGCTATGGAAACACGTGTCGTAAACGAAATCACATAGGTACTCGACGTATTCTGAGAGCTGAAGCCTCCTACCTAACTGATTTACACTAGTTACATCATAATCTAAGGTTACAAAAAGTAGGGGTAAAGTGGGAAATTTTGGACCATCATTTTTGCCCTGTACGGCAAATATTAAAACGCGTTTTACTAGGCTGTTTTGTTCTGTACGGTACGGTCGGCAGATACTCGCAGATAGTAATGGCTCTTGGCTATGATTTGAGGTATTTATCTCAAATATGGATATTTTGGACACTCATCCTTTTTAGCCTGTACTCTTCATCTGTAATCTTTAACATATTTGTTTAGCCGACTGAGTGCTAAATTTTTCAAGGTATTCATAATAGACCGTTGGACCATGACACTAGAAATGTCTATTATCTACTAAGATATGCCTTTCAAGGGGCATGAAGATTGAGTTGGATAATCGGGAAAAAACTGGTTTGTTGGATCCGTACCCGGTCGCCCTTCTTCCTATCGATATTATATATACAGGATGTGACAGAATAAAGGGGACAAATTCCGATGGTAGTATATATTTATTGGAACTTAAAATGAAGTGAGGATTCTACCATCGGAATTCATCCCTTCATTCTGGTATACTCAGTATATATTATATGAATGGGAAAGAGGGCGACCGGGTAGGGATCCAACAAACCACTTTTTTTCCGATAATACAACTCAATCTTCATGCCCCTTGATGGGCAGATAATCGACATTTCTAGTGGCATGGGTCTATAATGACTATTATTGAAAAAATTTATCTATTTTTCCAGGGTGTATTTGTTTACATACAGATAACGAATGCCATTGAATGTACCTATATATTCATGAACAGCTATCATATCTTTCTAGTAAGCGATATTCGAAGCTTTAGTAACCAAGTAATTCGTGAACTACATAAAACAAAAAAATACATCAGTGATAATGAGTCACCAACATGGACATCATCATGGACATGGACCACCACCTCCTTTACCTCCCGGACCTCCTCAACCACATGGACATCATCCCCCGCATGGTGGACCGCACGATCATCCACCGCCCCATCGACCAGATGAACATCATCATGAGGGATCACACGGGCAACCACATCCTGGACCACATGAGCATCCTCATCATGGACCACATGGACCACCACCTCCACATTCTTGGTGATTAGAAATGTAGTTTGATGTATTTTTTTTTATGGGAGAATTCAGGTGAAAATATTAAGGGTAGTTTTCTTATATAAAATGTATGAAATCATTTAATTAAACTATTAAACACTCTCAACTTTTTTGGTATGGATGAAATGAAATAAATAAAGAATATGAATACAATTTTTGTTTAAACAAAATATGACCATAAAATTGTTTTAGCAATTTTTTTTCAAAAAGTTTCTTTATCGTAGCTACATTATTTGTTTTCTATTCATTTGGCCATTTTATTGTGCGAAGTATTACTTCATAGCAACAATCCTATAATAAATTCATAGTGTATACAGTAGAAAAATAGATGATATTTTTATCAGTATTACCAAACCATAAATTATAAAATAGTTTGTATAATTTTCACTTATAATTACACGATAGCTTTTTTGTCGAAGTAAACTTGACATTTCAATGAAAATTTTGTTGCCCGTCAATTTAACGAAAAAACCTGGAAATATGGACTATCCCTGAAAAAACATTTAAATTTTTTCAAATGCTTAGAAATGAGCAATGTAGTAGTACATTTTAATTTTTCTCAATAAGTTATCTTCTATAATATGTTCTTATCAATTATTAAAAAAAAATGCAAAGTGGCAACATTGCTCTTGGTCAGATCTGACATTTTTCATTTATTGTACATTGGAACCCAACACACACGCTTTGTTGCCAAAAGGTCTGTTTTATCATATTTTCCTTTCACAAACTCTGCTCTAAAAAAACTTATTTGAAGATGTTCCGGAATGGTTTGAGAGTTGAAATTTTGTTGAAATTTTTTTTTTGTAGACTTAAAAGTGTGCAAAATCTTATGACCGGGAGCAGTTGGCCCAGAAAAGCATACCCTCCTTTTTGTGTTCTCCAGGGCTACAATAAAATAGTGCCTAATTACAGACATCAATTTTTAGATGAATACAACATATCAATGATTGAAATATGTTGTTAACATTGTTTATACATAGATAAACTATTGAAATAAGTGCAATACTAAGGAACCCACAACATATGCCAGAAAACAATCTCAAATGTGACAATTCTTCTACCATCATCCCAAGTGTAAATTTTATGTGCGATCTTGAAATTATAGGGATCCTTTTTTTCATGAGCAGGCATAAAGGTCATCAAAAAGAGGAGTACAGGTTGGACAATCAATATTGTAATATTGGACCAATACACAACCGAATTTTTGTTTGAGATCATACTCAAACGACTGGTTTATCTAGAATGAATTCAAGTTTTGTTTTTTCTCCTTTTCGTGAATAAAAATGGTTATCTTTCCAACAGCTGTGAATATTTAAATTTTCCTGAGGATATATATTGAAATTTTGTTTGCTATATACGTTTAACTTCATACAGTGAGGATCAGAAGTCCGTCCCCCCTCCGTACTTTCTTTATTTTATATATTTAAAAAAAAAAATTTGACTATAAGTTGTAGGGTTTCATTCGATCTCTTTAATGGTTTAAGGTTCATTTATACAGAGTGTCTCAAAAAAGCACAGCGACTTAGAAGTTTATTGTTTTAAATAGGGCACCCTGTATATCATTGCATGATCGGTTAGGGATGATCATAAGGAATCCTACAATACCAAGTTTGTTTCTGTTATCTCCAAAGACTACGGAGATATCGCCTATTATTTTATTCATAAGCTCAATGAGTGTGAGGGAGAATTTATTGACCCGGCAGAAAAAGTTTCTTTCTCCCACCGATTGGGCTTATGGATAAAATAATAAGCGATATCTCCGTAGTCTTTGGAGATAACAACATCAAACTTGGTATTGTTGGATTCCTTATGATCATCCCTAACAGATCATGCAATGATACACAGGGTGTCCTATTCAAAAAATTAACGAAGAAGAGAAAAGAATAAAAGAGAGACGCACTACTGTGCGCCTCTCTCGTTAGCCCACACGAGGAATGAACAGCTCACGTCGATATCCCTTCCTCGAGCGAGTAGAGGAGAAATTGTAATGCTCTCTCAATATTTAAGAACAAAATCAAATACTGGTTGATTGAGAATTCTGAAAACTTTGAAAATTGTTTGTATGTGAAATAATTTTGTTATTGTTTGTATTTATGCAAAATGTAACCATTATTTTGGATGCATACCTTTGAGTTCATTTTACTATTTTTCTTTATTTTTATTGATATTTACTATAATTGTCCATTATGATATATTATTTTATACATTAATTTCACATGATCATGGACAAGTTTTCAACTTATTTGATCATGTTTCCATGAGAGATTTATTATTATTTATTTTATTGACAATGTATTTGTTATTTTGAACACCAATAAATAAAATCGTTGAAACATATAGCAAGCTATTCTTCACGCTCTCATGAAAACACCATGCCCAAGATGATAACTTCTCGATACTGTATAAATAAAACTTGAACCATTGAAGAGATCCAAGCTTCAACGACGTGATGAGCTCACCATACATATGACATGTTACTTGCCATAGCATCCCATTTGAAGTTATTGGTCACAACAACACTGTGACATCGTCTATGATAATAACGTCACTACTTACCTATACAAATAGAAGATGCATTCACATACAGTGAAATCAATCTTTAAATTGCACGTACGTTCATGTTGAGTGCCTTATCACTGGATATATTATACGGATTATAATTCGTTGTGCTACGAGAGCGCATCACGTTTTCAGCTAGGTTGGTTTCACTGTACCTTCATAATGCCTTCTTTATAGAAAACTCGTTGGCATGACTGTACCTTATCCATGCTTTTATAGAGAATATAACTATTTCTATCGCCAAAATAAACCTCAGAATGTATCTGGAACATTCTCAAGTTACGTTCATTTATATTAAGTGAATGATGTTCAGTTTATAATACTTATCCACTGTTAACACATTGTTATTTGATTCATTTGTCTTTATATGTATATATATATATATATATATATATATTTTATTCTCTCACACACACATACTTCTTGCTGTAAACCCTTTTTAAGAAGCAATAAAATTATTATTATTATTAATATTTAAAATTTCATCAGTTCAAAAGATACGGATGTGAGGGGAACTTTTGGCTAGCATGGTATATCACTGAAAGCTGCGTTTTCTGATCCAGATATTGGATGTTCAGATTATTGAAAGAGTATGTCAAGTATCAAAAAATACCTGAAGTAATTTATGGAATGTTTTGTGTGACTCATCCATTTGTTCACCTTATCAAGTCGAATACGTGATACATGAAGCAGTAATCCTGTGAGAGTGAATAATCTCTATTTTCAGAACAGTTATCGATATATCCGAGGCGTATCTGTTTACAAAGAGATTATGAATACCGCTTCATTTAAATGTACATGATTGAGTGTTGGCTCATTCCAGTTCTCGACTTCCCAAGCAGTGGTGTATTTGCGGACTACAAAATAAGTTTACTGAAAGCGGTTAATTGAAAATGAGTCATCATCATCATCATGGACATGGACCACCACCTCCCGGACCTCACTGGGTTCCACCGCACGAACCTCCAACACATCATCACGGACCTCCACCTCATCATCACGGACCTCCTCCACATGGACCTCATTATCCTCCTCCACCACCACCAGGACCTCATGAACACCATCATCATGGACCTCCTGGACCTCATGGACATGGACCTCCGCCTCCTAGAAGTTATGGACCAAACGAATATCCATAATGACTTCGTTTATATTTCATGTATTGTTTGTGGAAGCCGATTCTTTTATTTGCTGAGTCGACAAGGTACGGAAGGTTACTTTCAATTTTGTTGTTAATAGGAATGAAATCAGATCAATTTTTATTTCTTATGGATGAAATAAAATTAATATCAATTTCGTTTTATATATCTTTATTTCATTGTTTATGTCATATAAAAACATTGAACTTGATACGAAGTCTCAATGAAGAAGTTGTTTGATGATTCGGTCATAAATACTAGCAAATATTGAATATTGAAATTATGATATGTTGGGTAAACATATGCAGCATTTGATATAGGTGTAAATTAAGATCATTACAAATAGTGACGAAGTTTCAACCGTCTATGTTTATATTCATCACAGGATTATGGGGTTAAGTCAACTGAAAGGTACCTGAACTTTTATTCACAACAATAGTTTTCTCGAAAAACCAATATTACCAAAAGTTCAAAACAAAGAATCAGGAAGGTATGCAGTCCCACAATTATCAAAGTAAACTTACTGCAGAATGATTATCCAGACAAGGTGTTGAACAGGTATTTTTTTTATTCCTCTTTCATATTGAAATGCTAAAATGATTAACATTCATTCGAAAATACTTCACGTTGAAAATATTTGCTAGAAACTATACACAGTACTGAACAACGACAATATAAAAGTTTTATATGAAAATGAGAGTTCAATACAACAAACATTCATGGCAAAAACAAAAACTGCCATACCTTCCACAAAAATATAATGACATATTCCGGGTGATAATGAGATTAGGGCTATAACTATATCTCCTTTTCTTATCAACCGATTCGTATTAAATTTGTTAAATATACAGAATAAATGGGACACTTCGATAGTAGAATCCTCACTTCAATTTGATAATAATCGAGTTAGAGGGTGCTGAAAGTGACAACAAATATTTTTTTCCAGAATAACTCCATAATGGCTCAACTTTTCCTAATGAAATTTGGCATGTCACATGACAGCATTCAGTTCCAAATTTCAATGCAAATCATGTGTTTGTAATTTCAAACAGAGGCGTACGGCAGATGGGTGCCTCTAATCGCCCCTCCTTAACTTTCACGCCACTGGATTAATATCGATTTCGTCTTCTTTTTCTCAATTCCCAATATTTCCTATACAAAAAAGATAATGGTTTTGGTTCCCAAATATCAACGGTTTTTGAGATATTTGAAGTTGAATAAGTTGTAGATATATGTAAACATGAATACATAGTCCATGTAGCCTGTAGAGATACCACTACATTTATATATTTTTTACAGGAAATTCAGATATTTAAATATTTTAGAATATTAACAAATAAGTCACATTTTTCATTTTTCAATTTTATTGAGAATGTTCCCCTTTTCAACATTAACATCCATTATAAATACACATAAAGTTTACAGAATCACCACTAAACAGAGTATCTTCGACCTATGTTTGGGTACAATCGAAATTCCTGTCTCATCCTAGTTGTAAATTCTATCAGGAGTCAACGTATTGTCTTCAACAACTGGAGTTGAAAAATCGAAAAAAAAAAAAAAATGTCAACATAACGTTTGTTGAGAGCGGATGCTCTAGCAGCACTAGTTGTCTCTGGTTAACGCAACGGTAGTTGAGGATGGCGGGTCCTGAAACCCGATAACCAGTCCTTTCCAGTAATTTGTTTGATAACGGAAAAGCTGTGGGCTATGCCTAATTTTTCAGCCCATTGATAAGCTAAACCCTCAAGTCATAAGACGTTAAGACGAACAATCTTCGTTCCATTTTCAACAAGTGCTCCACTAATAAGCGTTTTACCTCAGGTCCTAACTTCTGTACTGATATTGGGTTTAGTCGGTGTAGTTATACAGTTCCACTGGCAGATATTGCTGAAATTTAACAGAGATACTTGCTTGCTGCTTCGACATTTCTATCCTTCGTTCGAGTGTTGACTGGGGAACATTGAAGGAATAAACTGCCAATTTCTCCTCTGGTGACCATTTACCTCTTTCAGTTTTCGTTTCGTGATCAATCTGAAACAGAAAAAAAAAAACAATTAAGTGACATTTATAATCGTGGGGAAAGATACGTTCCTCCTTTGCGCACCAGTTTCGTATTTTTTTGGGGCTACTTATATACGGTTAAAATTACTCGTTAATTGTCTGCCTCTGATGGTGATGACCAGGGGTGGAACTCGGTAACTTATTTTGCATAGCGAAGCGAAACGAAGTTGAACGAAGCACACGCTATCACTTCCTGGGTGTACCAGACAGAGATGGCGATTGTTTCGCTTCGCTATCACTATGCGATATAAGTTACAGAGTCCCAGCCCAGGTCATCAGTGTAACCTTGAGTAGAGAAACAATATTTGTGTAGCTTCACTATTATGGCGGTTTTTCACTAAACGGACAGTTGAGTTTATGTTATGTTTGTGTTTTCTAGAACTGGAAAAACAAAAACAAAACTAAAACAAACTCAAAACTCTTGTTTCCATAGAGAGGGCTATATTTTGTTCGAGCCATATGCAGTGTGCAAAAAAGTCTGTAAATATGACAGTGTGCTTCATTTCTTCAAATGGCATACTCTGTATTTTATTGCATCGGTAGATTTAAAAAAAAATTAATTTCCAATAATATTACAAAATTATAAAGGATATGTAACTGTATCTACGTACAAAATGTTTTCCAAATCATTAGATCAGTTTGAAAGATCCAAAAATTCATATCATTATTATTATTAGTTAAAAGACGTTTTTTTCATAAAAGGCGCCCATATAGATGAACTTAAGTAGCAATACCGTATTTGAATAATAAATTGGATCCAAAAAGTTCATCTGAATACAAAATTTGATCCAAATCATTAGAGCCGTTTCCGAGATCCAAAAGTCATATAATAATTATTCTTATGAGTAAAATCACATTTTTTTATAAAATGCGCCTATATAGATGAACTTAAGTAGCAATACCTCATATGAATTCAAAATTTAATCCAAATCGTTGAAGCCGTTTTCGAGATCCAAAAATTATCATTATTATTATTATTATTATCAGTAAAATCGTATTAATCCAAGAAAGACGCCCATATAGATAAACTCAAAAAACGAAACCCTATCAACATACAAAATTTCTTCCAAATCGATTGAGCCGTTTCCGAGATATCAAACTGTGCGTTTTGTTTACGAAAACTGTGTGTCGTGTGTTTTTGCCCATTTTCTACAGTGGCCGTAGGTAAAGTCATAGTAAACTGAATTCATCTAAGTGGGCTATGCCTGGTTGGAACTTCAAATAAATACATATTATAACATCAAAAAAAACTTGGTTTCAGTTTTCGAAATAAGTAGGTCAAAGCAAAGTAATGAAATTTCTCGTAAATCACAGATTTGATTCAATAAAAAAAAATCGGTTACAATCCATCGCCTTCCATTATTGGGTAGACGGCATGCTCGGTATGATTGACACTGATTGAATTTTACAGAGTAAATGACGATTTGAAGAGTTTTTGCGCGACCTCGCTAATAGGCTCGAAGAACAGGATATTTGTCGCCGTTTTCGAACGGACCTTCTTATGTCCATGGGAAAACCTCAATCAGTCCGGATCGCAGATGTTTCTGAATACTTGCCCATTCACCCATGAAATCGATTCTGAATATCTAACGCAGAAATGTGAAATAGCTATAGAACTAGTTTTTCCGCTGCAATATTGCTTAACGAGAAAGATGGAATGCCTGTTAACGGCAGTATGAATTATTGTTTCTATAATTATTATATCATTCAGCGGTGATCGAATCAAAAAATTTCTTATTTTAACCATAGTCCAGTCGCCACAGATTGACAAAATGAAACTTGGGGTGGTGGATCGGTATAGTAGTGCTCTTTGTGGAATTTTGGGTGGGGTGAAATACCGCAATTTTTTGCACTTTTTTCAGTTTTTCCTGTAAAACTTTTCTTTCTTGTACCCTACGACGTAGATGATGTTATTCACTTTTTTAGAGGAGCTATAAATCTCCTATAATTTACGGAAAGAAAAGTATTTTTTTCACCCCAAAGTTACTAAGATACAGGACTGTAAAGAAGTGCAAAATTTACAAATTGCCCAAAATTTGCAAAAAGCTGATTTTCACTTTATACCTTTCATATGCCTACATATTGAAGGGTATTATGCATCTGCATCTGATGTTTTACATGCATACATCTCCTCTTTTCCCTGATTTTGTGACTAATTTTACCCACTGTGTTGGTCATGTTCTTCAGATTTAAAATTTGGCTGGGTGACACCTCCCTCTCTGCCCGATACATCCTTGCAAATTGAATGAAAAAGACACACATAATTAGTTTATATATTTTCCTTCCTTTTTGAAAATGAGCAAAATTTGATCCAAATCATTAGAGCTGATTCCGAGATCCAAAAATTAATTTCTAGACTTTTGCCGCATCATGGCAAGCTGGTATGATTTTCAAATTGGAGAGCAGTGTATCCTTCATTCCACCAAGGACCTCTATGATCAGAACCACCATTTTAACAGAATGGTTTAGAGCCTGCGGAGTTCAAACAGTAACTCTCATCACGCGACTACGGTAGACCAGGGTGTTGAATGCATTATACTGGCAGACCATTATGAATCCCTCAGTCTCCGACTTCAGCTCACTTGACCTGAAAAAAGCAAAGGTTAGATTTTTGGATGAGCCAAGGTCTTCGATGTCCTTGAAGAAGACCCCATGCATTAGCTTATCCTTATGAAGCTACAGGAGGACCTTAGTCTCCGCAGCTTTAATATGGGCTTTTTGCTGAACGGGCTCCAACTCGGTGACAGAGTTTGGGTAAACCCGTTCAAATTCAAAAACAAGACCAAGTTCATTAGCTGCGCGGGCTGCTGCCTTGAAAAGAAATGATCCGATCCCTGCTTTTTCATGGTCACAGACCAAGCAGAGAAGGGGATCTGAACTCCTGACCACGTTACAGGATCCATCCAGTATCATTCTGTTATGTAGACATTCCAAACTCAAAAGTTTCCGAAATATCTTTATATTCAGAAATAATGAATATTTTCCATAATTTAGCGCCTCACTGTACCTATCTGGTTTGACGGTCAGTACGAGGATGACTATTTAAAATCGGTATCTAGAAATTTTCGAGTGAGTGAGTATCCGAATTTTTATTGTTTACGATCCTAATAATAATCTCCTTGAACAAATATGATTCCATTTAGCTTCACTTAAAAGACTTAATTTTTTAAAAAGCACCAGGCATTCGTGAGTTGTTTTTTTTTAAGAAAAATTCATGGCTTATAAGTTTTATGGTTTATGTGTGGGGATTTTCGGAGTTGGTTTGATTTTATTCAAGAAGACATTTTTTGTGATTCTTCTAAAAATGTATAACCGGATGTTAGGAATAAAAAATTTTTTATCAAAATTTATAGATTCAAGATAGCGAGCGAGTTTTCTGATTTGTAATCCCATTCTATCCATAATTGGAATCTAGACGTTTTCGGGAACCCCTGAGAAAGATATTTCAGCATGTCTCCAAAGTGACTGCATACGGATGTGAGGACTGTGCTCGACGGGTCAGTCTTGATGGGACCGCTAACGGGGGAATTATCGATGATATTTTGGAAGAGCATCGCCCATGAAAATATCTATAAAACAGAGACAAATCGCCAAACTTTCTGCGGTGCGATGGGCAGAATCTAAGAGTTTCCATGTGCGTTTGGGTGCTTCACTTCATATATGGGAACAGTATTCCAGGATAGGTCGGATTTGTGCCTTATAAATCTTAATTAGGTTAGGTTAGGTTAGGTTAGGTTAGGTTACTGAAGGGAAGTAAAATAATTCTTGGCACGGAACATACTTTTTGAGAGGCACTTTTAACACTGTACCTTACTTGGTTTTCCCATGTGCTTATGGTAATACCAGGCATTAGTACGGATACTCCTGACATAGTTACGCTGGCCTCTGTGGGATTGGACTTTGTGCATGCTTGGGTTTTATTCACATTGAATTCTACCAAGTTGTTAGATCCCCATTCTAGAAATTTTGCTGTGTCCGTATTTGTTTCATTCACGATTCTTCCCCGTTGATTTCTGCTTTCACTGGCTGATATCGGAGCTTTGGTAGAAAAAGCGGTATGAAGGGTATACCATATCATCCGCAAGGCTGTTCACCGGACATGAGGTGTTTGTTTATGTTGTGCAGTTCACCAATTTCTGATGATTCACTAAAAATTCTTATATCTGATATGATATGATCATTCCTACATTTTGTGACAGTTTATTCATATAAAATGAACACCAACTTTCTTGAGAAATTAAGCTTTCTGGGAAATGTATAATTAAAAAACTTTTCAATACTTGTTAATCGTTACCTACTTGGCTTCATGAAGACTGTCATTGAAAAATAAAAAAATCAGTTCATACTTTTACTATAAATATTAATAATAGCTTGGAGTACCAATACGTGTGATTATGAGGGCGTAATATTATTATTATTAAGTATGGAAGATATGATTATTGAATAGCTTGATTATCAAACTATTTCGTAGAAACTTCTAGAATTATATTGAATATAAACACATTCAAACACAAAGAAATTATTTATTGAGGGTTTTCAAGTTCCTATAGAAATATTTGAAATCGTTTGATACATTGAACACCTTTTCAGGTAATTATTTCCTCCATCAAATATTTTAGTTTTCGATAATGAATGCATTAAATAGAAAATTCTCAGGTCACCAACGTAACGCAGTGAATGCAACTCAGCCTACTGAGATTTTCGAGAACTATTAAAGAGTCAATTAGAGTTGAAGCTGATAAATGATTCTCGAAGTGACCAGGGTTGACCCCCTGGCACCCTGTTATTAGCGGTACTTTGAAAAAGGCCGCAGTAACCAGAAATACCGCTCTAGGAAATGTTTAATGGTTTAAACTCAAGAAGAATGAGTAGATTTTACGTTTACTACTTACCAATTGTACACAACCGTTAAATTTTGCTGAATTAATGATATCCTAAAACTTGTATATGATTGACATTAACGAGAAATGATCCGAGTTTAAAATTCGATGAAATCAAATATAGAGGAAAACATTGTTACAAAATATCATTGGGCGATAGTAATTCATAAATGAACGAATACTTCTTTGGAGCAGGTGATAAAAAGTTGTATGTTAATCAAAAGTCTCCGCCCTTGCATATTTTCCCTACTAATCCTTCTCAAACAGATGAAATCTGTATGCTTTTCTGGACCAACTTCCCCCGGTCATAAGGTTTTGCACACTTTTAGGTCTATAAAAAAATACAAAATAGACATTTTGGCAACAGAGCTTATGTGTTTATTCTGGGTTTCAATATACAATAAATGGAAAATGTCCGTTCTGACAATTATTTATTGTATTAATTCAATTCAAGAGCATTGTTGCCACTTCGCATTCTTTAAACGGATGTGAATTCCACTCGTGGTAATTGATGACACAATCATAATCGATGACGTCACTTTTTCACAGTTACCAATAATTTCAAATGGGATCCTGCTGTAGTGACATCTTGTTTGAAAGGTATTCAGAAGACTGATGCAACCATACCAATTTTTATTGGGTTTTAGGTACTTTCAACAGAATAAATATATAAATACTTTTAACATGCTTGGAATTACACGTTAAAAGGTACGACTCTCATCATTCGGAGCTCGCATTCGCTTCTGAAAGTTGCTCGTAAGGGTGCACCCGAATGATAAATGATGAACAATTTTTAGAACAATATTTTTTTTTAGAAATTAAATTTCAGTTCGGCATCTGAAACAGGTTCAAAAGTACACTCTCATAATACTTTTTCAAAGTGTGCTCCATCTAGTTCTTGACAGTAAAAAGTTTGAATGATTTGGTGGAAATTGCTCTATACGTTGGTTTAAATAAAAATTACTGGCAGAAAAAAGTTTTTATATTATATATGAATCATGTAGAATAAATTGTTACATGTGCAGATTGAACATTCGAATAACATACTATAGGTATGGTATGTAGCGGTATTCAAGAGATCTAATGATGATAATGATAGTCGACTAAAATATAGCAGGAAAGTCGTCTGGCTCACGAACATACCTGAACCATTCTTGAAATGAGTTTTTGGGTATTTAAGTTTCCTCAATCTGAAAATGAAAACATGTAAATCTAAGAAAATCAGTACAAGATACCAAATGCCACCATAAAGAATTTATTGGAAGACTTCGTTTGATTTTAGTTCAAAAATATGAATAGGACATTCATAAAATCTGTTGTGGAATCATCTGCGACTGAAAGACAAACTTTAGTCGCTATTTTCCATCATTCAAGATAACCTCTTGGGAGGTATTCATGTTGAAAAGGGGAACATTCTCCATGAAAATTGAAAATGTAAAATGTGATTTATTTGTCATATCTAACAGAAAACAACTACTTTCCCGGCACAAGCCACGCTGGACATTGAACTACATCTGATAGATATTGCGAAAAGACTCTAACTGAGAAGAAAAGAAAAAATCTGAAAGTGAAAATTCGCATTTTCATTCAGATAGGTAGTTGATTTTAATTTTCTGGGGATTAAATGCGAGAGAAGCAAGATAGCCACGCGGCTCGCACTTTAATGGTCAAAACAAACTTTATTTTAGCGGTCTCTTTTGTTAAAAGGAAGGGGCATGGGCATATTTTTTCTGTTACTTTACCAATATGAGGGAAAATGAGAAAAACCATTCTCATTTGAATATGTTCATTCAATTTTGATTTAACATACAATAATACATGTAACAAAATAATGATAAGTGTAAAGAAATATAAGGAATCAATGTTGTACAGGTTGTTTCTGAGCGTTTTTTTAAGTTTTCAATTTTACCCAGACCTTGAAGAGCGGTACGAGATAGAGGTAATTGTTTTCGATGAATTTTAACATGCAATAAAAAATACGCCAATCATTTTGGAAATAGTTAAAACTTGAGGAGATTCGGAATTCATTTACTTACTGCAGTTTCGCAATTTTGGAGGATCTGGCGTGCAAAGTTAAAATCAGGAAGTTACATGCCATTCTTTGTCAACCTTTCTATTTTCTAATGTCTGAGTTTAAATCTACTGTGTCGTCTTTGTAAAAGTGTACTATGTAATTTGAATACTGAGAAATCAATGGAAAGTTCTTGTATATTAGTGTGATTTCAAGCGAATTTATCAGTTTGGTCAGACTTAAAATCCACAGCCTGTATGATATATGCTCTCTCACTATAGTTCTAATGGTCTGTTAAACTAATTCGAAGGCAATGCTCACAATTTAGCCGATACTATTCGAATTCTGTGGTATTTCTGAAGCAGAACTAATATCATTCCCTGCACATGTTAACACTTCATTAAACGCTAAGGGTAGCCAACAGTTTCAAAGTAATTCAATTTAAATTTCAGCCAATTTTTGGAAACCATTACTGATTAATGATGGTGTGTTTCACACGGACCAATTACCCCATTGTTAGAGGTTTCGAACAGCTGCTCGTTACAAATGTATATGCTTCGACTCTGCACGAGAGAAACGGTTTCGGCGAACATAAAATTAAATGTTATTCAGATACGATGGTTATACTATATCGATGATCGATCGATCGAAAAATACGATGAACATCTTCTCATTTTTTCTGGATCTACCTGGGTTACCAAGCTTCGTTCGTTTTGCAATCTAAAGCCGGGTACTCATTGACGAACTGTAACTGTAACTGCAACTGCAACCGTTACTGTATCAGTTCGTCGTGAATGTATACACTTTCTTGCTTCTCGCGAACCTCTCGATCTGCAGTGTTCGTTGAGAGCTCGCGTCGCAATGTCGATACCGATGATTACCAGTGCTGCATTTATTTTAATGGGCGCATTGATTAATAAACGTCCTCGACGATGGTGGCGCCATGTCATCTACGAAGAAAGAAGTGGATCTTCCCTTCTTTCCTTCTCCAAGACGCCAAGATAGTGACCATCTTCTTCTTGCAGATATCTGCTGTTGCGCCCATTACAGAACCAATTTCAGCCCAAACATCTTCTTTCAAATGTTTCTTGTGATAATCTTTATTTCTTGGATCCCATATTACAGGCATGTTTTTGTAATTTTCAGTTAATTCTAAAACCTTTTCTTCATTCCACGTGATCATATTCTTTGTTGTTTGCGATACAATGGGCGTACACATGGTCGAACCATATCGACGTCCACGAACCCAACTGAGAATCTCTTTGTGTTCGTCCTGAAAACCGACAACTGGCGGCTCGCTGCGAGCGGTTCGAAGTGGGCTCGCGAACCTGGTTCGCACCACGTCTACACTAGAGAATTTGGTTGCTGTAACGGTTGCAGTTACAGTTACTGTATCAGTTCGTCGTGAATGTGTACACTTTCTTGCTTCTCGCGAACCTCTCGATCCGCAGTGTTCGTTGAGAGCTCGCGTCGCAATGTCGATACCGATGATTACCAGTGCTGCATTTATTTTAATGGACGCATTGATTGATAAATGCCCTCGACGATGGTGGCGCCATGTCATCTACGAAGAAAGAAGTGGATCTTCCCTTCTTCCCTTCTCCAAGACGCCAAGATAGTGACCATCTTCTTCTTGCAGATATCTGCTGTTGCGCCCATTACAGAACCAATTTCAGCCCAAACATCTTCTTTCAAATGTTTCTTGTGATAATCTTTATTTCTTGGATCCCATATTACAGGCATGTTTTTGTAATTTTCAGTTAATTCTAAAACCTTTTCTTCATTCCACGTGATCATATTCTTTGTTGTTTGCGATACAATGGACGTACACATGGTCGAACCATATCGACGTCCACGAACCAACTGAGAATCTCTTTGTGTTCGTCCTGAAAACCGACAACTGGCGGCTCGCTGCGAGCGGTTCGAAGTGGGCTCGCGAACCTGGTTCGCACCACGTCTACACTAGATAACTTGGTTGCTGTAACGGTTGCAGTTACAGTTACTGTATCAGTTCGTCGTGAATGTGTACACTTTCTTGCTTCTCGCGAACATCTCGATCCGCAGTGTTCGTTGAGAGCTCGCGTCGCAATGTCGATACCGATGATTACCAGTGCTGCATTTATTTTAATGGACGTATTGATTGATAAATGCCCTCGACGATGGTGGCGCCATGTCATCTACGAAGAAAGAAGTGGATCTTCCCTTCTCTTCCCTTCTTCCCTTCTCCAAGACGCCAAGATAGTGACCATCTTCTTCTTGCAGATATCTGCTGTTGCGCCCATTACAGAACCAATTTCAGCCCAAGCATCTTCTTTCAAATGTTTCTTGTAATAATCTTTATTTCTTGGATCCCATATTACAGGCATGTTTTTGTAATTTTCAGTTAATTCTAAAACCTTTTCTTCATTCCACGTGATCATATTCTTTGTTGTTTGCTATACAATGGGCGTACACATGGTCGAACCATATCGACGTCCACGAACCAACTGAGAATCTCTTTGTGTTCGTCCTGAAAACCGACAACTGGCGGCTCGCTGCGAGCGGTTCGAAGTGGGCTCGCGAACCTGGTTCGCACCACGTCTACACTAGGGAATTTGGTTGCTGTAACGGTTGCAGTTACAGTTACAGTTCGTCAATGAGTACCCGGCTTAATATGTACTGCAGTCATTGAAATAGCAAACTTAAAAACAGCAGAACTGAAAAAAGTTACAATAGGGGTAATTCTGTGAGCTGTATGTTAATTTTAACGGTGTTAATTTTCATACATATTCAATATCTGGTTATTCTGTAAAAAATATAATATATGTAGTGGTACCCCTGCGAACTGTATGACCTGTATGATCATGTTCACACATATCAACATACCTGTTCATTCTGTAAAAATTGTATAAACGTGTAACAAAATATGTCAAATGGGTAAAAATTAACATAAAGCTTACAGAATTACCACTATAATGTGACCATTTCACAGTTTTATGGTGTCGGTATTTCAATTCATCATGACTGATGAATGAAGATATAGAGAGGAAACGGAAACGTCCCACTAACAAAAAAAATTTCTACTTCCTCTTTATTTATCAACTGACACAGTGACAGTTCTCAATTGAAAATTCGAATTCTCAATTCTTCGATTGAAAAAAATGTTCTCATTGTATTTTTTATTCCCATCTATTTATTGACAATTATCAATGCATGTAACCAATGTCAAAAGAGAAAATGAACATTGATTGATTAAATGACGGGTTGTTTCCTCAAGTCGAGTAGACTGCTGTAGAGACTCACTATTTACGTATGACTCAATGTTCGCACTCACCAGCTTGATGATATGGCTATTCACACTCAGTCGTTATCAGGCTGGTCATAGTGTATTTAGCGAGAATTGGATTTGTGTTAACTCCTGATAAAACAGAACTCATAAATTTCTCGAAAAAAAGCACTAATGTGTGGATGTCCATGGGATTCAGGGTTCTGAGAAATTGGATTGAGGAGCCTGACTCTGTGATATATAGGATAGGCTGCTGTATTTTAATTAGTAATCAGCATGGCTATCCTACGAGCAATGGGTGCATCAAGACGAATGGATAGGAAGTTTGATTTTACTATTCTGAGTAGAGAAAAATGGGAAGGAAATACAGTGGAGTTTCGGCTAGGAAGCCTCTGATTCTATAGGGATGGTAAGCGTCTTACCGATAAATAAGCTTCAAGCGCAGGCATTTTCCAAGAAGAAAGAAGTGTACGATATTGAGAGATACGCAACATTTTTGCAAGCTGAAATGTTAGCCATTCTAATCGTAGCTATGAGGCAAGAGGTGAAAGAAGGACCAAGCAGGTAATTTAGATTTGTTCGGACAGTCAGGCAGAATGTAGAGATGCTCTCGAGAAATTAGCCGAAACGAAGTTGAGCTAGCACGGGGTGCCGGGAAACGAGGTGACAGACGAATTTGCCACAACTGGTTCCGCGGCACCTTTCTGTGGGCCGGAGCCAGTACTAGGCATTGCAAGAAATCAAATCTCTTCTGTCCTGGACGATTGGTCAGAAAAAGAATGTAATTAACTCTGGAGAAATATCGCTGGCTGCAGGCAGTCAAAAGACTTTATGGCTGGCTGTAGCCACAAAGTCTTTGTTAGGCAGAAATCGCCAAACACTACGCCTTCTTGTAGGAATAGTAACAGGCCATATCAAACTAGGTAGATACCTGTCACTAATGGGTACAAAGGATAGCCCCACTTGCGGTATGTGCGAAGAAGACTAAGAAACTTCATCTCACTTCCTCGGCGAGTATGAGGCTTATGGGAGGTTAGGATTTGAAATTTTTGGAGTTGAGAAACTCCATCTGGAAGATCTTATTGAAATAAAGTGAATGGACATACCGACATTCGTGAAAGGGTCATAAAGGTTCGGAAAGGAAGACTACGAGGGGCAATGTAGTTATGTGGAGGGCAGGGGATGGCAAAAAGGGCCCATTGGGTTTGCGGCAGCGGCTTCCATACGAATACAACTAAGACGGGCATATGCGTTAATAGAAAGGTGATCCAGGCTGGCATTGCAAAATAAACAGCTTATTCACAAAGAAATAATATGAGGAGCGGCCTGTTCAGTATTTTGTATCCTTCCCAAAACTCAAATGCTGAGATTAGAGAGGATGCAAAGTAAGGTCGCTACTAACAGTGATAGATACATATGGCTGAATGAACTGCTGCGGAGCTGGCGAATACGCCAACCTTTGATGTACTCTTAAGAATCGCCAGACAAATTTTATAGGTACTTTCCGCTCGGAAGTGAATTGACCAGGTGGATAACAAAAGTCCAAACCCACCACAACGAGTCAAGAAGCATGGTGGGCTCCATTACCAGGCATAGGGTATTTACTTAGAAAATCCGGACGGCTAATAATTTTACCTAATCTAATCACGGTTTTTTTCACGCTTTTCCGTAAACCTACTGAGACCTTAATACGCCGATGAGTCCATATAGCCATTGTCATACCCCAAAATCATTAATGCCCCCAAGTGATAGTTTTAATCTTATTTACATGTATAATTTATATGTTCCTGTTTTGCCTCTTATGTATTTTTATGTATATTTAATGTGAAAAAATAATAAAGTTGAAGTTGAAATCGGGCATACTGAGAAAGACATTTTCAGTGGAAATTCCCGACCGTGATCAGAATCGCACGTTAACAGGTAAGATCCTCGTAATTTCCAGACGCATAAGTATTCTGAAAACTTCTGAGGGTTGCTAGTAGGGGTGTAGCCGGATGACGGAACAGATTCCCATTGATTCTTCATATTTATGTTTCAAATACAATTTGTTATCCCATTCTAAGGGTTATCCAAGTTAATAAAATGCACAGTCATTATCTATGATATATATATATAGAAGTAAACGACGCTCAATTTATACAACTGGGGGTATAATTATTAGTGTTAAGTTCAACAGGAAATAATTATGGATTTCGAATATTTTGATGTGGTATTAGCTTGAAACATGATAAACCGCTTAAAAAACAGCTCTGAACCACATCCAAAATACCTGATCGAATTTCAACAAAGCATGGGTGCTCGAAAAACTAGTAACGAAAGTAGTTTTGTCGCATAACTCTTAGCAGCAAACAGCTTGTATAAACATCATAGGTAGCTCTAGGGTTACAATGGACCATCTGAGTAACCGCGTCCTTGTCAATACCCTCTTGATCAATCATTAAACTGATCAACTCTTTCATGTCTTCATATCTACCTTGGAGGTCTGACTCGTCAGAAATGTGATATGTGCTTTTAATCGAATTTCACGCGTTACAGTTTCTAACCAACGAACTAACTGAAAGGTCATCGTATAAAACACGGTATTTTAGGTTTGGATTTCACACGATTTGTTGACGAATGTCACAAAGCTACTGAATCATATTAATAATCATTCCAGATTTTTATTCCAGTTCGATGACTAGACTGTGTGGTTGATGTGTAGAGTTACAAGTGAATAGCGGATATTGATGTCGTTATCGATAAATGTAGGTTTGAAATGTAAATTGGGTATGAAGTGTTTCGATCTGGAGAAATTGGATTGAATATCAGTCGATTGAGGATAGTCCGTAGTGTCTTGTTTGTGATTTGTAGAGAGAGAGAGGAGGAAAGCCAGAGAGAAAAAAAGAAAAAGAGATCGGGAGAAAACAGAGAACTAGAGAGAAGTGTTCAGTGCTTTAATTTTAATTTGTTTCACTGTCAAAATGTCGAATAAACTGAGGAATTCTAATGCTTTTCGCTGAGTTTTATGCTGCTGGGTCAAAATTTCTATGTCGAATGTCAAAATTAAGTACATAACATATGGGTATTTTTTCAAATGGTACACCCTATATATTATTAAATATTTGAAAAGACTTCTTTTTCATAAAATAGATTCATAAAATGATTCAAACTAGGTTCAACCAATGTATTGAAGCAAAAAATTAAAACAAAAATAATTTTTTGCGCTCCGCTTAACCTCCTTCATTTTCAGTGCATGTGATATATTCTTTTTCTGCCTACCTTTATAGTGTATTTAATAAGAATTTGAATCAGTTACCAATAGGTCTATTTTGGCGATGGCAACTTCTATCCACAATTCTTCATCCATGTTTGCAAATTGCGGTCTGGTTTCCTTTCACGCTGGCGTCAAGTATAGCACCCTTTTAGCTTGTGTGGGTGAAATTTGAATTCCAAAGTCACTGCGTTGGCTGATCCAATGCACACTAGCAATTCTTTAATTACTTATATCGTTTAATGAATTTTGAGGATTTGCTATATACTGATTCCTGTTTCTTCTGTCAAAAAACTTTTTTTTTTTCTATTCAGGCTACCAGTTTCGAAAAACTTCTCGAGTTTAAAAAGTTGCAGTATATATCTTCTGAGAGCTTTTGCAACCAACCACTTTGTCGATAAATATCGAACATATTCATCTCTTATGGAATAGGTATCTTATTTTGTTTCTTGACCAACAAACTGCTAGGGAATAATATTCACGTATATGAAATTTAATAATTCGTGGGAAACAACAATTCTAGGAAACAAAATACTAAACGCGGGTAGCTTGATGTTGCTGAAAAATTGCAATTTTACTTGTGTAGTTCCGAAATTAGAGCAATAAAAGAAATGGGTTAATGCATGGACCATAGTGTATCAATAAATGACAAGAATTTTCGTTTTTGCAGTAGTCAGAAATGTTTTATGAAATTTTATGAAATCGCTTTCACTTACTTTTACTTGGGAGGCGCAGTTTGTGAAGGCTGTAGTAGACCTCATATCAGTGCTTACCCAAAAAAGTCTTGAAAACTTTAAAATTCAATATATACCAAAATAATTTTTTTTCGTCAAAATATTATTCTTTGATTTCGTTTTGTTTGGTCATCTTCTACTTCCCGTTTCATTTATTGTTCCAATTTCGGAAACACCTTGTATAAGGTGCACGTCAATAATTTTGACATTTGACAGTTTATAAATTTTTGAAATAAAACTTGTCAATAAACACTTAAAAAAATTGATATTTCACAGCCTTTCAAAAGTTAGATAAATCAAAATGAAAGCAGTGTATAAAAATCAAGAAAAAGAAAGGAAGAAAGAGAGAAAGAGAAATATAAAGAAAGATAGAGACCAATGTAGAAACCAAATAGACAGTTGATTCGGACGGCGAACAGATGGTATCAAAAGCTGTTTGTGACCTGATGTGACTTGATGAAAGTAAAATCTCGAAATGTCGATAATTTCTTAAATTCAAATAATTTTTTCTTGTCCTCGTTCCCTATACGTATACTGACGTCTACAAGAAGACGTCAATAAACGTCGAAACGTCGGCAATTTCATAAGTTCAAATCATTCTCTCTTGTACTCGTTCCTGAGAATTTAACCTCTAATTATACTGAAGGACGTGAATTCCATATAATGATTGTAAATACGGGATATTTCCGCAACATTGGAAATACATATGGAACCGATGCGGTACAGAATCTGAAGCCCCATGAAGAATAAACGCTCATAAAAGGTAATAATTTTTTCTTTGTTCTCGTTCCTGAGAATCTAACCTCAACTAGAAACTAGTCTGCAGATGGTCCTCCTGTCCGAATCAAAACAAAATTTTTCTAGTTGGTTACAGAGACACTTGCAATGGTGTCTTCTGCAATGGGAAACGTTGCACATGTATCCGTTTGATATAACTCAATTTTCGTCACGGTATTAATCATGGGAGTAGTTGTTTCAAGAGGATATTTGCTATAATAGCCTACAAGCATTCTGGGTGGATAAAAATTGGATATAGTGTGAGCCACCGACCTCGTCACAGGAAAAAAAACTTTTATATATCATCCATATTTTTTCACTACTGATAGTGGATATTCCTTCAAAAAAACGAAACGAGTCAACACAATCTAATATGAAACAAGTTATACATTTTACCACACTTGTGCCAATTTCTATCTTTTCTGAAGGAACACATGAGCAATATTCACGAAATATCAATATTAAAATCATATAGACTCAGCGAAGAAACTTAATCAAAAATGATACTGGAGGCTGCAACACTTGACTTCCCACCGGATAAATATTGATAACCAACAAATCACTTTTAATTCTATTTACATTTCGAAACTGTTGGTCACGGTTCTTGTGGATATTCGGAATGACCACAATCTTCTCGTTTCTATGCCACATTATGAGATTCACCGCAGAACAAATTGGTATTGTGGGTACAGTCATCATCACGAACTACAAACATGACTTGAACCGTTTTTGTGAAGGTATGTTTGTCAAAACTCAGAAGCATGCATATCTTCACGAATTTTTAGTTGAACTCCGTTACTGGAACAAAAATCAGTACCCTCTTTGGACCATATGCAACGATTTAAGGCTACTGAGACAAATCTCACTTACATGCCAAAGAAAAAACTGTGTTTTACTCCTTCTTCAGTTTTCAACTCACCCATAATCCTGTCAATTTCTTCAGTAAATGTTGAAAATAATCGCCCATACACCCTACATAAATAATGAAGTATGTGAGTTCAAGCTTGATGTTTGCACTTCACAATAGTGTTATTAAATATATGTATGCAGTATATGAATAAGCGATTATTTTCAACATTTAGTGAAGAGAATACTGATATCATGGGTAAGTTGAAAATGGGGCAGGAGTAAAACAAAGTTTGTTTTTGCATGTATACGTGGGACCTGTCATACTACTTTAAAACTGTGTTGCATATAGTCCAAAGAGGGTTTGGGTTGCTGCTTTAGTATAATAATTCCATATTTACTAAATTTTTCATGATTTTCAGATCATCCGCAAACATCTCCGTGAAGTGCAACAAAACACATTTTAGGTACTCAAATACTCGCATATTATATTTGCATGAGAAGGTAGGAGACTTCAGAAACGATATGAACTTTTCCTTTTCCTCCTCCGATCATTTTTAGCAGAGTTATGACCAATCAAATATTCGGCTCCGCCAGAACTTTCAGCGGCGGCGTTGTTTGATAATACAGAAGATAGTTAGGCAGTCACTGTAGAAAGAGTGTTTGATGCAATCGCGCGTGACATCTAGGTTCTTTTAATAGAACCTAGTTGCCAAGTTAGGGGACCGTTATAAAAGTTTTGATTGAAGTATATTAATATAAATCTTCAACCAATTCTAAAGGCGTTTTTGTTTTGCGGAAATGCTGTGTTGCCAAGTTGGTCACTTCTGACGTTGTGATTACTAGATATCAGATATAAAGATGGATGGATCGAAGTGGACATCAGGCGGTTCTTGCTATGACATTTTGACTTTGAAGAAATGTGATGTTGTCAAGTTAGGGGAGCAGAAAACCATTAGGAAGAGCTTTATAAAAGTTTTGATTGGAGAATATATTAATATATATCTTCAGCCAATTCTGACGGTATCTACAATTTTTGTTTTGCGGAAGTGAGTTGTTGCCAGTTGGTCACCTCAATACGGTACTGTAATAGTACTGAATTGCTTAATGAACAAAGCGCAGTCAAAGCAAACGACATATTTGCAGATTCCTTCAAACTCACAACTCTCAAAACTGCCATCTATACAATATTGTTAGTACTAATATTGTCCCGCCATGACTTGGGCACAATCGAGCTAGTGACATCTAGTGGTGATGCTCATTTGGATCAAACCATTTTGCCTATATCATTAACTAACTATCTTCTGTATTATCAAACAACGGCTGCGAGTAAGGGTGAACCTGAAATTTGATGTCATTTTTCAATCACGTTTTCTGAGAAAACTAGCACATTTCATAAGAAATTACTAGGAATAATTTATGTGGAAAATTTAATTGTTTCCTGTTGAGTTGTTTTTCCGATAAACCATATACTTTCCAAGATTACAGAAAAAATCTATTTATATGTTTTTAAACGAAAAAAAAGAATGTCCCACCCCTGGAATTTTGGTAAACAATTTTTTTCGTTATTATCATGGTTCTAACTACTAGCATACCAGATTTGATGGTGCTACAATCGATTCTTGTCTCAAAATCCAATCGTACTGGATTACAAATAAATTTTCATCTTTGGTGGAAATTCGTATACATAAAAAAAAAAAATGATGATAAAAAGTGATTTCCGAAGAAATATATGAATATTCTGAGGCATCCGATGTATAAGCAGGACATAAATTGACAATAAATGAGTACTCATTATTTATAGTAAATGTCAGCAGAAATATTAGCAGAGAAGGCAAACAAAACATACTTGTTTAGAGTTATAGAAATTGTACTGAGTAATAATGTTAACAATAACCGAAAATATGATTTTAATTATTGCTGGGAATATTATGTAATATGTAATTGTTTCATGTCTTACAGATTACGCTGAAATCAAGAATGTTACGTCAAAAATTATATAGAAAAGGCTATGTGACGATCCTGTTTTATAATCAGCAACAATTCATAGGCCAGTAGAAATAGACAATCAATTCACATTAATTCCAAAAGTTCTCAAACTTTGGTCAAGTGACTGGTTCATCGAGAAAGCAAATAATCTCAGTTTGCAACCCTTTCCGAAGTACGCAACATTGTCAAAATGGCAATTAGCTTAAATTTTGCTGTATACTAGTTGAGAAAATTCCAAAAGTTCTGCAAACTTGGCAGATACATCTTTCATGTTGACCAAAACATTTTTTCAATTCGTTGTCAGTTTTTTGATTAAGGTGGTTTCGAAAGAATTACAATAGTTTTGCAACTTTGTTGCAAATTTTGAAAACATCCAGTCTGATGCAGTCACAAATTTGCAACCTTGCACACGATCCAGAACTTCATGCAATTTGCAAACACCTGATTTGTAAATTAATGAGCTCTATCTGAAAAAAAAACTTTACTCAAATAAAAATACCATCATCGCTTATACAGGATGTTTCCGAAATTGGAGCGATTAAGAAAAAGTGTTGTTATATGGAACATAATCTAACAATAAATGGAAAGAATTTTTGTTTTCCATACCTTACCTTTGTTTGGGAGGCGTTTGATTCTCCAGGCCAAAGCGTGTTCGTCCGCTGGCAGTGTTTCAGCTCGGTTTGCGTAGTCTGTAGACCTCTGATCAGTGATTACCGAAAAATTTTAAATTCAATATCTCCCAAAATAATTTTTTTTCGACAAAAATGTATTCTTTGTTTTGTTTTGCCATCTTCTACTTTCCATTTCATTTATCGCTCCAAATTCGGAAACACCCTGTACATGTTTTATTCAGGTAGGAAATGTTTTGCTTCAGACTATACATGAATCAACAAAACAAATAATCGAGAAATATTTCGGTATTGTTACAAGAACGATTATTTCTGTGGTTTCTCTTAAAAGGTAATTGGTAGGTCGGTCCACGATCAAATAATACTCATGATTGAGTCGAGGTGAGTTTTATTCAAGTTTGTTTTAACTCATAATGGTCTCGGAGGACATCAGGGTTTCACAGTGAAATCAGTTCAGCAGTGATTCAAAACGTCAAAAATTACAATTGAACTTAATTTTTTATCTGTGATAGCCTTATAGAATGCATAATTAATCATTAAATTTTGCAGAATGTATTAATCAATTGTTTTGAAATTTGAAAATATATAATATGAAACAAATCAAAAAGGTAACTGTCGCGTCCACACGTTCATGTGTTCGTTTTTATATGTTCAATAAACCAGTTTAATTTTTAGTTATTCATATTTCATTTATTTTTTATACTCTTACACAAAATCATAGTGAGTGTTCACCGGTGACCAGCACATTTTATTTGCTCTCCGTGTACATTTTTATTTTATTCAAAAAAACCCACAAGATCGTAGCCTTGCTGCCCGAACGAGAGAGAGACGACATCGAGAGTTGTATACGTTCGCATCTCCCGCATATCCCACAACTTTGAATAAAAACCACATTTTCCTTAACATTCTTATTCAATATCCATACCCTTAATCTCAACCAAGTGAAGTGCTCGCATACAGTTACGTCACTATAGTTCTATCGCTAGCTGAAGAAAGAAGACCGAGCGTTAGTCAACAATATTCCTCACGCTCCAAATAATTTCCAAGAAGCACGAAGTGGAAGGAACTAAAGGTAGGATCTTGGGGTTTCGTGGTTAGTTCACAATTGGTTTCTCCTCATCATATCTCTTCAACACCCGCGAAATACGGTCCACTAGAGTCAAGAGCTTTTAGTGCAGCTTCCAGATAAAATTGTTGATTTTTATTGGAAGTCGCCATCACAGTCAAAACAGTAACCGTTCCCAATTTTTTCACTTCTTCCTTCAACGATTTCTCAATTTGAATAATGTAATTACCTGAAACTGCTTCATACTCTTTATTCAAGTTCTTATGGGGGACTCGATTTTTCTTGAGTAAAAATAAGGGAGACTCAGATCTGGTAATATAGGAAGTCATCTTCAAGGTCTATTACTCCCACCCTAGTGATGTAGGATTTCGTAATCTAGGAGGCCTTCTTCAAGGTACATTATTCCTTATCCAGCAATTTTGGAACATGTACAATTCGCCATATAAAAAAAAAGGTAAAAATTTTGTTATTACGAATCTCCCAGGTTTTCGTAGGAAACCCCTCAAAAGCAGAGCTTGTCCGAGCAGGAGACCCGGAACCTACAGCTTAAAAAGTGGATTCCGAACCATTTTCGCTCCGTGATTGCGAGGGGGTCGAACCCGGGCAGCCTGGGTGGGAGCAAAAGCTCCTAACACCTCGACTACTTCGCTATACTCTCCTGAAGGTATGTGCTCTGATTCGTCCAACAGTTACCACCAACAGTTTCTCAAAATACCTGATGACAAGTTATCTAGAAACTTTGACACAACCCCTTTAGCAGCTGCCCATTATGATACTAGCATGGGTTTGGCAGATTGACTCGTTCATTGCAGAACGATAGTCCATCAGGAACAAATGGAGGTATTGATCCCAGTCTTATCGGTGGTTTGAGACTACCTCAAGAGAGTCATAGTTACGACCACACCGGTGGGGTCAGTAGGAACACTACCGCACCTAGGTATGGGGCCAATCGACGCGGCCGAATAAGGAGCCATGATCGGTTTCCCAAGATTACTCCCCCCCGAATGTCAGCTGTGAGGTCTCACCACCTAAATGGCGAGTTAAGTACGGAAACCGGGCACGCTCGCTATCGTACCACAGGACCATCCCACATCTCATGATCCCCAGCTGGAATGGCCATCGCTATAACACTACCTTTCACCTCGCTGGTACCGGAGAAGACACGGTTCTCCGAAGATGGAGGTCTCTCCGAAGAGGACCCCGACCTAAGGTCTATGTGCCATACACATGAAGGACAACAAGACCCCCATGGCCCCCTTTACGGAACCACTTGCCCCTGAAAGGCCAACAGCTGACAGAGGGGCGAGTCGCCAAACTCGGGGCTCCCCTCCACCCCCAGTACCATTCATTTACCGGCTTCCGCCAGTGACCCAGAATGGTCGCAGTTCGGCCCAGCTTATGCTGATGGCCTCACACATGTACAGCTGAAGCCAGGGTAATGCATTGCCCATGGCGAATATTGGATAACAAATACCACTGACAACTTCAAGGGGTAAACGCCATGTGGTCTAACTTTTACCCGAGAGATTGGACTCAGTCAAACCGAAATCAGCTCCAATGTAACACCGAATCTACATATCCACTGTTTTACCAAGACTTTGGCGACGACGGTGATGGCTTTCTGTTTGGGCAGGGCATGGGCTTCTGCTCATTCGCTGAAGTTATCCATTGCGACAAGGATGTATTTGTTCCCGTGATCAGATTCAGGGAATTGGCCTGCGATGTCAATTGCAACTCTTCCAAATGGACTGACTGCGTACGTTATACTGGCGCTTCAGAGCCTTGGGTCGTGTTCGAGGTTCATTACTGGCAGTGCATATGGCAGGCTATCTGCAGTCATTCACGTCATCTTGGAAGTCGCCCAGAAGAATCGTTGTCTTATATACTTTCTTCAGGGCCTTGGTCACACCAGATGTCGTCCGGCAACCCCATTATAGATTTCTTTGACCACTTCCTTTCTTCTGTTCTCAAGTACAACTGTCTAGCGTATTCCTTCCCTACCATCATTGGAATTCAACACACACCGTTGTCCAGGGTAAGGGAGTTTCATTGGACGCAGTAGGATTTATCAGCTAGCGAATAATTTGTGACATCCTGCCGTGGCGGTCTTTGATTACTGTTCTTCCAGCCGATAACTAAAGCAAGATCTAGATCTTTCTCTTCGTCCTTCTGGATCTTGCTGGCATTCCAGTTATCGTCTGATGCCGTCATCCTGCGAACTGTTGCTTTTTTCTCTTCTGCTCGTCGACAGTGTGAACAATCGTCTGGGCATGGTCTCCTTGACAGGGCATCTGCGTTCTCATGGCTACTCCCCTGCTCGATGTTCGATTTCGAAGTAAAATTCTTGGAGTCTCTCAATCCAGCATGCTACTCGGCCCTACGGGTTTTTAAACTGTGGAAGCCATTAAAAGTCTGCGTGGTCGGTCCTCGACAGGAATCTTCTCCCGTACACGTATTTGTAAAAGTGCTCCACTCCATTAACAACGGTCAACGGCTTCCGCCTGGTAACACAGTAATCGCTCTTCGGCTTACTGAGGGTCTTGCTAAGGTAATCAATAACTTTCTCGCGTCCTTTTAGGATCTGAGACAGGACCCCTACAAGTCCCACGTTGTCCAACAGGATTTTTTTATTCGGTAGAGGATACCTGAGAACAAGGGCGTTGACTAGAGCCCTTTTCAACTTTCTCGGACCACTAGAACTTAGTTTGGCCTTCCGTGAGTCTAGTCAGGGGCTTAGCGAAGTTGGTAATCTCAAAAACGTAGCAGTGGTAGTGGGTGCGTAAACCTAGGAAACTCTGGAGCTGATGATGTCTCTCGGAATGGGCCATTCTTTCACTGCTTTCATCTTCTGCTCACCTATTGCTACTCCTTTCCCAGAACAACGTAACCGAGATATTGTACTTTTTTCTGAATCGGAAGGTATTTCTTGGGGCTCAGTTTCAATCTGTGGAGTTTATCAGTGCAGGAACACCTCCTACAGGTTTCTCACATGGTCCTCAAACGATTTGCCGACTACAATTATTATATCATTAGACACAAATGTGTGTTCACATACTTTGGGATACAGTCAAAACTTTGGTTTTCATTCAAAAGTAATCGAAAAAATGCATTGAATTTGTTTTAACGATACTTCATCGGCATCTTTTATAATTGTTAGCCAATCAATTATAACGCGATAAATATTCATCAATGAACAAATCTTTTTATTTTGGAAAATCTGATATCGTATCAAATTCGATACCAAAAAAGATCCTATATCGCCGTCCACGGTACGTATACATGAATATTCAAAAACCAGTCGAAAGAAACCCAGCAAACTCATTCGGTAAACGTATAATGTTCAATAAACTAATTAATTTGCCAATTCAGCTGTTATACGATAAGATATCGTGACAGGAGCATAATTGGGGTAATCGAAGCCCGATTAGAATTTGCACACGATGCACCTGAGTGACTGGACCTCCCTGAAGAGCATTTTCAGGTTCACATCTCAGGTGTTTTGCGGGTACCTACTTGTTTGCTCATATTCACTGGTAACGTTACACTGATTCAATCCACTTGATGCGAAAAACAGCTAAAAGCGAAATCGGTCTGTTAAGAAGTGAGTCACCAGTTTTAAATACCACACTATATAGTCTGGTTCACAAGTGCCATTTTGTAAAGAGCTAGCGAAAATTATGATTTTGGTCTCACCCGAAATAGCATCTAGAAAAATTGTTGAAATTAAAAATTGGGCCGGAAAAATGCAAAAGTTATAAACAATAACTGAGTAAAAAAAGAATGGTTCAGTTTTTTGCAAATATTTCAAAAACTATTTGAGATATTCCAAATTTCCTGAATAAATGCCCTGCTTTCGAAATTGTACCGATAATATTCATCATTTTTATTTAGAGGTGGAAATTGTTATAAAAACGGGTAGTGACCCATGAGCCCGCGTCGACCGAATTAAAAGCATGGATAAAAAACTTATTTTAATCGATTAAATATGAATATTGAGGAATACAAAGATTTGGATCTATCTAAACCCACAAATGAAAAATAATCCATCAACAAAACTTTTTGAACAACATATTTCAACTGAAGGAATATAGAAGACGGCTAACATTTATCAAAATATTTCCCTTGTTTCTCAGCTGGGCCCTACTCAAAATCAAACATATTTTGGATTTGGTATCTTCGAGGTAAGGACTTCCATTCCTGAGCTCGAAAGGAGTATAGCTGTTCGGGGCATTTTTTCACTGGCGGCTCCCTGACTATCAGTCTCATGGAAATTTACTTGAGAACGACTGCAGATTTTAGCAGTTGAAACGTCGTGATTTGGTAATCGTAGAGAAGTTTTCTCTTTTTTGATTATTCAATCTTTTAGGCAATGAAGACTGAAGAGTCAAACGAAGCATTGTCCGGCAATTTTTATATTTGAGATTGAGGAAGTAAAATATCAAATCATCAATTTGAAGAATATCTGTAGCTGAATATTTCGATTGTCGATTGTTTATCCTATAAATATAATTCTTGAAGTAATCGCGACCAAACAGTAGTGAGAAGAGTTTCCTCAATCATGAAAGGTGACAATAACAATTATTACAACCTTATTTCTTGTATTTGTTATCAGTATTACGTGATCAATCAAGCAACTCAGTTCAATTAAGTGAACACATCACAATTATATACACTAGTTCGGATATCTCATTTGGATCGAATGAAGATCATTGTTGATTATAGAATTAATAATTAAAAACACGTAACCGACCAACACCCCCTAAAGGGCGGACATACGACGTTGATTAGATCTCCGCGGGACGTTGGATGCGTTTAAGCTACCACTACCTGTTATCTCCATCATAACGATGTGCCGCTGGTCAATTAATAATCAGCGACACTCGGGATACTACGAAGAAATTGAGTATTTTTGAAAAAAAAAATTAAATTAAATGCGGAATTTTTTTAAGAAAAGCTCATTACCCATATTACGAATAATTCATGGAACCATTCAAGAGTATTGATAGTCGATAACATAATCTATAAATAATTCAGTACGAATGGGTTTTGACACGAGGATCGATTGTAGCACCACCAAACTTGGTATGCTAGTAGTTGCAACCATGATAAATGTTGGATGTAGGATGTGTATGAACGATTATTTTCAACTTTTACTGAAGAAACTGCCGGGATTATGGGTGAGTTGAACTGAGACCCACTGTTTTCTTTGGCATGTATAAGTGAGACTTGTCTCACTAGTCTTAAATCGTTGCATATGATCCAAAGAGGGTACTGATTCCTGCTAATTATTTCATATCAACTAAAATATCCATGACTTTCGGATCCTCCGTAAATATCGTAGAAGGGTTATGTGAAGTGGGACAAAACACATTTCAGGTTCTCAGATACTCACATGTTATATTTGCATGAGGAAGTAGAAGTCTTCATACTCATTCTGGCATCATATCTTGGAGATAATTCAGTTTCATTTTCTATTTGCAGCAATATTTTGCGAAATCCCCTCCATATTTCAATAAATATGATTCTCTGATAGAAGAGGATTATATTTTTTTTCAACAAAGCATGTTCTTTAATCTCCCTCGTATAGGGTCGGGAAAAGTTAAATTTTGGTGTTTGCAATCCAAGTTTGGGATAAAGCAGAGGTTTTTGTCAATTTTTTTTTATTTTCTTTGACAAATCAATGATAAAAAAGTTTTCCATTTGCTACAAACTTTCTGCCGGACACTGTATTGAGAAGACATGTCATCCAGAAAGCAAAGCAAGAACACGTCAAGTGGAGTCCGTATCCATTACATTCTATCGAGATATCCGATGCAGGAGCTGGGATAGCATCAACGTCTAGACGTCTTCTTTACGGCTTCCAGGAAATAATTTGAGCTTTCAGCTAAAAACGACTTCTCAGCTAGCCTGATCGTGGACAATTAACGTCCAGTGACAAACATAAGCCGGTCCAAATGACCTCACAGATATAACGGGTGGTTACCAACAAAATAAAAAATCTGACTGGAATTGCTGATACTTGTCCTCTTTAGAGCCAGTCTAGCATAAAACTATATACCATCTTACTGGATAGCGGCTAGGGTATGATTCATATATCTATGGTGGGCTGATTAGATTCACACCCAAAATCGCTCAGAACAGAATCCTTACTACGAAGAAGCATGGATCAAATACAACATGTGTTATGTACTTACAGAGCACTCAGATTGGTAATTCAACAGAACTTGCTCTCAATAACCTTGTCTCAGAAATAAGCAACAATCTGGAACACAGCAATTGGTACATTCCTAGACATAGGAGGACAATGCACTACCCCACTCCTTATATAGAGAAATTGAACTGTTAAATTTCTACTGATAACACCTCTAGATGGAATCTAACGTGAACCATTATGTGACTGTAACTGGATAGTAACTATGCTTCAAAACTGAAAGATAATGACCTCTCTACAGGGAGAGAGTGCTTCAAACCAGCAACCGGTTTTCCCATCAAGTCATTTTCCTTCCGCTCTGGTTATTCCTGGTGGAAGACTTGCATGGGAGGTAGATCTGTAAGCATAGGCCTACGCCTTTCAGGATATAATGAATGCCGTATATAAATGTTATGAAAAAAATATCTATTAACCTATAAGATGGTGCAAGCTGGAACGCTCAATACTTTTTCCTTAAATGGTGAAGGTGACAATTCCTTTTGTGAGTGAAGTGAAATATCTGGGAGTAACTCTGGATGGAACACTGAACTGGACTTTCCGAAAACCTAATTATTATGGAAATGAGGCATACAACCAAAACAAGGGTATTGTCTGGACCTGTAGACCTGTGGATCTAGTGGAGCAAAAGTAAAATGGCCCAGGCTGAACCTGACGGACTACGGAGATAAGCGTGACTGGCGATAATATGGGTCATTCGCTCTACGTCAATGGCAGCAATAGAAACCTTCATCTGAAGAGAGAGGGGCAAAGGGGCAAGATGGGCAACATACAGACCTAGTGGCCATTAGCTCACCGCAGGCATGTGTTATGAAAAGCACCAGCATGCTAGAGGGCGTAATAGTAAATTTGAGACGTTGAAATTGGCAGGAGTTCGGTCAATGTTTCAATTTCAACAACCAACTTTTTTCAACGGTTGCTATCTCATCTTACAGTTACTGAAATGCTGGGAATGCTGTCAGACACTAATATGACTGAGATTGAATGATTCGAAAAGAATATTTTATAAATCAGTGCTATGTGAAAAAAACGTATACTTTTATTCATCGCATTGACAGTTGTTAGTTCTTGTCTGTCTAATAACTGAGATGTCATTAATATTTATATAATGAGGGTCACAACAGACACCATGCCTAAAACAATCTATAACACGACCTACACTGTGCTCTTAGCTGAAAGAGGAGACTGGATTTTGGAATGAATCTGCGCTATGAAGGGCGAATGAATGTTAATATACCGAATGCTCCAAAACTATTGAAGTTATCTGAACCGGGCGCTCATTTAGCAAGATCAACGTAGATACGATATCACAGTAATAGTGGGTCAAGCACAGGATGCAGGGTACCAACCATGCATGGAGACGGTTAAATAAATTGCCCTACAGCGGTCAGAACCGGGTTTTCCGTATTTGACAATACAATAGTGAGCTAGAAAATCTTACAAACTGTTCAACCTATGTACTCATCAATTACGTTAAGGGATTGGATTTTCTGGGAGAAATATAAACATAGGTTGACCCACAATTGTTTGTACATGTCGAGTGGTTTGTTGTCCTGCTCAGGCCAGTTGTTACATTTTTGGCAGTGCTGAATTGATTATCCGTTCTGACCCAGTGGACGTTGTTTCGGAGCCTTTTTGGCAGGGCGTCTGTTATTTTGTTTCCTTCTGGGCCAGTGTGATCTGTTATCCGGACTAGGATAACTAACACTATCGCACTGTGCAAGTATGTTCAAGGCATCTATGCAGTTCAATACCGTTCTAGGATCACAGTTTTGGGATTGCCTGGCAAATTATCAGTAACTTATGTCTGCTATAGAATATAATTCACCCATTCCTTCCAAATATTTTAAGAATATTTTGAATTGTCTTTATTTTCAATTTCACATGATACTCATTTGTTCAACTGAGTGAGAACAAACAGCTGGAAATGAATAAAAAAACAGAAATTATAATCACAAAATGTCTAATTTTCAAGGAGTATCATTGATTCACAACTCTCCGGACACGCAGTTTTCATTTGTCCAACGATGAAGAGAAGGCAGTAGCTTTTTATTTTGACCAGAGTACAATTATTCGAAATCATCGGAGGCTCAGACGAAGCCGCCCGCGCGAATAAAAAATGAATGTCGGCATCGGGAGGTGTAAGGGAGAGGCAAGCTAGACAGGTATAATACGGGCGGGTTATGTGGATTGGAGAATGATTGAGTGTCCTCAGTTGTTAATTAACTTCATCAATTCATGTGAACATTCTGAAGTAATTCAGATTACAGTATTTTATAATGTATTTTATAATATTAATTATATAAATATATGGGTACCAAATACTAGGGACTTCCACATTTCTCCCTCAATTATTGTATCACAAACGAACTGCTTATTTTTCCTTCTGGATGCCATCACCACTGCGTACTCGGTCATCGACCGAAGACGAATTATTGTTAATGAAGAAGGGAGTTAGCCTCTGTGATATAAACATATTGAAGAAAAATTGGCGGCATACACACAAATTTGAAAATTACAGAAAAAAAATCTCTTCGTGCAGGATAAACAGTTGAAACAAGTTTCTTCTCGGTAGCTCAATTGGTAGAGCACTGACCGGTAATCTAGAGGTCGTGAGTTCAAATCCTACTCAAGGAGAATTTTTTTGTAGAATTTTATAATGTTTCTGTATGCCGCTAGTTATTCTTCATTTATATTTACGCTAACTCTCTTCCCAATTTTCATGTTTGGGTAAACCTGTTCAGTGATCGGAGATCCACACCCGATCCCTGCTGAATGTCGCTATATGTCGACAATGCTAGGTTAAGAGGTAAATGGATCTTGATGATTACTGAAAACGAATGAGTTTCCATCCAACCTACAACTCCTCAACACCTCACAACGGAGACATTGGGGGTCTGTTTTATATACCGTGTGACACAGACTCTTGGGTCCCAAGAGTCTGTGTCACACGGTATATAAAACAGATCACTTGTGGATCACATGTTCAAAAAATGACCCTGAAGGAGCAAGGTACAACAGAACGAAGCAAGGTTAGATCGACGGAGGTACTTATCAAGATTGATTGGGTCTCACCATCATGTTGATGATCATTCAAAACAAATCTCCTATCCAACTTGTAAAGGTGCGTTTAAATTGGAGCGAACAAAAGCGAACGAACGAATTCGCTAATGCTAATGCTTGTTCTTAATTTGAATGCCCATGCTCGCAGGAACGAAACGAACGAACCTACAAACCTACGAATTCGTTCCTTCCCGTTCGTTCGCTTATGTTCGCTCCACATTTACCTTAAACTCTCCAACACCTCACAAATGCCGTAGTTTGTAGGTAACTAACATCAAAATTTTAGTACCGGCAATCTAGAGGTCGTGTTTTTTTTTTGGAATTTTAAAATTTGTCGGTATGCCGCTAATTTTAATTCAAAGGGTGTCTTGTAGTTTCAAAAGAGGCCAGAATTAGCTTGTTTCAAAAAAAAACTTGACAACTTATGGGAATTGACTCCGCTTTCATCTCTAACTCCTCAGCAGCTTCCGGAAACCTATTACACAACCCCATCTACTGCCGAATAAATATTCGATACAAGTATTTTTAGTACTCCGAATTGAAACTGAGTTCGAAGATTACGATAATTCATTTTTATGCAAATCCTTTGCAGAAACCTAGAATCTTGTTGGGGACGATATTGTGGGTAGAGCAGCGGATGTGCAAGAGGTGTTAACTGCCACTAATAGCTAGTGACAAATTTAGGTGCCCCATTTTCGCATACAAGCCCCGAATAGGGATATCGATTTGGAGTAAAATGAAGATTAAGGGCCAGGCAGCAGCCTTATGGAAAAATGTCACTGGTTAATTTTTATGAATTTTTGGTTGTAGAATATGATATGACGTCCTGAACAAAAGTGTCCACAGGCCGAAAACTCAATCGTATGGCTAGTTTTCGAGATACAGGGTGTCAAAATTGGGAAGTGGCCATTTCTTTAAAGTAATATTGCCATAAAACAACAATTTTAGACGGGTTTTTGAAAAATATTGTTAGATGCAGGGTGAGTCAAGCATTATTCAAAATGAAATTCCTAACTAACCCTATACAATGAAGATGTGACCAAACCAAGTAACACACTGAAATGCTCATCTTTCGGTTATGTCAGTATTGACAAATTCAAGATTTTTTACAGGGTGAGTAAAAAAGTGTCAGTTTTTTTGTCAACATTTTGTATATTTTTATTCTACAGTGTGTCCCACTTTGAACAGCCACACCCTCTTGACAGTACAGTGATATCAAAAGTTATTTTTCATAACATATAGTACCCAAAAATATCTAACTTGAGGTTGATGAAATATTCGTATTTTCTTCATTTTCCACGGTTACCTACGACCAACTGAAAAATGAAAAATTGGGAAAAACATACTAGGCATTTTTTTTATCGCAAAAATAACACCAGATTCTGTTTCAGAACACCCTAAAACCCCTAGATCTAAGTGCTTTATTCATTAAAATATACAGGGTGGCATCTGTTACTAGCAACATTATTAATTTTTATTCATCCGAAATGATCGGTTGATTTTTTTTGTCACAAAGGGCCTGATTGTGTTCAATTGATGCTGAGTATAAGAACTACCCAAATTTTACTTTTTCATGACTTTTTCATAGTTTCGAAGTAAAAAATCTTTTAGTATATTTTTCCCAGTTTTTGACTTCTCAACTGGTTATAGCAAGCCATGAAAAAGTAAAATTTGGGTATTTCTTATACTCCATGAAAAAGTAAAATTTGGGTAGTTCTTATACTCAGCATCAATTGAACACGTTCAGGCCCTTTGTGACAAAAAAAAAATCGAAAGCAACCAATCATTTCGGATGAATAAAAATTAATAATGTTGCTAGTAACAGATGCCACCCTGTATATTTTAATGAATGAAGCACTTAGATCTAGGGGTTTTAGGGTGTTCTGAAACAGATCCTGGTGTTATTTTGGCGATAAAAAAATGCCTAGTATGTTTTTCCCAATTTTTCACTTTTCAATTGGTCGTAGGTAGCCGTGTAAAATGGATATACGAATATTTCATCAACCTGGAGGTAGATATTTCTGGGTACTATATGTAATGAAAAACAAATTTTGAAATCACTTTACTGTCAAGAAAATACGAGGGTGTGGCTGCTCAAAGTGGGACACACTGTATATTTTAAGCTTTCGGAATATACTTGACTACAAACCATTTAACATACGTCTTGTCCAAAATTGATATACAGTATGAGACAAACGCTAGGTGATGATACAAATGGCAAAAAAGTTATTTATTTATTATTCACCCTGTAATTAACAAATTTCGTCTGATAAATTTATGATTTCAAACACATATGGCTTTGCTATGATCAGCATTTGGAATTCACAGGGTAATATATCAAGAGGGACGACCGGCTATGTATCCGTCATTACACAAGTAGTTAAAAGAGTTGTTGTATACAATGGAAATATTTTACAGGAAGCTTTTAAACTCATCATTCTCTGATCACCCTGTATGACATTTAGCTGTGCGCCACTTTGTAAGATTATGAAAGTTAGGACAGGAACACGCAAGTCATTTTGCTTGTAACAGTTTTGGCGTAAGTAACCTCACTTTTCTAAATTTTCCTAACGTTCAAATTTTCAATTTATGATATTAAATTTCAATTACTACTTACTTACAAGTACGTATTGATGATGACTTAACAGTCGAAAGTGCTTTGTTACGATTTTTAAAATAAAAATATTTTGCACGAAATACAACTTTTCTTCCTTCAAGTATGACATTTAAAGGCCATCGCAAAGTAGTTCTTGTGAGAAATTTTGTCAAGACTGCAGCAGACATAGTTAGACGGTCGTAGGAGGCAACAGTTGTTTTCTGTTGTAGACTTGCCGACGAAATACCTATCGTATAGTTAACAGCGAAAGACAAGAATATTTAATCTATTTTTCATTATTAGTTACTTCAATTGAAGTTGATCCGGAATACAATATGTCATGATTACCTCTCAAATCTATACTAATTCCAGTTCGTGAAACAAGCGATGCGAATCATAATCGAGGCGAGAATCAATGACCTCTCCCATAATAATAACTGAACAGTAGAGGCTTCTGATCTTGCAATCAATACAGATAATTAGCAGTTATAAACATGTTCGGATTCGTGGTATGTACGAGGGCCATTCTACATGTTCAGACATGTGAGGAACTTTATAATTTGAGTGGCTGAAAAACTGTTCACATTCATACGAGAATGCATCTTCTCCAATCTAAAAAATAAAACGAACCGAAGGATTTCTCGTATATTCCTCAGTTAGTTCATTGATGACTTGATTAGTTGATTATTTTTACACCTTAATAAAAATACTTCTGGAATGCTCTATTCCATCTATTTTAATTTTTTTATCAGGGATTCCTTGATAGACCGGCCGGTAATGATAGATTTTTTGCCAAAAAGGAGCATGCACATTCCTTGTGGGAAATGGCATTCCGTGAATCTGGCTGAATATTTAAATAAATAGATTTTTGCTGTAATCTTGGAAAGTATATGATTTATCGAAAAAACATTTCAACAAGGTGAAAACAATTCAATTCTCCACAAGAATTATTCCTAGTAATTTCTTATCAAAGTTCTGGCGGAACCGAATATTTGATTGGTCATAACTCTGCAAAAAATGATCGGAGAAGGAAAAGAAAAAGTTTATATCGTTCCTGAAGACTCCTGCCTTCTCATGCAAATATAATATGCGAGTATTTGAGTACCTAAAATGTGTTTTGTCGCACTTCACGGATATGTTTGCGGATGATCCGAAAATCATGAATAATTTAGTTAATATGGAATTATTATACTCAAGCAGCAACCCATGCCCTCTTTGGACTATATGCAACAATTTTAAAGTAGGTCCTACTTATACATACAAAAAAACTTTGTTTTACTCCTGCCTCATTTTCAACTTAACCATAAAACCGGCATTCTCTTCAGTAAATGTTGAAAATAATAGCTTATTCATATCCTGCATATATGTTTAATAACACTATTGTGAAGTGCAAACCTCAAGCTTGAAATCACATACTTCATTTTTCATGAGGGATGTGTATGAGCGATTATTTTCAACATTTACCGAAGAAATTGCTGGGATTATGGGTGAAGTGAAAACTGAGGCAGAAGAAAAACCTAGTTTTTTCTTTGGCATGTATAAGTGAGACGTGTCTGATTCCTGCTTCAGTATAACTATTTCATATCAACTAAAATATCCATGACTTTCGGATCCTCCCTAAATATCGTAGAAGGGTTATGTGAACTGGGACAAAACACATTTTAGGTACTCAAATACTCACATGTTATATTTGCATAAGGAAGTAGAAGTCTTCAGGAACGATATGCACTTTTTCTTTTCCTTCTACTATAATTTTTAGCAAAGTTATGCCAAATCTAATTTTCCACTCTGCCTGAACTTGCAGTGAAATGTGACGTCGCGCGTCGGCGTTAATCCATGTTTTCTGAGAAAACGAGCGTATTTCATAAGGTATTACTTGTGGAGAATTGAATTATCTCTCAACCTATCGAAATCGTTTTTTGATAAATCTTATATTTTCTGAAATAACAACAAAAAAAATATATTTTTTTTTATTGAAGAAATTTTTAGGTTTCACCCTTGATATTTTGGTAAACAATTTTTCAAAGTGCTACTTCACTTATGGCTTACATTTTTCTGTGGTTACTGTACTACAAATTCATAATGGATTTTCTGTCGAAATATCCTCTGCCAATTTCACATCGGTCACGTTTCAGTTGGCTCTGCATCTCCAGAAGCTTCTGAACATTTTGTAACATACCACATAGGTATCCAATAGCCAATCAAGAGCCGAACTACAAAATCGAAAATATGTTGTTATCAATTACCAATATAAAAATTTCCACAAATCAAAATAAGCGTATTTTAGCATGAGTGGAATAGTCATTATTATTACTCTTGGTGGCGCGTAGGTAGAGTGTCCGTTTGATGATCCAAGGTGTGTGGGTTCGATTCACCGCGCCGTCACCGGCCTCGAGCATGGTATCACACGTTAAAAGGTAAGGGCTGCGTCTTACCTAGCTCGCACAAGTCCCTCGAGGACTTCTGAGGGTTGTTCGTAAGGGGTCAGCCGGTTGTGTCTGATAATAATAGCCGTCTTCTATCACACAGTCTTAGCCTTTAGGTACACCCTACGAATGTTTATGAGTATGTATTATTATTAATTAATGATAGACTTTATTTTCCGAAGATTCGTTCCGAGTTGCTCGAATTCCCGTTCACAAAAATATAAAACAAAAAATATCTCCTCGGAATATGTTCTCACCGTAATCCCTGGCGCTCATTATCCGATCTCCCGGTGACTGGCATCAACCGTAAATGGTGCAAATCAGGCTTGATTGGCGGCGGAATAGCTGCTAAAGCAAGCGAGTGTCATAATAAATGCGAATGCGATCAGTAGCGATCGGACGGTCACTAATGAGCCAATTAAGCCAGTCAAACTGGCAGACCATATTCAACTAAACGTATACGCTCGCATTAACGTATCAGTCGATACCGATTTCAATTAAAAAGGCACTTTCCCACCCGTAGGACGGCGATTGCGTAAAGGGGTAGTCGAAGCAATGACGTGTCTTACATTTTCAAGAAGGGGTTTACCTTCTGAAAAAGATCAAAGTAAATTTGCGGGTGAAGAGGTGAGGTAAGTATTCCAAATGTTAGGGGAGTAGTCTCAAAATGTAAGAAATCTAATACTGTCTCACTTCAATTCATTTCGGTGTAAAATAAAAATTACTCATACTAGTAAGTTTAACCTTGAACGCTTCGAGGCTGTTTAAATAGGTACCCAAACGCTTGCCGCTTTCTACCACTCTGGCCGACTTGATTTTATTACACTATCCAGTATTCTCTAAAAGGAAGAACTCAAATCTGGGTAATAAAAATGTAAATTTTTGTTTTCTTCATTGGGATCGATATTTGGTATATTGATTGGTATTGATATAACTTATGAAAATATGTGTGGTTTAAGCAAACATCATAATTAAGAAAACGAATAAAAAATCGTGTTCATCGGCATGTAAATAGCAACGCTGCAAAAACCATTCAAATTATGAGAAAACCATCCTACGGATCTTCTTTAGAGATATTTATCGAAAATTTCTATGAATAAGTCCGCGGTTGCATTTTGTTCGATTGCATTGTTTTAGCGTAGGAGACTTTCGAATTTCCTCATGTGTAAAAAATAAGTAGCGCAATCAGAAAGAAGTAAAAGGGTTACACAATTTTTTTATTTTGGAAGTCATTGCATATATCTATACATATACAGGTCGTATTTTTTATGTCGTACCACTATTGGCATCTCGAAAACGGTAAAGGATACGAAGTTGGTTAAATTAGACAAAAGTTGCCTATTTTAGTGAACAATGAAATGATGTTTCCAAATCGGAAGTATTACAAACCGTTTTCAAAATATACGGGGAAAACTGAAATTACCCATTTTCTTTTCTTTGCGATGGCATATAGGGGCAGAAATGTAGAAACAAATACCAGGTAAGATACATATCTGAAGTCGGTAAGATAAGGACTACTTAAATTCTTTAGAAAAAAATGCAGGTCCGTATTCGAAAAAATAGAGTTGAGGGTGGCCCCGAGGAACAAAACGTCGTTTTGAAAATTGAAGTATAGCACGTGAAAGAAAATTCAAAACAGATAAGAAAGTTTCCCGAACACATTTCCCTATTCCTAAAAATATGGGCGCCAACGCAAAGAAAATAAAACGAGTAATTTCGGTTTTCCCCGTATATTTTGAAAACGGTTCGTAATACTTCCGATTTGGAAACATCGTTTCATTGCTCACTAAAATAAGCAACTTTTGTCTAATTTAACCAACTTCGTATCATTTACCGTTTTCGAGATGCCAATAGTGGTACGACATAAAAAATACGACCTGTATAAGATAAAACATGTTGACATGAGACGTAGGCGAGTGTCGTAATGTAAATCTCGTGCGACTATCGTTAATCTCATGCGCGTCTGTTAGTAGCAATTACATGCATATATTATTTTTTCTACGACTAATACAAAATTAAAACAAAACTGTATTTTAATCTAGTTATGTTCAAACTTTACTTCAACATGAATTTCAATACGAACATTGTATGCACAAAGAAAATTTGAGCTTCTTTGCAAGTTCTTCAACGTAAAGTAAAGAAATATATATAATTTTTTTTTAAACCAACGATCCATAATTATATTTATATTTTGAAATATATATATATAATGAAAATCCATGTTACAGGGAGTAGACAAATTTTTACCCCTGAATGGCCTCTATTTTTTTAACGATGTTGAGAAAGAGATTATCGAATCAGTGAAGAAAATAGATCCAATATTGAGTATGCAGGGGTTCAGCAAAAATCACTTTGACGGTGCGATTTTGGATGAATTCTTGCAAGTTTTTGTGACAAGAATGATAAATGTATGAGACAGGCACCTCTCAGAGTACTTTTTTGAGAAAAAAAAATTACCTAGTGTGATAAAAAATAGTGAATAGTGAATTTTCAAGGTAATTTTTAACAAAAATTGAAAAAGTACTCTGAGAGATGCCTAGATACAACCTTTTGAATTCAGATGGTTAAAAAAAATCTCGAATTCATTGAGCGAGCTCAGAGTATTTTGATTTCTCCTGCTCCTTGTTTCAGCAATAGCCACTAATAGGGTTAACCCCCTCTTAAGGTCATCAGAACTTCCATATGAATATATACAGGGTGAGTCCGAATAAGACCGACAAACTACGCATACAGGTTCCTTTCCTTATTTCGAGGTGGAAAGTTTCTATCAATGTATTTTATAAGACTGATATAATCTTTTTTCCTCAAAACTTCTGAAGGAAAAAATCAAAAGATGGTACACTAATCTAGGTTTGTCAATGTGATGATATGAATTTATGATTTTTTTTCACTATTGCCGTAGTCACGGTGGTATTTCGCCATATTTTCTTCGGACAAGGGAATGGACAAAAACGTGTTTCTTGTTCCTTAAATTGGAGTTTTCTAAGATATTTGCGAAAAACTGAAGATATGTCCTGAGTATCATCAGCATCATTTTGCATCATTTCGCATCATTTCGCATCATTTCGCATACTGCTAATGTCCTCTAATGATAATTTCTTAAAACAACGAAATATTTTTCGAACTACTGAATAGGACCGACAAACTCTGTTTTTGGATTCGTCATATTATTTGATCAAATCGATATCTTAGATTCACTGATATGTGACCATATTTTATGCATATGATTTTTTGGTAGATCAACTGATAAATTAACTCAACCTCAAATTCATAATACTCCTCGTAGATGAGGGTTAAGGTCTGAAATAATATTTGCAAAAAACTGAAGTATTTTCAATTTGGTAATTAATTTTGTTGGAGTAGAATACTATAGTCTAAGAGCCGAAGAGAGGTCGACCTTCACCGTTCTGGTTAACGGATTAAACAATACTTCTTATGAAGTTTCATAAATAGGCGAATACGCCTAAAATGGGTTGCCTACCAAAATGTGGTCAAGTCTATATACGGTGAGTTTCAAAAATTTGCACCATATGGAAAACTTTTTTATTATCGATTGGTCAAAAAATTTAATTCTTCATAAAAATTAGTGCATTGCAGAATAGTTGCATTAGAGTTGACAAAATCTTAAATTTCCCAACGGTGTACAGTCGAACCAAAAAATAGAAATTTTGATCAAGTGTAAAATACCCCTCATTATTGACATTATTAAAAAGTTCATTCAAGTATATGTTGTTCACAATTGAAAACAATATTGAAATTTGGAATCACAGCCAGCGTAGTTTACTCTTGATCAAAATTCTATATTTTCCCCCCTGTACACCGTTTGTAAATTTGAAATTTTGATAACTCTCATGCAATATTTGAAGTATTTTGCAATGCAATAATTTTTATAAAGAATAAAATTTTCTGACAAATCGATAATGAAAAAGTTTTCCATATGGTGCAAATTTTTGAAAGTCACTGTATAAAAACTGGACCATATTTTCATTTTAGGAGTATTCGTCTATTTATGAAACTTCATAAGAAGTTTGTTTTATGCTTCCTTAGGACATACTTTTAGTTTTCCGTTAATATTTCGGAAATTTATACATTTGGGCATATTATGGAGTGTTGACTTTAAGGACAGGTATTAATAATCCTTACTGATGTCAAACACTCATTCGTACATTCACTTGAATAATATTGAATAATTATGGAGGACACCATATCCAGGTGTACAAAACACGACACATTTTTCACACATTTCTCGTCATAACGGTCGGTAAAATGATCACCACTTCAACCCCGAAAAGCTGTAGTTTGCCCACAAAATATAACGACAGTGTGATAATATGTTTTTATCAGAAAAACCACAAACTATAGGGCCATCTAATTGGCATTTCCGCAGGAAGAGAGACACATCCTCCCACTTATTTACCGAACGACTTGAATTACATTGTATTTGGTGGAATCATTTATGTTTGTCATTCTATGTATTTTAACCGTTATTGAAAACCAATAAAAGCATGCATGTTTTGAATTGATTATTTCAATTTGCAGGAAATGAGCTTGTTTTCGGTGAGGGATCCAAACTAGATTTCATTTTATGTAATTCCCGATTATAACTGAGAATTTTTCTAATTGTAATTGTCAATTTGATAGCTATAGGAGACCCAAAAGCTGACACGCTAAGGCATATTCATTTTCCCCGTTGGCGATAAGAGAGTTGTTATCTTAAACGTTCACGCACACTTAGCCGAAGCGGCGCGAATAAAGTTGTGGATTTTTCGCCCGAGAAATTTACATTAAGTTATCCATGGCATCCCGCGCACTAAGGCGACGCGAAGCGAAGAGACGCGACGTTCGACGCGCTAATTCTTCTCGGACCAACTAGAAGTCGTTTCTCTTGACGCTTCGCCTCAATGCGAGGTGACAGGCGACGACAAGATTCAAGTATTTTTTGATTCTTGCATAAATTTAAATGAGGAATTCCTGATCCAAACCATCACATCCTGATCCCTCTGTTTCCACAAGATACCCAATAATAATAATATCGTTGTGAGTCAGACACAACAGATCATTTAATGCAACTCGGAGGACAAAGTCGAGAATTCGAAAGAGTCTAGAATATACGAAATTAATCATGGACACACTGAATGACACATTAAAGTATGAAATGAAGAATATTTTGTACATTTAAAATACGGAAAAACGGAAAACTCAGACTCACAACAAAACCATTCCATAGAATTCAGTTCATTGAGCATAGGCATCTAGATGCCTATGAAAGCTTAGAAATGAGTCAACGATAAAATTATGAATAATGATGGAGAACCAGTACCTAATAGTTTAGTGTTTAACTTGTCGGGGGTAATACCACGAGTGGTCGCAATACTATCGATAATTCTGTCAGAAATCAACGAGATCAAATTGCTTGGTAACACCACGAGTCCCGTAGGGGACGTGTCGAGGTGTTACAAATAGCAGTTTGGTGTTGGGATAAAACTCCAGTACAATGGAAGGGTGACCGAGGTATTTAGGAAGACTTCTCAGGCCTGAGAAAGAATGTTAGAGGGTAGAACCTCTGTTTTTCTGAATAAAACTACTAAGTTTGGAGCGAAATGATACCAGCGCTCCCACCAAAAGTTATGTGGCTCTGAAGGAAGCACATAAGTTGCTAGAGGCCTTTGAAATGGCGTTGAACACTGATTTCCTTTTCATTTCAAAAAATGAAAAAAAGTTTGGCTGAATTTTGAAGGGTATTCTAGTCTACACTTTTTTGTGAATTCAATTTTTTTTTTGATGTGCTATTGCTGGAGGATTGGCGTCATCGGCATTTATTTTGAGTGAAATTATGTCATGTTTAGAATCGTCAGAAAACTTGTTTTTTGCTCATTTTAATAGTATTCATATTATTTTAACTCTCTCGATAGATAGAGTGTGTTTCGTATTTTTGTGTTCACCTCTGTAATTCATTTACCTATTGCTTGATTTGTTGAAAAAAATCACTCAGTTGGGGACCGTAGCCAGACGGACATTCTAGCGATATAACACTTGGGATGAGACAGTGGCGTTCGTGGATTTTTAAAAATAAAAAAAAATTAAATGCGACATTAGCAATTGTTTCATTAAGAACTTTCACTCAAGATGTTTGGGATAATTTTACGTATGAAAAACTGGAATTAATCCGGTATTATCTGAATAAATAGGTGATATGGACAACACTTTTAACACGACCTTATTGAAAAATGTCATTAGTACAGTGTATTTATCGAGAGAAAAATAATAGAACTACTGAAATAAAAAAAAACAAGCTTTCTAACGATACCAAACAAGACATATAATACGTTGAAAAGGGGAACATTCTTCATGAAAATTGAAAAATAAAAAATGTGACTTTATTTGTAATATCTAACAGAAAACAACTACTTCCCCGGCACAAGCCACGCTGGACATTGAACTACATCTGATAGATATTGTGAAAAATGAAAAATGTGACTTTATTTGTAATATCTTGAACGATGGAAAATAGCGACTAAAGTTTGTCTTTCAGTCGCAGATGATTCCACAAAAGATATTATGAATTTCCTATTCATATTTTCGAACTAAAAACATATGATACCCTTTAACAAATTGCTGATGTTGCATGTCACTTCTCCAGCAATGGCACATCAAAACAATATTTTAATTCCTAGAAAAGTGTTAAGTGAAGTAACCTTTAATTTTTCCTAAATTTTTTTTTCGATAACTTCCAAATCAATTGAGAAAAATTGGCGAGTCCTTACATTTAACTTACTTTCAACATCGTGATAGATTATTAGGTCGTAGATATTTCGTCGGCAAGACTCAAACAGAAAAGATCTATTGCCTCTTACGGACATTGAATCATTATCATCAGATTTTTGGCAACATTTCTTCAAGAAATTATCAGATGCTCTTAATGTACAGCACGAAATCAGTCCAATTCAAACAGGAGACCTCCTGCAAACCGGTACCATTACTGCAGGGTAGGCAACTCTTGCAGACGAAATTCCTACACTGTAGACTATATATTTACTTTGTTTCACAATATATTTTTCCTTTTGAAAAGGGGAACATTCTCCATGAAAATTGAAAAATGAAAAATGTGATTTATTTGTAATATCTAACAGAAAACAACTACTTCCCCGGCACAAGCCACGCTGGACATTGAACTACATCTGATAGATATTGTGAAAAGACTTCTAACTGAAAAGGAAAGAAAAAATCTGAAAGTGAAAATTTGCATTTTCATTCAGATAGCTGATTTTTTTAATTCTTTCTATTTTTCCATGAATACCTCCCAAGAGGTTATCTTGAACGATGGAAAATTGCGATTAAAGTTTGTCTTTCAGTCGCAGATGATTCCACAATAGATTTTATGAATTTCCTATTCATATTTTCGAACTAAAATATTTTTCCTTATTCACCCAATGCCTTGGATTATTTGACAATTTCTCCAATCTTTAATTTATCTACTGTTATTATTATTGGATAATTATTAGAGAATTCATTGTTGGATTACATTTTCATCAGTTGATTTATCGCTTCCTTTCTGAATGATTGAAATACTAGCGACGAATTCATGGTAGGTATTCGAATTGATTAGAAAACATTTCGAGTAATTAAGAACCATTAAACTTTGGCTTTAAAGACGGAAAGCAGTGACAGCGTTATCAGTACAAGCATTGAGTTAGTTCTAAGGGGAAAAACATTTTCCACAAGTACCCAAAAACTCTTCACGAAACTGTATCATACAAAAATTTATCAACAACAGATATATTAAAATTTTCACAAAATTACCTTCAAAACTAAAAAACTCAAGGGATAAATCGAGCCTATCCAAATCACTGTCATCGTATCCTACTTGTCTGAAAACACAATTGTCCTTTAGTCTGGAGGTACTTCAAGTGATTAACAAGTGGTGTCCTACAAGGATCAGTTCTCGGCTCCTGAGTTGTAGATGTTGGATAATGAAACAGACGAAAGAAATAACATGTATTGGATTTGCTGATTGAAAATTCATGTTCATAATTATAATAAAAATTTAATGTTGACTTTCACAATTATTTTTGGTTAACATAGACGAAAAACGGTGAAAGTCAACTTGAGTTTCATTGTTAAAGGTTACATTGTGGTCATTGGCCGAAACGAATACATGCTTACGGAAAAGGAAAATGGGTATCTCACAGTAGCCAGCGTAACTATTGAAATTTTCCATTTGAATGCTTGGTAGTACCATCAGCAATACCCTTTCATAGGAAAACCATGTGAAGTCCATTGCCAAAAGTGCCTCTCAAAAACATGGTTTAATGTTTCGTGCCAAAAAATGTTTCACTTCCCGTAAATTGATTATGATTTATTAAGGCACAAATCCGACCTGTCTTGGAATAATGTTCCCATATATGGTGTGCTGATGCACTCCAAATACACATTGAAACTCTTAGATTTTGTCCAAATAAGAGCCATTCGTTTCGTCGGCGATACTTCGCTCAAAAACTCTCTTAATTCTTTGGAACACCGAAGAAAAGTTGTGAATCTGACTTTTTTCCTTAAATATTTCCATGGACGAAGCGGTTTCACCAGTGGCTGCGCCACGGTAGTGCAAAGGGGACAGTACGCCCGCCCCCCTTCCAAAATGTCGTTCTTAGCGCCCCCTTCGATTTCAAATATCTCACAAATATAGTGTTACAACAATATGCATAACAAATTTTTCCCCCAAAAGTACGAAAAACAAATAGGTAAACGTGGCAACATTTGCTTTCAATTCCTGGGTCAGTTATGAATCCCATACTTCCCGCTTTCTCTCTCTGTCTCTCTCTATATCTGTAATTATTATGTAAGAGATTGAACCCCGGCCTGGCAGTAGTGGCACTAGTGAATAGTGCAGTCTGGTTTGGTTCTTTGACGAGTATACAGTTTTTCGATTTTGATTGGGTATGGAATTATCTTTAGTTAAATGCGAGAAGGAATATTCAAAGATGCTGCTACATTTCTTTGTGTTTCAATGATAAATAAATTATTATGTACTTCAAATAGGGGTGATGCTATAGTTTTCCCGGATTTTCGTACAGCTGAAAAGTGAATACGCCACCAAAAATCAGTAAGTCGCCCCGGAGCGCCACGGCAAATAATAATGATAATAATAATAGCTGTCCTCTACCCGCACAGGTTATGCTTTTGGGTACACTACACGGGGTTGGGGGTAAACGGGGTTATTACCCCCTCACGATCGAAGAAAATTCAGTGTTTCAATCGAAATTAACATTGAGATTCACAAAATGAATCTTATTTCATTCAACGCGTAACTATCTATATCCAATCATATAATATATTTCTTCCTAAAAGCTGAAAAATGCCAAAACTACAGCGTAGAAATGAACGTACAAATTAAAAAAAAATAAATAAAAAGGGTCAAGTAGCTCAGTGGTTGAGACTGAAGCGTTCCAAACTATTGACTGCTGGTCGGCTAGGTTCGAATCCTCAGCGACTTCAGATTTTTATCTGATGGCCCGAGAAAGTGCTAGGAATCGCACGTTAAAAGGTAAGACCTCGTTAATCCTTGGCTCGCACAAGTTTCAACTTTTGAGGGCTGCCGTTCGTAAGGGGACGACAGCTGGTTAACGGAAAAAACAATTTTAACAATTTTAACAATTTTTAACAATTTTAAAATACACCTATCTTCAAAAATCGTTTGAACGCTAATCTGGGATTAGAAGAAAAATATTTAGCAAAAGCATTTATGATATGATTTTTTTGTCCTTTAAAATTTCATCTCCATTTTTAACTCTATATCTTTTCATCACAATCAATTTTGTATTTTTTAGTCACAGTTACCTACGCCACTGTCCCTGAAGGTAATTAACTGAGAAAGGTGACATTAATTAATGAACCGCTGTTCGTAAAGCGTTCTCCATATTCCCCATAGTGCAAAGGGCTGTAATATCCCCAGTCTTAATTTATAATACACCCACTTAATACTCCATAATTTACCAAAACCTGGCAAATAATTAATAAAGCTTAGCGTGCCACCGTAAAAGGGGTGACGTATTTTAATAAATTGATTTTTATTGTGTTTTGTCAATAAATTCGTCGAGGCCTAGATTATAGAGCTCTTAAGCGAATTTACATGTAAACCAGGCTTATTGAAATGTTGTAACTTTGCAAGGGCTCGTTTGATAGACATTTTATGGAGAGACTGTATTTTTTTCACTGTTGAGGTGCACACTTCGATTGATGATAGAAATTAATGATTATTTGAATATTTCTTCATCTCCTCCAATTCATATACAATTAATTTTTCAGATTTCCAAAAATATACGCATCCATTAGTAAATATATTTTTTCTGTGACGGGAAAAAAGTTTGACATTTTATCTCTATTGACAGGTAATATATAATAATATAACGGGGAAAAAAGTGATTACTTTTTTCCCGGATATATATATACACATAGGTAGAGGTAGATATTCGATTATATCGTCGTTTTTCCCGTCACAAAAAAAAAATAATGTATTATACACGGGAAAAAGAAAAGATTTTAGCTCTCGAGCTAAAATCTAATACTTTTTTTCCTTGTATGATAAATAACTATTTTCATACAACGATCAAAAAGTGCACTTTTTGTATTTTGTGTTCCTAAAATATAAAATTATTTGAATATCATAATTTATTTGAATTATTTTACGAAAAAGTGTGAAAAAACGTGCGCTATTTTATAGATTGTTGCTAGAAATAGAAATGTTACACCAATAATATTAATAGCATTTCGACAACATGTTGCGGTGGGCAGCAATATACACAGCAATAACATAAACAGTATCCGTCAACAAGTAAGTAACATATGGAAAAATTGTTTATTTTATTCTCTTTCTGAATAGCTTGACTGGAGTGGAACACGTATATTTCGCTAACGAAGGCAGAACTTTCTCATTTTCTCAACACCAGACATCATCACTACATTGAAAAAAATCGTTTTTGAGGACTCTTACCACATCGGTTCGTATATAACAGTTTAGAATTCCACTATAGACTACAAACCCATATAACATTTTGGAGGGAGGGGTCATTTGACCCAGCATGAAACATATTCAGAAAGATGCTGGTATATAAAAAAAAATATTTAATTATTGGTGTTGCAAATGATGTAATAATAATAATAATAATTTTCCATCTGAAGATGTGCTTGGTAGATTATGAAATAAAAATCTCAAGAGCCTACTGCCGTACAAAAATACTCGGACCGGAAGCCAGGAACATTTTTATTTGCAATTCCTGCTGCATTCTTCAAATGAAGAAATCCCTCTGAAATTACCTATAGTCAAAAGGATATGGGCCCAGAGTACTGGAGTTGTGCATAATTATTCTTTGCCCACCAATACGAAAAATATTTTCGTACTTTCATTGACGTTTTTAAATACGTTGTGACAGAAAGTATGACTCAAAATGAAGAAAGTATTCGTACCGTGAAGTTTGAAGAATCTTATTATCAGTTATGGAAATTCAGCATCATAATTATGCTAAGAGCAAACTATCTGATGGATATTGTATCCGTAAAAGAAGCAGAATCCGAACGAAGCAGAGTCAAAGAAATGACACAAGAAGAACAACTAAGCGATGGTCATATTATTGTCGCCGATATCTGAAGACCAGCTGTCCTTTCTTTTTGGATTTTCAAAATGCGCGCACAAAAAACAGAAATATCAAAGCATTTTGTCTACCAAGTATTACGGAATAAAAATGCTTGGAGGACAAAAAATTGCTGGTTTTATTGCTGAGGTTGAGTCCATGGTGAAACAGTTGGAAGATATGGACTAGAAAATCATTGATACCGCCATGCATATCGGAAATTATAAACAGTCTGCCTTCCAAGATTGTAATATTTGGCGTGGGATTCCGTCGTGGTTCGAAATTTTAAAAATTTTGAAAATAATATATATATAATGTTGAGAAACGAGTTAAACTGAAATCGCTAGCGCTATTCCTCTTTGATGCACTGTCAAATTTCTGAGGAATAATTTTTATTATTCAATACTGGATATTTTGAATAATATTTATTATCTCTTTTAGATTTAGGTTTATGAGATCAGTCCTGTTTGTTTTGAATTTATCCGGTGGTTAGTTCAATAATTTCAGCGGGTAAGGAGTTGTGGGAATTGTAAATGTTGGAATCAAACATTCTTTCAAATAGAGTGGTTGTATAATGTATATGGAGGTGCTGAGAGTGAAAATTTATTTCGTGCATTGTTTTCATTAATATCAGAAAGGAGTCGATTCATTATACACTCATGTAAGATATTCTTAACATATCAATTTTATGAAACACACAAAGTGAGTACTTTTGCAGCCTGTCTATCATACAGACACTGTCAAGATCTTTTATTTCGGGCCACTCCTTCATTAGTTGTTCATGGATTTCTCTGCACTGCGAATTCATCATTCAGCTGCTCTTCACTAACTGTAGTTCCAATTTTTGTACGTATACAATAATCATTCGCGTAACGAACTTTCTACAGTACCTTGCCGGAGATTGACTGTGTTATAGATATATATATATATATATATCTCGATATCGATCATTATCATTAAATAATTCAACTCCATTTTTGTCCAGAATATGTCACCATTACCAAATATCGTGAGGACAATAATTATCCAGCTAGACGACTAGATTATAGTATTTATTTAAATAGATTTGATGTTATCTCTCTGGCAAGCAGGCGAATTATCGCTGCTGTATCATTTCTTTACAAATTAATTCATAACAACATCGATTGTCCATATCTCTTGCATGAAATCAAGTGGTTTGTTCCCCGTTTAGAGTCCAGACGTAGTGTTACATTTCATGTCAGTAATACACGTACCAATATCACGCTTCAGAGCCTATAACTATTATGTGCCAAAACTTTATTCGTATTTCTGGAATATGCGATATTAATTTCGACTCATTAAAATCGATAACCACATTAGTACTGAATGAATTGTCTGATCACTGACTGGTATTTTTAGCCTAAGTATTGTGAGGTCAAAGTTTGGGTTTTCGCTGTCATATCTGGTGGAGCTTGTGTGGTGGTGACTGGAATCAGTTTTCGTCCATTTGTCTACCGCATCATTGTTCCTTGATTTGTCGGTGTATGCCCTACCTTTCACACGTCTGTCTTTGTGTAACATATTTTAATACATATTTCTGATCTTTATTTGTCCGTCTATATTTCATCTTTATATAAATATTGTTAATGTTCAATTTTTTTTTTTCAGCATTGATTATGTAATACTATGTAATTTTTGTATATTTTCCTACAAGTGGGTTTGTGTACCTGTTGGAAATAAATGGCTTAATATTATTATTATTATTATTATCAACAAGCTCTCAATTCGTTGTGTCTCACTTAAATGAACCATTTTTTCGCAAACGAATTCAGCCGTAATAAAAGAAACAAAATAGTGAAATTCACAGAAAGAAATATTCGTTTGGTTTGATGTGAACGAGTATTGAAAATTCACAGTATTGGAATGTAGAGATAGTGAATGAATTTCGCTATTAATTTTGTAAAAGTATATTATTATTATTGTCTCTCCGCAACGACATAAATATACATGTATTTGAAATATTACATACTGAGTGTTATGAAATAATAACCAAATGGAGTGATGAAAAGAACTCAAGAGGAGCTGCGACAACTCGACGAAAAAGTCGCAAAATGATCTGTATAGGAGCTTGCATCCACAGTTGTATTTTCCCAGACAATAGTGAGGCCTTGGATTTTCGTGTTTGGAGTGTCTTAACAGAATGGTACTGAATGGAGCCTGTAAAAGTTATGAGGAGTTCAAATCCCCTTCTTTGCATGGTCTATGACCATGAAAAAGCAAAGACCAGAGCATTCATTTTCAGCTGCAACACTGACAGCCGATGAACTTGGTCTCGTTCACTGAATGGGATGATCCAAACTCTTTCACCGAGGCACCGAGTTGGAGCCCGTTAAAAAGCTCACATTGAAGCTGCGAAGACTGAGGCCCCTCTGCAGTTACACAAGGATAAGTCAATGAATGGGGTCTTCTTCAAGACCATTGAAGAGCTTGGCTTATTCAAAAATTTGACCTTCGCATTTCTCAGGTCGAATGGGCTGAAGTCGGAGACCAAGGGATTTATATTGGCATGTCTTCAACAACCTGGTCAACCGAAATCGCGTGATGGTTATGTAGATCCAGGAAACTAGATACAGAGCGTGACGTGGGCGACTGAGACCATAATGCATTTGCTGTCTGCTTGTTGAGTTAATGCGGTCTCAGCCTATATCCACAGGCATAACGCGGTGCTATGAGTGTTGTGCTACCATCTACGACACTCGTATGGTATAGACGAGATACTGGTGTTGCCTTACGCTCCGGCAGATATTGAGTCCGTTGTGGAGAATGTGAAGTCCCGAATCTATTGGAACTTCTCAGTTCCCACTCAGGCAAATATATAAGCAAATGAGCCTGATGTATTCCTCCATCAAAGTAGTTCGATTTTCGTCGTAGAGTTTTAGGCTCCTGGCGAAACGAACATCGTCCGAAAAGAGGAGAAAAAAATTACTAAAGATTGATAGTTACTATTTGGACTCCGTAGGCTCTACCCAAACCATTGTATGGAATTGATGGTTCTGATCATAGGGTTCTTTGATGGAATGATAGGCACGCTGCTCTCAAGTCTAAAAATTATATCGGCTTGCCGAAAGTTGGCAGAAATTCACTTTGATTCATTGCCTCTACTGAAGGTGAGCTTGGTAAGGGTGCAAACCTATTTCCAAGCTCACCTTCAACCACAGGTAGTCCAGGGTAATTACCTTAAGACATGTAATTCCTCTTATCATTCTAGCTGTTAGTTAACACTTGATAACCATCGGTGATACTGTACCGATTGAAACGTCGTGCTAATAAAAACACTACAGACAACGAAAATCTGCAATGAGAGTAATCACTTAGCCAGTACACTCTGGTCAGATTTCTTCACCCACCCCTTCTCCACTGAAAAGGGGTCTGTTGCGGTACCTTGTTGGTACATCCGTCTCAGTTGTTCTTGCTTCCGCCAATCACATTTGGAGGGGAAAAAGAACGTAGCACTATACTAAGAAAGGGAGTGTAATTGTATTAATTGTATTTTCTTTTGTCGATTATATCTAATAATGGAACGACACGTATACCTACCTACAATTGCAAATCATAAAATGACATAACTGTCTGCAAACACAGGTAAAATTTATAATTAGGGAACCAAAAATAACACAAATACATGTTAACGACGCTCTCATGGTTAATTATTGAAATGAAAAATGCACAATTACGCTGCCAATCAATTTTTGCATAATTCAAAACGGAACTTTCAAGCAACTGCCTCAACAACCCATAATACAATGAAAATTATTGAGATTTCAATCTAAGGATCCGAAACATTATAATATTAATCGTAAGGTTATCTTCATCCAGTATCGGTTTTTCTCCACTGTAATAGTTTGTAGCACTTTTAAATGAAAATTAATTTTCGTAATTGTTACTTCCACAGTGGCTGGGTACGATAATTGTATTCAGCTGCATGTGGTAAAATAATATTCAACGAACAGACGGACTTGGCGGAAGAATGCTTCATCATTGAGGGTGGTATGAGGGTTCTCTTTTATACCATTTTTTTATATATATACGCATTCCTACAAGTGTAATGAATTTATCGAATAGCCGGAAAATAACGTGATAACTAATTTATTAACATATGCAATATAATAGCAACTACGTAAATGAATTAAAAGAAATACGTCAATTTCACTCGACGCGTGTTGCCAACAAAATTGGTATCATCAGGACTCAGGACGCTGAATTAAATATGTCATCCAAATAAAAATAATACGCCAGAAATAAATTTATCCGATAAAAAAAGCACTTGTGCTTTACTGTTGATTAAATATTTTCTTTCACAACAGCCTGACTTCAAAATATCATTCAATTTGTAATGAACATCATTTATTCTTTCTTATTAAATCAAGTCATTAAAAGCATACCATGCTCTCCGCATGTCTTTGTTTTGAGATATCCAAGGTGAAATCCCCTGTATATGGTGTGACATGAAGTCATAATTGCAAGTTACCTTGTTCGCCAACAAGATATTCTATGAGAAATCAGAGCATCAATGCAGTTGATTCTGTAATTATTTATTCACATGTAGTAGGTAGTCGAAGAATGTCCATTAAGAGGCTTTCAAGTTAGTTTTAATCGTTTCCCGCGTGAATGGTCAATAACTGCACATAATCCATTCGTTAGTGAGTGGTTTTTACGTATTCAGTTTGTTCAACGGCCAGTGAAGAATTAAATACCGAGATTGTTCAATAAGTGGTATGCTGGTAAATCTTGGTAAAGCTTTGCCTTACGAAGAACGATCGAATAAGGTTTGTGCATTATTAGGGACATGATTGATAATTGTCAATTATTGCAATGAATTATTCTTGAAGGCATTCATTCTAATCACGATAACTTTTTATGTGGTCGACATGGTGGGGCATTTACGTAAAAATATATGGTTTTCCGGGGAACGACGCGGTACATTTTTTATGAATAGCAAAACAGAGCATCTAAAGGAGCTTCAAAATATTAACTAATTGAAAATATATATACAGTGACCGCTAAAAAGTATGTACCATATGGGGAAAAAGTTTATTATTAGAGTATTTGGAAAAAAATTCTGTGGGAAAGTTTGTGCATGTCCGATAACCCAAAAATCGATTTTGACCACGATTTTGGCGGCAAATTGAAAAAAAATACTATGAAAATATACCGAAAAAGAAAAAAGTTACTTAGAATTCAATTCTATACACATATAGTAAGATTGAAGAGATAATGAGATAAATTATTTTCTTATAAGTAGCTTGACCATACTGAAACATCTGTATTTCAATGATAATGACAAAACTTTCCCATTTTCTCCATACCAGTGAGCACTAAATAAAAAAAAATAGATTTTGTTAGAACCCTGGCTGTTACATTGGTTCGTATCTAACAGTTATTTCAGAATTCCACGATTATTGCTATGATAGAAAATCAAAAATATCGTATTTTTCCGAATATAATCAATTTTTGATGATAATCCTGCACGAATGTTTCACTTCACACATATTCTTAAAAATAGTGCGTAAAATCAAATAAGCTTCTGACACGATTATCATCGAAATTTGAATATAATCTGGAAAACACCATGTTTATGGACTGTCATGTCATCACAATAGTCGTGGAATTCTGATATAACTGTTAGATACTAACCAATGTAACAACCAGGGTTTTGAAAAAATCCATTTTTTTAAAATTTGGTGCTCTCTGGTGTGGAGAAAATGAGAAAGTATTGCCTGAGACTTCTTCCCGCCAACGAAACATCAGACGCATTTTGCTGGGTCTCAACACCAACAAAGCTAGAGGAATTCTGACGATCGTTCTCAAGGAATGTAATCCAGAACTAATACCAGTTCTTTGCCAGTTCTTTGCCAGTTCTTTGCCAGTTCTTTGCCAGGTCTTTGTCAGTTCTTTAACCTCTCTTATAATTTGAGGGTCTTTTCGTCCAACTGGAAAATTGCAACCAGTCTCCAAAAAGGGAAAAAATACCTTTACCCAGCAACTACAGACCTATCGTGCTATCTGTTATTTGAAGGTGATAAAAAAGCCATCAACATCATGAAATACCAATGATCGACAGTATGGTTTCTGGCATCAAAGATCAACTAGTGACCTATTTGCTCATGTCGCACATATTTAGTAGCAATATATCAAAAAAGAAAGTAAAACTCTTGTTAAAGCATCACACATTCAATTTCTTGAACATGCTGTATATTCATTTGTGTCATTTTTTTTTGTATCTATGTAAAAAAAAAAGTTGTTGCTAAGAGAGATCTGAGAATAAAAAGAAAGATATTGTCATCGTTTAGTTTAAATCTTTAATTATTCAATAAAAAGAAAGAATATTTCAAATACTTTCGATTATATAGTCCATTAGGAACCAAAAGTTCCAATTACGAGAAGAGAACGAAACATTCTCAAACATTTTGGTCCGATTCGAGCCGTATAGTAAACTTTTGGAACAGTCGAGTAGTATAGCAGCTAGCCCCAACGTGTGCCAGCAGAAGAAACAGTGAAGGTAGAGTACCAGAAAGTGAGTTCCTTCTATCCATATCCTTTCCTTGCAATTCCTTTAACCGAAATTGATTCAATCTGAGCGATGACAGATCTCGCGGAATTGAAGTTTAATCGAAAAATTGTCAAATCAAATTTGACAAGAGTGAAAACTTATTTAAGCAAAATCAATCTTGATTCATTCGATGAGATTACATGCAATGAATTAAAATCTAGATTAGTAAAATTAGAACCACTTCTAGATCAATTCAATGAAATACAAAATAAAATAGAGTTCATTTCAGAGCCCCCAGAAGTAGATGATGATGAAAGGGAAAAATTTGAATGCCTTTACTATTCTTTACAAGCTCAAATCGATGAATCAATTCAGAAATTTTACAATAAAAAATCTAATTATGAGGCAAAAAGCTGTGAGAAAACAATTTCTGAATTAATAAGTGTAGGTGCTAATTCTAAAGCAGGAACTGAAGGTTTTGTCGAATCAAAAGTTCAAAAAGAAATTAATGAAGGTAATGAGCGCAACTCGCTCAACGAATGTGTAAGTATCGGTAGGGATTTCAAAGTAAATAATAAATCAGTCCCAATGCCTGGGAATAACAATTTTAATTTTGATTCTATGATCCCTTTCAACATGGCAAAATTACCTCCAATGAGTATTCCCGTTTTTGATGGTCAAGCAAATAAATGGGTAGAATTCAGAGACGCTTTCAAATCTATGATAGATGAAAATGCTGCACTTTCTAATTTGCAAAAATTATTCTATCTCAGATCATTTTTAGTAGGGGAGGCCCTAGAAATAATCGAATCTATCCCGATCACTTTTTCTAATTATTCTGTTGCGTGGAGTGCTCTAGAGGAAAATTTTGAACAAAGTAAAAAAATCGTCAATACCCACGTTCGTGCAATCATTGATTATCCGAAACTAAATAGAGAGTGTTCAAAAGAGTTGAGGAAAATGTTAAATACTTTGATAAATAATTTGAGATCTTTGAATGCTTTAGGGGAAGAAACCGAAAAGTGGGATACTTTGCTTATTCCCATAATTGTTGATAAATTCGATAATGCTACCTTCAAAGAATGGGAAGCATACTGTAACAGACATGAAGGTAAGAAGAAAATATGTGATATAAATAATTATCTGAGAAAGCGATGTGAATTTCTTGATAAACTTGAGACCCATAAGATTCAAAAAACTGAAAATAATAAATTTGATCCCAAGAATAAGGTTTTTCATAGACCACAATCGAGCGTTCATGCTACTTCATCAAATTCAGAAGACGCAGTAAAGTTGCAATGTTTTTATTGCAAGGGTAATCATACAATTTATGGGTGTCAAGATTTCACGAAATTGACTACGCCTATGAGAATTGAAGAAGCAAAGAAACATCATTTATGTTTGAATTGTTTGAAGCCTTATCATAATACCAAAATTTGTGTAGCGCCGAAATGTAGGAAATGTGGAAAACCACATAATTCGCTTCTTCATATATATCCACGACAGGTTCGAAAAAATTCCCCTCCAAAACAGCCACATCGCGAAAACATTGAATTTACAATACCTTCTCAAAACTCGCATGAAAACAATTCTGAAATATCTAGAAATGAAACCGGTACGCATTTGGTATCCGAAACCATTTCAAACGCAGCGACATCTTCGCAAATTCTTTTATCCACTGCTGTGGTACTCATTGAAGATTCAAAAGGATTGCTGCATCAATTCAGAGCACTTTTAGATAGTGGTTCGATGAGCAACTTTGTGACCGAAAGTTTATGTAAAAAATTAAATCTGAAGATGACTCCCATTGAATATTCGGTAACTGGGGTAGGTCAACTTAAAACAAACATCAATTATATGACTAATATACGAATGCACGCGTGTGCAAATGCTTATAAAAATGCAGTTAAGTGTCTGGTTATTCCGAGGTTAACTGATAATTTACCTATCATTTCTATGAACGTAAAACCAGTTGAAATTCCCGAAAATTTTATATTAGCTGATCCTACATTTTTCGAGTCAAGTCCAATAGATATTATATTGGGATCTAACGTATTTTGGGATATACTTTGTATAGGGAAAGTACGAATAGAAAACACTAATTTATTTTTGCGAAAAACCAAGTTAGGTTGGGTAGTAGTAGGCAGTGTAGACAATTCAACCGAGAAACTCAAATCCATAAATTGTTGCAATATCAACGCGAATTTGGAAAATCAAGTGATGAAATTTTGGCAGCTTGAAGAAGTAGGAAAAAAGTTAGTTTTATCAGAATCGGATAAAATATGTGAATCTCATTTTGCTAATACTCATCGCCGCGATGAAGAAGGTCGATTCATTGTGAGCATACCGTTTAAAAACAATTTGAATAAATTAGGTCAATCTCGCGAATATGCATTGCAACGATTTTATTCTCAAGAACGTAGATTGATAAATAATCCTTCATTACAAATTGATTATAAAAAATTCATGGATGAATAATTATCTTTGAATCACATGAAGGAAATCGCTGAAAATTTAGATGAAGAAGAACTGAACTTTTATTTGCCCCATCATGCAGTAACACGCGAAGAATCTACTACTACTAAAGTCCGTATAGTGTTTGATGCCAGTTTAAAAACAGATAGTGGCTTGTCCTTCAATGATGTTCAACATGTAGGTCCAACCTTACAAAATGACTTATTCGCGATTCTTTTGCGCTTTCGAATATTTAGCTTGGTTATGACAGGAGATATTTCTAAAATGTACCGTATGGTTTGGATCGATCCAGCTCAAACGCGTTTTCAACGAATTTTTTGGCGAGCAGATCCAAATCATAAATTGAAATGTTTCGAACTGAAAACAGTCACTTACGGTAATTCATCTTCTCCTTACTTAGCTATAAAATGTCTCCACCAGTTAGCCACGGAAAATAGCGAAAGGTTTCCTTTGGCCGCAAAATCTATAAAAAATAGTTTTTATGTCGATGACTTTTTGGCTGGTGCTAATAATAAGCAAGAATTATTACAGTTACAACATGAAGTCACGAACATACTGTCGAAGGCAGGATTCCATTTGAGAAAATGGAGGTGCAATGATGCAAACTTACTGAAAAACTTTGAGATGAATGATAAATTAGAATCCAATATTTTAAAAATTGGAGAAAATGAATCATGTAAAACACTCGGTGTTTTATGGAATTCTCATTCAGATATGTTTCAATATTCACAACCACGTTTTGATGAAAACATCATGACAAAAAGGACAATATTATCAGAGTTATCGCAAATATTCGATCCTCTGGGTCTTTTAGGACCAATTGTTGTCAACGCTAAGTTGATAGTTCAACGGTTATGGCAACTAAAAATATCATGGGACGCGGCAGTTCCTGAAACGATAAAAGATACTTGGGTAAAATTTCGCTCAGAATTACAAGAATTATATTCCATTCAAATTCCTAGACACGTGTTGATGAATAAATATGAAAGCGTGGAGCTTCATGGCTTCGGAGATTCTAGCGAAAAAGCCTACGGCTGTTGCGTGTATCTGAGATGTAGATCATCTGATGGTACTTATCAATCTCGATTGCTTTGCGCGCGATCAAGAGTTGCTCCAATGAAAAGTACTACATTACCCAGACTTGAGTTATGTAGCGCTTTACTACTCGTGAGAATGATAGAAAAAAATCGTGAGTCCATCGATATCAAGTTTGATAAAGTGTTTTTGTGGTCGGACTCCACAATCACTTTGGCATGGATAAAGGCACCCGCGAATCGCTGGAAAACATTTGTCGCAAACCGTGTGAGTGAAATTCAAGAGTCCTCGAACATATCAGATTGGCACCATGTCTTATCGAACGAAAATCCAGCAGATTTACTATCTCGTGGAACATCTGTAAAAAAACTGCTAGATTCCTCTCTATGGTGGACAGGTCCAACCTGGTTTAAAAGTAACATTGAGAACCAAAAAAAATATCACTCATTGAATGAAATTCCCGAAGAGCGCACAGTAAATTTTGCAACGACTATAAACGATTTCAATTTTATTCATAAATATTCGACTTTACGAAAACTCCAAAGAGTTACTGCCTTTTGTCTAAGATTCATTTTTAATTGCAGGAATAAAAATAAAGTAAAACAATCTTCTGTAGTGTCTACTGAAGAATTACAAAATGCATTATATGTTATAATAAATATTGCCCAAAAAGAAGTATTTGAAAAAGAATATGATAGTTTATTGCAAAACAAAGTTGTAAATAAAAAGAGCCCTCTACTTTCGTTAAACCCTTTTATAGATGAGAACAACTTAATTCGTTTAGGTGGTAGGCTGCAACAAAGCAATGTGGATTATAACAAAAAATATCCAATAATTTTACCTGCCAAACACAAAATAACGAAACTTATTTTTCATCATGAACATATCCGTTTACTACACTGTGGGCCTACCATGCTTCTTTCAAATATTAGAGATAGATTTTGGCCTATATCTGGGCGTAACATGGCGAAAAAAGTTGTGAGAGAATGTGTTACATGTTTTAAAGTTCAACCAACTTCTCCAGAATACATCATGGGTAACTTACCTGAATGTAGGGTAAACCAATATTTCCCGTTTTACAATACAGGTGTCGACTATGCAGGGCCATTTCTACTAAAAGATCGAAACACAAGAGGTGCCAAGCTCATCAAAGGATATGTTTGCTTATTTATTTGTTTGAGTACGAAGGCTATTCATCTTGAAGTCGTCTCTGAATTGACCACCAAAGCATTTTTGGCAACTTTAAAACGATTCATTAGCAGACGCGGGAAACCACTCAATATTTATTCGGACAATGCAAAAAATTTTATAGGGGCTTGTGCAGAACTGAAAAAGTTGCAAACTTTCTTAACTGACAATACAAAGAATATTGCAAATTTTTTAGCTTCTGAAAATATAACGTGGCATTTTATTCCTGCTCGATCACCTAATTTTGGAGGCATCTGGGAAGCGGGAATAAAAAGAACAAAATTCCATTTGAAAAGAGTTGTCGGTAATGCACATTTGAATTTTGAAGATTTCTATACAGTTTTGACTCAGATTGAATCAATTCTCAATTCCCGTCCTCTTTGTCCTTTAACTTCTAATCCAGAAGAAACAGATCCTCTTACCCCTTCTCACTTTCTGGTTGGAAGACGTCTAACAGGGATCCCAGAACCTATCTACACTGAAGTAGCTGAGAACCGGTTGAAGCGGTTTGAAAGACTCCAAAAAATTGTTCAACATTTCTGGTCTCGGTGGTACAAGGAATATATTAGCGAGTTGCAAATCCGAGTCAAGTGGAAAAATAATGCTGAGGAGCATCTGAAGATAGGCGCTTTGGTACTAGTAAAAGAAGATACTCCCTCTCCACTTCAATGGCCCTTAGGGAGAATCGTACAACTTCATCCCGGAAACGACGGAGTTACAAGAGTAGCTAGCATAAGGGTCCGTGACGAAATCGTTAAAAGAGCAGTTTCAAAAATATGTGTTCTTCCAATAAACTGTTGTGCAGCTCATTCATTAAGTTGCAGCTGATGTTATCATTATCAGTTGATTTTGTCGTTATATGATTTCTTCAGTTGAAATTGTTGACATATTTCAAGGTGGCCGGCATGTTAAAGCATCACACATTCAATTTCTTGAACATGCTGTATATTCATTTGTGTCATTTTTTTTTGTATCTATGTAAAAAAAAAAGTTGTTGCTAAGAGAGATCTGAGAATAAAAAGAAAGATATTGTCATCGTTTAGTTTAAATCTTTAATTATTCAATAAAAAGAAAGAATATTTCAAATACTTTCGATTATATAGTCCATTAGGAACCAAAAGTTCCAATTACGAGAAGAGAACGAAACATTCTCAAACAACTCTCGCCGTTGTATTAGATCTCTCCATGGCGTTTGACCGTGTTTGGCATCAGGAATCCCTTGCCAAACTTCCTTGTTACGGCTTGCCTCCCCAGTTTCTTGCTATCCAGATCAATCTTTTTACCGTTAGCGGTCCCATCGAGACTGACCTGTTGAGCACAGTCCTCACATCCATATATATGCTGTCCCTTTTGAGACATGCCGAACATCTCTTTCGCAGAGCTCATTCTTCCAACGAACGATAGAGCTTTGGAACTCGCTGCCTCAGGAGGTGTTCCTCAAGCCATACAGCCTTCAGAAATTCAAGAAGAACACCAATTCCTACCCACTCTCACTTGGTTTTCACGATGTCCTCTGAACAATACGAGATTTCGTGGAAAGCAGAACTCGAAAAAAAAAAAAAAAACTTGAGTATGAGTTTGGAGTGTCATATAGTAGGGGGGGGTTTGAAGGCTGTGCGGCCCTACAAGCACTTTGACCTATTAACTCTTCTGTACATGACCTTCAATCTATTCGAGGTATGGGATTCCGATATTCCGTGAAAAAATCATCAGTTTTCCAGGAACTGAAGCCTCAAAACAAAGTTCTCGCATTAGCGGCAACTATTACACTCTGATTTGCCCATTTTTTTGGGATGATCCCTCAGAGGGCAGTATCCAGTGAGGAGTCTCGTTACCAATTTCAAGTCTTACCCAACTTGGGAAGCTGTTTAGATTTTCTTAGCGCTAGCCTTTTCGCTTGCCTCTGTCCTGGCTGGGGTTTTACCAAGGTGTTTGAGAGCCTGAAACTTGTCTCTGTAACGCCCTTTCCTGCCCTTTTATCCATCTTGGATCCATCATTATACCACACTGATGCATCTGTGGAAATTTGGTGGTTGTTTATGATCACTTCAAATTGCATTTCGAAATAGTACCTTACTGCTATGTTATCTGCCTGTCTGGACATGGCTTCTTAGGAAATGTGTTTGCATAAGACAACGAGTGTTGTACAATATTTTTTCAATCTCAAGAGAGAGAATGTTAGTATTTTGTTATCGAATACGATTTCAGAATTGGGAAATTCTGTAACGATTGTGGAGAAAAATTTTTCAACTATCTTTGAACGAGAATTGATATTTTGAAGATATAATTTTTTTGCGAGTTTGCGAAATTTGCCATATTTTGAGAACTATCTATCCAGAAAGGAAATCTGAGAATTGGTTGCGTAGTGCTATAAGTTTTGAAACATTTTGTTTTCCTTAAGACGATTTATAGTTTATTATAGCATTTGGAATAGAACAACTCGTAGAATTATCAAATTAATTTATTATTTACGAAATCTCATTATAGTTGCTCACTACTTACGTACTAGTAAGCGTATAGCTCTTGAGGATGCCAACTTTGTTGGCGAAACGCGCGTCGAATGAAAGTGACGTAGTTTTGGTGTTTTGGGTAGCTTCTATTTCTTGATCCAAATCTTTCTACAAAATCAAAGAAAAATTTACCAAAATCATGAAAATTCATTATAATATGTCGCTCAATTTAAGTGGCAATAACAATTCATTATAATACTAGAAAAGTACCTAGTGCTGTTTCTTTTTTCGCCAGAGTGCATGTCATCTGGCCTTAACACTAATTTGTGTGCAATGTATGTGAATACTAAATTTCTGCGTTTTGCCAGGACATTTGAAATTCATGAGGCGTCGCAAAATTCGCCCTGTACAAAGCCGACATAATAAGTAATCATTAATCGAATTTAATTTGAGTATGAAGTGGAAACAAAACACAAAACAGGAAACCCTCGTTATTCATAACAGAATTTAGTCCTATAAGTTGGCCGTAACTCTATCTGGGATTATTCAACGAGCCGGTTAACAAACGACAAACAATGGTCAGGAAACTTTTCAACGTCGACCACAAAGTATCGAGCAGCGAAAAGGGCTTCAGACCACATCCTAACGTTGGTTGGTTAGCTTGCGAGTCAGGGTCGGACTCATATAGCAGTAGAGTCACATGCTTTTCGAAGATTATTGGCTGGAGATAAGAATACACTGAAATTTGTTAGTTTGGTTTAAAGTTTTATGAAAAATGCTTTTCAATATATGTGGTTCATAATAGTAGCATATTCAGATCAGTCGAAGACTTGTGTAATGATTTTTGTTTGTAGCCTTGGGGAAAAATCTTTCAATCTTTTGCAGATCAGGGCAACTCACTGAAACCTCCACCTCTATGTAGGCTGGATAGGCTGTTGCACCCGGTGACACTTAGGCCTATTGGCCTATTGTATCATGCCTATATATTGTACAGTCACAGTACCTAAACCAGTACTTAAGTTCTTTGTATAAGTTCTTTTCTGGACGAGACCTGTATATAGTTCTGGATGGCCAGATGGCTGCCCGAAAATTACCTGTCTTTGCGTCTAGTGACAGTATGCTTCTCACTGTTTCTGAATCTTAACGGCAGGTCAGATCTCCATTATGCAGTCCCATTTTGTTGAGTTACTCCTTCACTGGTACACGACTGGTCAGGAGTCCCGGTTTTCAGCTGGATCCTGTTCAACGCTTACAGGTCTTCCGTTCTTTATGGCCCGGTCCTTTGATGTATTCTTTCCCGTGTTTGTTTCCTGGGATGCTTTCCAAGTAGTTTTTGTGTCTGTCCTCAATCCAGTCTCTCACAGACGGTCTTACTGTACACTTTGGTACATCTATAGTGTCTACCCTTGGTTTGAGGATTTTCCGAAACTCTTCTTGCGAGTTTGTCTGCTTTTTCATCATCCCTGGTGTCCTGGAAATCATTATCAATTTGACGTGATTCCGGTGTGCCAGCACTCTCAGATCTTGTTTGCAGTCTTATGCCAGTTTCTACGTCCCAATGCCTTAAGTATCGCTTGACTGTCTAACAGAATGTTGATTTGCCCGTTTTCAATGTTTCTCCCATTGTCCTCCTTCGCGCATTGGAAGATATGGCGTACACCTCTGCCTGAGAGATAGAGGCATGGTTGCCAGTGTGTAGCTTATGACAGTACTTGTATTCATGGAGAACAATCCTGAGCCTGCTCCATTCCCAGTACTGGATACATCTGTGTACCAGATTTTCTCCTGTAGAATGTCCTTGAGCTGCGAGCCGTCCCATGCACTCAGTTCTTTCTGGTATCAGCAACCTGAATTGGTTGTTAAAGCAGTACCGTTTCGTAGTGTAGTCCGTTCTCGTTATCGATGCTCATGTGTCCCGTTCCAACGTTCAAGTTGGATGTGTTCTGCAGTCTTGAGACACCAAGCCTTGCCTTTTCCTACACCACTGTGAGGAGGAGGCAGTTCCAGCGTTGTCTCCATGGCTGCAGTTGGTGTTGATTCAATTGTCCCTGTGATTGAAAGACATGTGTATTTGCACCTTGTTATGTAGTCTTCGTTGTGTCTTGGACTACCACACCCAAGACCTCAGACCTCACTTTATAATATTACACAAGACGGTTTTTTCCAATTCACAGTGAATGTTCAAAATGATTTCCATCATTTAACTGATAATAAAAGAACCTGTTTTGAAATTAATGTCTCACATCGCGAAAGAAAAAAAGTTCTCTTTTGGTGGTTTTGTTTTCCATTCAATGTTTATCTAGAGTTGGAATGTTTGTTTGAGGGTTTAAAATGATGTAGTAACTTGATTACTTGCATTTCAGAATACAAACCAAAATTATGTCTAAGAGACGTGGACGACACCTTCATCATATGGAACCACGGAGATTAACACCATGGGGACTATTCAATAATAAACAACATGAGGGATTCAATCAAGTTCACGATGGAAAGGGAAATTAACAGTACCCGCTCCTTTCTCGCTGTGAAAGCTGAAAGAACAGACACCGGTATCCTCACCTCTTTTTACAAAAAGAAGACACATACTGGAAGTATCTCAACTAAGGCTCCAATCATCCGAACTCCACGAAGATGGGCATTGTAAGAATTGTTGGTGGAGTGAGCGATGTGTAGTTACAACAACTAGGAGTCTCTGAATGCGAAAATAATCCACATCAAAACGACCTACGCCGAAACAGATACTCCGAGGAACTCATAGGAGAAGTTCAGAAACAACTCAAAAGGACCAAGACGATCGAAGAATGACGAATGGTTGAACACAACAAGTGGACTCAACGGGGGGAAACATCTGAATGGGGAGTTGCCGACCACGCATGGACAGAGCATCACAGAATTATTTGGGACGAGGCTAGCGTTCTTCATAGAGAGAAACATTGGTTGAAATGCAAATTTATTGAAACCGCCTATATTGAAGCCAATCGTTTCTTCAATCAACCGAGCGTGGAAATTAAAAATGTATGGATACCGCTAATGAATTGTTTCGGATGGATAAAAAGCGCGAAAACACGTGAGCCACAAGACCGGCATACCTATAAAACATCGTGTAGATTTTTAATTTGTCAGTATTCACCTGAAGACGATTGCAGATTCAAGCAATTGAAACGTAGAGAAAAAAATTGAAAGAAGTAGAAATCTTTGGAAGTCCGAAATGCAAGTAATCTAGAGTTGGAATATTATACTTCAATAATCAATGTTCATCGGTATTCCTTACCTCTCTTTTTCTTCACCTAGATGGAACTGATTGCAAAGAGTAAAAATGTTTGTAAAAAAGTATTGGTATCACCTATTTGATTCTTCACCTCCTCTTTAATACGCTTTTATTAGCTTTACCTGTCAGTATGTATATATCTATGTATGTTGTATCGGAATCTTTGAACGCGATTTTTACTCACTTCTAGACGTCCGAATACTTTGACATGTGACAGGTGTTCATAGTTCCGTTGACAATGCCATTTGACATTTTTTTTATAGAAGAAACAAAATGGCGGCACGAAGATGCCAGGCGAGATTTTTCATAATGGTCCGATTCGATTCAAAATTGGTATGTAATGGTTTTCTGGATCAGAGATTATGATTTTTTGGTCTAAATTCATAAATTCCATTTGGCAGCTCCAATATGCGAACGAGATTTGGGATTAGGGTGAGATTTTATTCAAAATTGGTATATGTGGGTTTTTCAGGTTGTGGTAACCTGTACTTCACTCTGTATTAATATTTTGAAATTGCTTTTTGTGATCAAAGTAGTTGCTGTTTTTTTTATGTCAGAAAAGTACTTTGATCACAAAAAGCAATTTCAAAATATTAATACAGAGTGAAGTACAGGTTACCACAAGGTCATAGATTTTGAATTTTTTTCCAAAGTTAAGATTCGCTTCAAAATTAGTGTTTGAGGGTTTTCGGGGTCGAAAATTTCGATTTTTTAGTCATAAAAAAATATAAGTTTAAAAAAAGTAACATTTGTGTTATAGGAGAAACAAAATAGCGGCACCAAGGTGACCGGCGAGATTTTTGATAATGGTCCGATTCGATTCAAAATTGGTATGCAATGGTTTTCTGGGACAGAGATTATGATTTTTTTGTCAAAATTCATAAATTCAAGATGGCAGCACCAATATGGCGAACGAGATTTGTCAGTATGGTCCGATTCGATTCAAAATTAGTATGTGAGGGTTTTCGGGGTAGAAGATTTAGATTATTCAGTCATAAAAAAATATACCTAGTTATAAAAAACTGAAGAACACGCTTTACTTCCAACATGGACTAAAAAGTAGTAAAAAATAATAGACAATGTAATAAGGTATTCAAATGTAAAAAAGCGTGGGGTGCTTGACACTAAGTTCCCTTGAGCTCTCGTATCAAATTTAAAATTAAAAAATAATATATTTTCCAGTTTAAACTGACAATTAGGTATAATTCAGTTCAAACTGGCAATTATGTTATTTCTATCACCAGTTTCATTCCTCACCTCCTTTTTTTCTTCACCAAGGAGTAACTGATGGCAGATAGTGAAAATATTTGAAAAAGAGAAACAAGATGTCCTGCACTACCAGGACGACGCTTATTGCCATAATCCTATAAAATAGGAATAATTGGGTCGAAAATGAGTCCTACAAGGATGTCTCCGCAATTGCTAGTTACATGGAAATGTTCATTGAAACAGATGGACCACCTATAGATCGATTTCTGGGTTCTTGCCCTCATCAGTATAGGGTAGGTCTCTGCAGACAATAACTAATGTCTGCAACAAATAATTCAGCAAAATCTCCATGTAAAGGCAGAAGCTGAGACACCGCCCGCAGCCTAGCGTTCACTAAACCACGGGCGCCATCTGAACTCCAGCCCCTCAAACAAAGCAATACCAAGAACTTGCGTGATTAATTTAACCACAAATACAAATTGAAGAAATCTGCATTGCATTGTTCACAATAAGCTTGTCAAGAGAGAAACAACATGTCCTGCACTACCAGATGTAATTTAACGTTCGTCGTGGTATTAGCCAGGAAAGTAGTGTTTTTCTGATGGATTTTCGACCCAATTTTTCCTATTGTATAGGATTATGGCAATAAGCGTCGTCCTGGTAGTTTCCGTCCTTGTTTCTCTCTTGACAAGCTTATTGTGAACAATGAATGCAGATTTCTTTAATTTTTATTTGAAAAAGATTATTGCCATCACCAGTTCCATTCCTTACCTCCTTTTTTCTTCACCAAGATATAAGTGATAGAACACACTAAAAATGTTTGTGAAAGATTATTGCCATCACCAGTTTCATTCCTTACCTCCCTTTTTCTTCACCAAGATATAACTCAAAGAACACACTAAAAATGTTTGTGAAAGATTACTGCCATAACCAGTTTTCATAGACTGCAGTCAGTTATTCACCTAACGGTTATATATTATCCAGTACGTTCCTGGTAAAGCCCTTTGCAAGTCAGTCGTCGCGTTTTCCATCGTAATTACTCTCGACAATGCAAATTAATAATAATAACGAGTGAAGTGCATTTGTAATAACGTGTTCGACCAGCCGTGAAAAGAATGCACCTGCCGCCTTTTCGACGATGTATTAATTAGTGAATTGCCATCCGGCACACGACGTCATTATTGCCTTTTCTATACACCACCACTTGACTTTTTCGTTTGGTCAGCTTTCTTCCTACCGAATGGGTGTAATACCTACATGGTTACGAGAGAAGGTATCGATAAATAGTATTTTTTTATTGTCCTTTACGTAATACACGTACCGTCACATCCAAAATGTTATCGGAATTAATAGGGGATTTCATTTAATGCGATACTTTGATAAAATTCAAGTAATCCTTGAGGAACTTTGTGAATGCAGAGAGGTGGAATAAAACTTACACATAAATAAATATTGACCTCTCAAAACCGAAGAACCAATCTATCACCAATGACAAAGATCTGAGAATGTTTGCCAGTTGATGCATTGAAAAGGTTGAGAAAGCTTTTTCTACAAACACTTAATTAATTAATTATTGTCATCAATTCGATCAGGTTTCAGCGAGGAGAACCAGTACTGTTATATACAGCACTGCTGAAAGTATTCTGTATTTTTCAATCTATCGATGAAAAAAATAACACTAGTTTTATTTTCGACTTCAGTAAGCATGGAGTGTGGGATATTACAAAAAAATTCATATATTTCGGTTTAAAGGATACTTCTGTGACTTCTTCCGAGAATCATCTAAGTAAATTATGTCAAAGGGGCAGATTTTCTACAGTTATCGTACAATTTGAGGTGAGCATATTCGTTCGACTGCTATTTTTGTATTCTGCAGATTTTGCGTAGTTATCAAAATCGCAATCGAAAAATTTTCTAAGTGATGTTGCTAAACATGAAGACCTAAAAGTGACCCTTTTAGATTCTGATTTATATAAATTACTACTGAATGAATCGAAAACTTAATCGATCAGGTCTGGAAAAAATAGTGTCGAGATGTTCTTGAATATGAATTTAGAAATATAGTGTTATTGTCAATTTTAATAACCAGTTCGATTTATATTATTGTCTGGAACTTTGCATGGCAATGAATTTCTTCTGCCTGAACAATATATTTCAAGTATAACGTAGAGTAAATTTTCAGAAAATTAACTAATTTGGTGTGTTTCTGAGAATTTACAGTTCGTTATTCTTGAAATAGAGTCTATTTCTCACAATGAAGCAAAACAAACCTCAAGAACACGACCAGTCAAGGTCCGCCGATCAAAAATGGGTATGAAAATAATAATATGAGCCCTTTGTGTCTAAAAATAACGCTTCCTGATAGTGAATTCGAAACTAAGGCCTTATAAAAAAATAGGAAGGAACCAAGTGGGCGTCAGTTATTTTCAGTTCGATTCCAGAGTTTTGCAGGTAAGTATAAGTGGCAACACCAGGGTGTTTATGCATCTTAATGGGCATGAACTTAATGAAACTGACAAAAGTTTATAACAGTTTCACAACTATTTGTTGTTAGAATACATTCCACTTAACAATCAAATAAATTGTCGAAATCACAAAAGAAATTGGTTCTCATCTGTATTTGCACATCACGAAAAGCTGAAATCTGAATTTTGAAATGAAATATTTTGGTTTTAATTAAATCGTCCTGGCTAACAATGTCTCGAAATGAAAGGCTTCAAGCAATGAAATTGTTCCTTAATTAGGCAGCCATTACATACATCATTCAACAAGAAATAAATTATTTCCATAAAAACTTGATGGCAATTATATGAGTATTGACGAAACCAGATCGAGAAATGATTTATTTATAGGACACGACAACAAAAACGGATAAGCTTTGTGATAGTTCCACGATGGGTTACAATAAAAAAAGTGTACTAAGTAACTAGTAAGAATTCTCAAGTATGAAACTGTACGGAAAAGTGAACAAGCCACCAAAAATCAGTAAATAGCCCCGTCAAATAATAATAATAGCCGTCCTCTACCCTTACAGGCTATGCCTGAACGAGGAAGTATTTTTTTGCATTTAGGAATATCCCAATTAGGCTCGGTCTCCGGATCTCCGATGCATGCGGAGGGCGCTCTGGTGTTATTTACCCAGAGTCACTTCCTACATCCCTGGGGTCGCAGCGCCACCCGTGGGGAAATAACCAACAACCATTTCTCACGGGTGGCGCTCCGACTGACTTTTACTGTAAGTCGCTGCTTCATTTGTAAGGAAATGCTAGTTATACAGTGGATTATATTCATTGGGCTGGGGCAGGATGACTCTAATATTATCCGACCTATCCTGTCACTGACGAGCGGCAAGAACCGCGAAACGCGTCTGCAGGTGGTCTTCCCCAGCCAAATGAAGGATAATCTGCTGTATAATTACAATAAGCATTTGCAGTTGGGTCTTCTTGAAAACGTTGCACAAATATCTGTCAGATGTAATTCAATGTCCGTCGTGGTATTAGCCAGGGAAGTAGTTGTTTTCTGTCAGATGTTTGCCTCATATTTTCCTCATTTGGAAATATTTGTCGATTTCATTTATTTGATACTCTCCGGCAAGAATTCTCGAACACCACCATAAATATCAATCATTTCAAAAATTCTCGACTTCCTTCTTACTTTCGCAAACACTAATATTCAATTAGCAAATAAAAATCATGATGACCGAACCTAATTACTCTGAGAACCGAACCACTCGATTTTATAACATCAAATGATTTAAAACCTAGTTTTCAATTTTTATTTCAGTTTTATCTGTTGGACACCTGAACCTTTTTATTGATATTCAATTAGACACATCTATGCGGTATAATTTATGACCCGATAGAATTTTTATAACTTTGTACGCAGATAATAAAAAAGTACTAAAATTTGATCGGGAATAGTTTCAAGGTTAACTTCATACCAGGCCAATAAAAATTTTAAGTACTGGGTAGGTATGAAATATGGAACATTTTGATGAATTTTCGGAGTTGTTACTCAATATTTTCAGTTACTGCGACGCATTCACACAATGTTTGAATGCGTCATATTATACGTTCAGAGTCATTCTACATTACTTCCCGAGAAAAATTCTCACCAATGAAGAACTGGTAAACGGTAAAAATACACGCGGAAAAGACCCTGGAATATAAAAACCCTGGAATAAAAACCCCTAGGAAAAAAAATCAAGAAAAAAAATCCACGCACTCAAACGTCTACGTAAGGTTAGTTCGTTCTTATTATTTTTATTCATGTTTTTTTAGGATTTTTTCCGTTATTTCGGGATTTTTATTTCCTAGATTTGAAGCACTTCCCACTGATTCATTATGATGAAAAACATGTATATAACTATTTATATTAGCAGAAATAGTAACATTTTTTTATTTAGTTGATTTACTAGTACTACCTTGTACTAGCAGCAAACATGATTCGAGAATATGTATCCAAGTCTGATCGAATAGGTTACGTGTTAATGTGCAATATATTTTTGGCAGAAAAGGTACACTTCCAATGGTGTATACAGGGTGTTCCAGAGCTTTTAGGCCAGTAGTTTATTAAGTTATTTGCAGAAAATCAAGTTTAAAAAAAATCCATATCGTATAAGACTATAAGCACTTTCATGCTGATTCGGCGACTTGAAGCAAGTGCTGGTCAACATTTTGAACAATTTCATCATTATTTCATTTTTTGTATTTTCATTTGCCATAGTTCTGCATGCCCTTCTAGCTACCATGATATATCATTAAATGAGAAATTACTATAAGACGGCATTGCATTGTCTTTGCCGTAAGGTTTTAATTTAGAGTGGATTCTTTTTGATTTCGAGATCTAGCTCCATAAAGATGTCTTGACGACTTGTAAACAACGAAATGGCCATCGGCAGATGATTGAACTGTCGGCATTAAATAGAAAACACTTTCTTAACTTAAGATTCTGTTTGAGTTCTTTTTGTGGCATTAGAAAGTTGATTTCGAAACTTGGATTGGTCAGAACGACAAAATTGTGGGCTGCCTGCCAATGAATAGATAAACATCTAACTTTGGATTCTATGGTTCATTTATGTAGTCATAACTGTAGATGACACAAGTTAGTTTTCGTTAAATATAATATTCAATACCCCTCGTGGTGTTAGCCAGGGGAGTACTTACTCAGTTGCTTTCTGTCAGGTATTTGCGACAAGTTTACGTACGTTGTAGGTGTATGTGGAAGTAAAAAGGGTAACATCGGTCGGCAACGACTATCGTTATTAAACGATCTCACCGAAGAACTCTGAGCTTCATGTGCAGATATCTGAAAGATATCTAAGATATTTCCATGCTCGGCATTGTGGATAATTTTGAATGAAAACAAGCGAATTGTAATAAAAACTTAAAATCATTTAATCTATATTTGCTAATTTTAACATGAATAAACATAGGTACTCATAGAGCCAAAATGAACAGAAGGAGGGAATACTGATTACAACAAATGTGCAATCAAGAATTAAAAATCATTTACATCGTACATCATTCGTACCCATATAATACACAGTTTCGGTTGGTTATACTACAGCCTTAAAGAAAATTCGTATATGGAATGATCTTGAAATAAGTAATAATTTTCAAATGAAGGGATATTGAAATGTTTTTATTTATTTCATCATTTTTTGAAAGACACAAACGGGAAAATATGAGATGAACAATTCGATCTGAAATAGTTTCTTCTCAGGGATTTTATGTGTGTAGAGGCTGATTTCCATTGGCTCTAATTCATTATCTTTGATCCAAATTCGAATTATTTATATATTTTTATTCCACTAGTGTATAGATGCTGCATAGTAATTAGCAAAGAATTGTGCCAACAATCCACCTTTCATATTTTGAATTTGGAATTGGAACTAGTAAAATATGCGATGCATCATGTATTGCTTACTTTTCATAATATTTTTGTGAATGAATGGCATATTATTGAGAGTGAAAATTGAGCCGGTCTCTCTCTCTCTCGGAACAAGAGAAGTAGCTGTATCAGGTAGATTTTTCATTGTTGTTGTTCAATGAAATTATCTATAGGTTATATACTAAAAGTGTTAAACCATTTCTTCCATTTATGTCTTCCATACTAAAAAACAAAGGGATAGACCCTAAGCGGATACGTTGTTGTGGAATAATTTACATAATTATCAATTGGGAATGGTAACGATTTCATGTAAAAAATGTCATAGAGTCAATCACAGAAAAGATAGATCTATTATATCTTATGAATGGGTAGGTATTTTCTCCTGAAAAAACAAATGTCAGGGTGGAATATTCGATAATACTTGATGGAATAGATCATTAACAGTTGGGATTGGAATAAAAACTTCCGCCATATTTTACAGAATAGGGGTTTTTTTAGTCAGTTTTTGACAGCAAACAGCTACTGTCCCTTGCAACCATTTGTAAGATACTCAAATTAAAACTTGTCATTTCAGCATCTTACTTCATGCGAAAAGCAGTATGAAGATTTTCAATAATTCTTAAAAATATCGGGAACTCCTGAGGACTGAAGTATAACCACCTAATTAAAATTCACGGTAAACGACGACATATCCCTAATAATTACAAAACATCGTCCGAACATCCCTTATAACTCTACACAACACTGAAAAGCGCCAAATAAATTAACAGGGTCCGCTATAGTACACTTTATATCACAATGTGTTTTCGTCCGACCATTCTCAGACGTGGATCGTGTCTTCGTCTTCGGAAGGGGACCTCCTGCCGCCCGTACCCGGAGATCCCGGATCCAAGGGTATGTCGGGACTGGGCGACCTCGGGGAAGGTCCGTCGTGACTTGGGCTGGAATAGTAACTGCTCAATGTGCTGAGGGAACTACTGGCCGCTAGGGAACCTGCAATGAAAAAACTCAATCATTGGCTTATTGAAACAAAACAAAATAGTTATTTATGATACAAGTGTTAAAAGTGGCATTTTATTGTTAGTGGAGAATTTGCGAAATGAGCGTTCGCGAGTGGAGCAACCCCACGAGCAAAATAAAATCACTTTTAACAAATGTATCATAACATTTTTTTGCACAGCAGTTACTGCTAGTGAGAAAAAAAAAAAGTTATGAGATCCATAAGGATTCGAACACACGATCTTTGGATTACAAAGACGCTCCAACTATAATGAACCTCAATGCACTTTATTTATGAATATCATTATTTGTCAGTGATGAAGGACATTCTACAGTTGGACTGAATACTACTTCGTTTGTAACTTCAAAAGGAATTAGCAATTGCACAAACGGCCAAATGCATGTGTGAACTTTTATAAATTACTCCTCTTGAGTAGGCGTTCTGATTATAATATCTGATTGAAGTGTTTCTATTACTTAGAGAGATCTATATTACTGAGTATCCATCATATTATCTGTCATTTTACTCTTAACACTAGTGTTAAAAATGTTTTTAACACTAGTGTTAAAAGTGATTTTGTGAAAACGTTAGTTTTTGGTTCATATGTCAACGAATTAAAAATGTCATTTTTAATGACAGTAGTACAAAAACAAAATTTTCTCCAAAATTCGTATTTAACAGCAAGTGTCATCAAGGGATACGTGTTTCGGATACAGCAGAATGCATCGTCAGCCTTATCAAAATATTCTACAAGGAAATTTTACTCTAATATATGAATTTTGTGAACCATGACTTACATGGAGGTACGAAAGAAAGTTATTATACAGTAATAACGTGCTTTTGTTCACTATAAATAAAAAATATTGTGGAATTGTGAAAGTTGGAAATATAATCGTAGTGAAAAGGCGAAGTGTTAGAATTCGCTGTTTTTAAACTCAACCTTCAATTAATTTCAACGACAGGGAATTTTTAATGGAATTTGTAGAGCCTTTGTTGATGCTTTTTATGGATCGATAATATACAGGGTGCTCCATTTGAAATAAGGGAGATTCTACATTTTTATTCACCATATGGGAAACGTTTTTATTATGCATTTCTCAGAAAATTGTATCCTCATAAAAGTTTGTACTTCGCGAAAAACTAGTATTTTACTTATGAAAATTCTGAATTTCGAAACGGTGTACAGGGAAGAATAAAAAATAGGAATTTTTATTATGAGTAATCTACCCTTATTTTTGATATTATTGAAGAAGTTTATTTAGAAATGTTGTTCAGAATTGCGGACAATATTCAGATTTGCCTAGCCTCATAAAGAGTACTAGTATATCATATGAACCTTAGGCGCCTTCCTCATATTTCTACGACGATTTTTAAATGCGAAATTTGGTACAATTTATCATTGGTACCAGAATATCGAATGTTGAAAATTATTTGAATTTTTACTAGTTTTTTCGTGCAAATTTGATATATCACTCTGTATGTATGTTCATAATAACTACCAGGATGATTTTATGGAAGGAAATTATTGAATAAATCAATTAACCATTGGTATAAACGATTAAATAATACAATTCTGCAACTTTACGATCACTTTAATCATAAAAATTGCATATTTGAATATAATTGATTTAAAATTCAATATTATGAAACACCTTTTACAATAGTAGGGTCAAGTAGCTCAGTGGTTGAGACTGAAGCGTTCAAAACCATTGACTGCTGGTCGGCTAGGTTCGAATCCTCAGCGACTAAGACTTCGTTAATCCTTGGCTCGCACAAGTTTCGATTTTTGAGGGCTGCCGTTCGTAAGGGGACGACAGCTGTTTAACGGAAAAAACAATTTTAACAAAAAAAAAACAATTTTAACAAATAACTCGCCAAATTCTTGATTTTGTTTCTGCAAAATATTGAAAACGTGTGAACTTTTTATGAAACAATTACATATTCTTTCAGTATGGAAAGCTGTAAATCGGAATATTTTTTGAACGCTTAGAATCAACCATTACCAATATAAGAACTATAGAATAAAAAGTAGGAAACCTTAAAATTATTTATTGATACTATGTTCAATGTTCACCAAGCATGGTTATTTGGAAAAAAAATAAATCTAAACAATCAAGAGATAAGTTAGAACACGGTAAAAAAAATTAAAAGATTGGCCCAAAAAATATTTGGAAAGACATATATATCTTTTTGGACCATTTTTTAACTAATTTCTTAATTGTCTTAAGTTTAATTTAATTTTTTTTTTACTATAATCATGTTTATTGGGCATTGGACATACCCATACTTGATTTTTATAAGTTTCGTACTTTTCAATCTACAATTATGTATAATTATTCTCCTGTCTATTACTTGTGTCAGGCTGAAGATGGATACTGCTGACTCCGAAACATTTACCACCCATTTTTTATACTTCCCGTCGAATTAAAGTTGTGAAGATGATTTTGTGACATTTATTTCCCATTCATAACTCTAGATATTTTGAATCCCGATAACTCTTAATGCTAAACTTAGTATTATTTCATGTTGTATTTTGCTCACCTACCTAAATGTGCACTGGGTCCTGGTATCCCGAGTCCTATTCCGGGGGGATAAAGTCGGTAGGGAAGGGGTTTCTGTAGGGTGGCTGCAGCTGCCGCCGCTGCCTGTCTGTAGTACATATCGGCCGCACTGGGGGCGGCTGGAGGGCCAGCTGTTTGAGGAGGATACCAACAACCATAGGCGGGAGCACCGTATAGCCTTTGGAACGCCGCATAATTACCAGCTTCCGCTAGAAGTTCTAGTCCAACGGCCGTTTGTCTTTTCCATTTCGTCCTGCAACAAAAAAAAAACAATTACATTCGAAGAATAGAAATAGTGACAAGAAAAGTTACATAGATATCTGGAGACACTTCCAACTGAATTCTAGGGAAATATTACTAAAACAGACATTCAAGTATCAATGATATGAAATTTGCAATTATTTTATTAAAAGTGAGCTGTGCTTTTCAATATTCGAATTCCATTAGCATCTATGGTTCTACTTCCGGTCTCTCACAATGTACTCTTCAGTTTCAACAACAGATTTTTTGCTGATTTACCAACATTCCTATCAACTAAGCATCTTTTCATCTAAGTGGATGGCGGTTAGAGTTCAGCATATATCAAAAAGAGAGAAAACACTCTTAAGTAACTACATACCCGAAAAGAACTAGGGATTCAACCCATAGATCCTGCAGTAGATGTACATGTCTATAGAGAGACCATCCATCCCTTACGGGGTAGTGGTCTGTGGCAGAAGAATAAAGCTAGATAGTATAAAGGCAAATCTATCGAAAATACACAGAGTTTTCATAACAGGTTTAATGAGAACGTGCCCAACGGCCACTATGGAGGTTCTAAGCCTTACACCCCTCCATATAGCAGTGGAGAGTATGGCGATAAGGACAACATACAGAATGACTGGAGAGGGAACCACCAAACGCAAGTTTCTACTTCTTCTTGGAAATCACCAAACCTGGGATATGCCCCAAAATGAGAAGATAAAAAAGTTTAGCTTTGTGGAAAATTTCAACACAAACTAAATAGCAAAAGTGAATGGGACAAAGACACCATGCCAAGACTCAAAAGAAGTGCCATTGAAGGGTACATAGATGGATCCAGAACAACATAAGGAACTGGTACTAAATATTCTGAAAATGTAGGCAAATCATCATATCATCTTACCAAGCAGCCATTGATGCTCTGAACTCTCATGTACTCAACTTCAAGATGGTATGAGAGTGCCTAGAAAAAATAAATGAATTAGGAATAAACAACACTGGTACCTACTATGGGTTCCGGAAAGCATATTCTCAAATGCTACTGTATTTTGAGTGTTGTTTTCAGTGAGTTTTAGTAAAACGCAAAGAGCAAGTTTTGGTTGCGTTTTCTCACACATGACGTGATCTGAACTTGAATTCTGCCTTTGTATAGGTTTAGTTCTTATTTGTTAATGTATTCAATGTATTTTGTTTTTACAAACCTGTTAATAAAATCCAGTATTATTATTATTATATGTACAGATGCTACTGTATGTCGATACCATTGGTCTGTTTGGGATTGATAAGTCTTGAAAGCATATGCAACTTGAATAACACTCAGGATAACACAGGATAATACTTGTATCAAAAAAAGCTCATTAATAGTTTGCCCTTCTTTCCCAAAGCAGATCCGATGGTTCTCCGTTAAAAAAGGCTCGTCATTGTCTTGCCCTTCTTTCTCAAAGCAGGTGAGGTATGGTGTCGAAATACAGTATCATCTGTAAATATGCTTCAGGGACACACTGGAGTGGAGGGTAATGAAATAGCAGACGTACTGAAAAGAAAAGGTACTGAAACAGCATTTCTGGGACCTGAACAGACCAAGATACTACTGGGAAACTATAACCAGAAGAGATCAAAATGACCAGCAAGAGTAAAAACAAGCTTAGATTGCTAACGGCAGTCCTAACAGGGCAATGCCGGTTGAGAAGAAACTTGGATAAGTCGAGGAGGAAGATGACGAAACTTCTATCCACACAAATACGAGTATCAGTGGAGTCGAAACACAAATTATTGTCGAAAACAAATGATTATTTAAAAATTTATTGAATACATAAAAAAAATTGTTAAAATTGTTTTTTTTTTCGTTAACCAGCTGTCGTCCCCTTACGAACGGCAGCCCTCAAAAGTCGAAACTTGTGCGAGCCAAGGATTAACGAGGTCTTACCTTTTAACGTGCGATTCCTAGCATCAGATAAAAATCTGTAGTAGTCGCCAAGGATTCGAACCTAGCCGACCCGCAGTCAGTGGTTTCGAACGCGAAAGTCTCAACCACTGAGCTACATGGCCAAGATACCCTATATTAGACTACAAGCCCATAAAACAATTTTAGGGGAGTTATGCCGTACAAGAATATTCTGTCGGAAAAGCACATCTTCAGTTGAAAAATTATTATTATTATTATAATTATTATTATTATTATTAGTACCTAAAGTTATTCTTTCATATAGCAGCAGCATCGTTCTGAATACCTATCCTACATGTTTTTTTTTTATTTTATTTAATTTTTTTATGTCACAAATGCCCAAAATTAATCTTAAGTTCCAGGTACGAGGAGTGGGTATTTTACAATGTTCAAATTATTGAAAATCAATGTCAGAAATCGTTGAGAAATAAGTGGAGGCTGATCAATTCAATTTATTTGGTTGAAGTTAAAATATTCATATATTCAGTAATAAAGGCGTATATAAACACCGTTAAACGCTTTTTAGTGATTAAGCGGCATTTTCGTCAATTATTATTGAATTGCGTGTCGTCGTTTTCTTGTTTGATGATTCACCAACAGTAAATGCTTCAAGATTCGTATAATTATTTTTGGTTAATTATCACGTCAAATTTCAAATGTGCTTGGTATTTAGAAAAAAAAATCACTATTAGATGAAATGTGAAATAATGGAAAATGTATTAAAGGAATAATTTACAAAGAAGATTGAATCAAATAATTTAAGTGAGCTTTCTTGCTGGATTAGTCTGCATTGCATCATTTGCATTAAAGGGGAGATCTTGTAATAAGTCTTGGATATCGTTCAAAATGTGTATGTTTTCTTAGATTTAGATGTAGGCTATCAACTTCACTCCAAGCTTATATATTATCTACATTTTTTATAGAATTCAGTATATCCAGATCATCATCACAAAATAGCTTCATACAATTTATTTGAGTACTTGGATAATTAATGAATAATAAGAACATCAACGGACCCAAGTTCGATCCTTGAGGAACACCAGATTCAAAATCATAGCTTATTGATGTTTTGTAAATAGGTTTGGAAATAATTCACGAAAAAATGTTTGATGGGAGAAAAATTTATATTTACAAAGATTTGCGTATTACGATATATTATTAACATAAAAACCGAAAAAAGCCATTTAATTTCTCTTATATTTTCTTCGTACGCATTCTCAATGAGAAACTTGCCTTCATAGAAAATTGTTCTGCCGTTAAATCATCGGAATATCTCAAAAATTTATTTATAGAGGAATATGAGTTTAAATTAGAAACTTTTCTCCACGACCATCGCAGAATTTACCAATTTTGAAATTAAATTTGATGCCATTTGAAAATAAAAAGTGAGGAGTAGCTACCACAGGGTTTACAAATGAAATTTATTTTATTATACGTCATTAGGAAGGTACTTTAATGCCATTCAAAGCAGTTTTTCAATTTTTTAATTATCTTGTAAAATAAGCCAGATATTGACTGTATACGATAACTTGGGACACCCGGTAGATTACCAATTGAGATCAAGAACTCCAGAAATATCATACAATTAAAAAATCTATTAAAAAAGTACATGCTTGCACGAAGAAATAAACTCAATTAATATCAATTTTCAGTACGTGATATACTCAAGGACTCCTTTACTTTGAAATTACCAAGGACTATTCTGTGTATATCTGGATTTTTTAAATTATTTCTATTTTCTGTTTTTAATTTTTTTACTTTAAATTATCTAGCTGAAATTTATAGAATATTAATTGTTTGAAATGTTCATAAACAGTCTTTATACCAGTTGTACGTAACTGTCTGACTGTTTTATGATATTCATTCTAGAAATATTATTTTACTACTGAATGATTTTTTATACTTTGATGTACTTCATTGATACAGTTCTTAGAAACTTATTTTTCTTGAAAGGAATGTGGAAAATGGTCACTTAGACACTAGCGATGATCGTTGTTTTTATTTGAATTGTCATTTCATCGAATTATAACGCAGTGTATGTCGCGTATAAAAGCCACAGAGAGTCACAATGTCGCGAGTTCAGACCAAATTTTTATAATTGATGAAAACTTTATCAAGTGTACTTTATATAATATTTTCATGTATATTTTTTAAGTAAAAGAATAGTTTGGGTCAACCCATCGTGAGTTATTTCTTATCAATTCAATTAAAAAATTAATGGACATCTAAACGTAAATCTGAAAAAAATGTGTAGTGAAATGATTGAACATCCACAGTTCTTTAAATTTCTTGAATTCTCTATAATGACTGATAGCCTCATCATTTGAGATGAGTGAATAATTTGTTTGAAGTTTCTACCGATATTGTTTACCTGCGATTAGGTGATTAAAGGTCCTCGTATCGCCTCCCATCCTGTATCAGCACAAATCCCAAATTATACTAATGACCAGACGGCTTTCGGCAAATTTCCGAAAAACAAAGTGATGTGGCAGTCAGCCGAGAGACACTTTACCGCGATGATGTGGCACTTTTGAAAACCCATACTTTTTTTCGTATTATTGATTTAGGAAAATTAAAAACCACTTTTACCAAATTACTGTGTTCGAAACTAATACCCGATGATGCCGAGTCATTATTTAAACTCGAATTAGTTCGGAAAATTAAGTTTTGGCGTCAAGAATAAATACCGTCTACAAAAAAATTTCACAGTTGTCGATATGGTTTGTTACCTAAGTAAACGAGACAGTCACAGTATGGGAATCCTTTTAATCCGTTTAAAATTGAACGTTTCTAGGATTCGGGTCCTTTTGAACAAGTGATGATTGCCGTTCAGAAGAATTTAATAGATAAATGGATAGTTTCAGATGAATAACAAAGACTTCATGAATGGTTTCAGTTTACGAGTTCAAGTGCATTCAATTTTTCAGCGTGTTGAGTACAAAATTCATTTATGTTGTGGATTCTGTTCAGGAGAATTACATTTAGGACAAGAAGGTGAAAATATTCTAACCCATAACGGAAAATTAATGAATTTAGTATAACGTCCGACAGTGGGAAAATAGGTACATTACATGATTTTTTTGTAACTTTTTTTTAAATTTTTTTCCGGATTAGGAATAGCCCTTAGAAACACATCTTAAAAATCAAATACTTGCACCACCTACCTAATTAAATGGGGTAGTAGTGTCTATCATGTAGATACGCACTATTGAAATTTCAGAGAAGTCCGAGATAATTTATAAAAAAAATTTGTTTGCCAACCTTCGAAACGGCGCCACTGAATAAACTGACTATATTTTGTCCGTCTTAAAAGGAACTCTCATTTTTATTTCATCGCCGCTACGATGTATGTTTGTTAATTGATTGTTTAAAAGGCATTGATAGCTCAGATCGAATGTGATTTGTGCTCAAAAGAACATTGCGTTCTTGTATACGGATGAAACGACCCTATTGCATTGGGAGTTTGAAAAAGACTTTGGTATAATTTAAAACGTTTTTACCTACGGCCACTGCAGAAAATAGGCAAAAAAATACAAAATGATATATCTCGGAAACGGCTCAATCGCTTTGTGAGAAATTTTGTATGTAGATAGGGTTTTGCTTTTTGAGTTTATCTATATAGGAAAAACTTTTTTGGAAAAACACGATTTTACTGATAATAATAATGATAATTTTTAGATCTCGAAAACAACTTAACGATTTGGATCAAATTTCGTATTTAGATAAGGCATAACTACTTAAGTTCATCTATTTTAGCGCGTCCGACTAGAGATTGGGAAGCCGGGTTCAATCCCCGCCTGGTCCACACTTTTATTTCAGTTTTTCAACTTTTCATTTTCATCTCTGAATTGCCGCTAAACTTTCCCTTTCATATTATTTACGGACATTATATTTAGCGAAGTGGTCGAGGTGTTTGAGCATTTGCTCCCAACCAGGCGGCCCCGGGTTCGATCTCCACCGCCATCACGGAGCTAAAGTGGTTCGGATTCCACTTTTTAAGCCCGGGTCTCCCTTGCTCGCACAAGCTCTGCTTCTGAGGGGTTTTCTCCGAAAACCTGGGAGATTCGTAATAACAAAATAACAAAAATTCAAAATAATGTTAAAAATGGACGTTTGGAACCTTTGGCGTGAATACAACTCAAGAAATAGAAGATATCCAAAACACCAAAACTACGTCACTTTCACTATACGCTTGCTAGTAAGCGTACAGCTCTTGAGAATACTAACTTCGTTAGCGAAACGCGTGTCGAGTGAAAGTGACGTAGTTTTGGTGTTTTGGGAATCTTCTATTTTTCGAATTAAATAATGTTAATTTTCCTCGATCTCTATCTTTGGGGGTAATCTCAAAATGATGACAAAGGTTATCAAACTCCATTTTTTGGCAAGGGTTCAAAATATGAAAAATGAATTTTCATTTTACTTCATGAAACGTTCACGTTGCTGATTTAGTCATATCGAAATAAATGAAAAACATTGAATTACGACAATCATAAATAGTTTCGGTATATTTTCGTGAACAACCGACTTTTTCGTTAAACTGTTCATTACAGTGCGAGTTCTCACCCTCTACCCTCATAGTACGCATGGATTAGAGAGAAGAGAGAGCGCCCCGCCCACTCTATTACATAATGACTGTCACTTTCCACGCTAATCTCCTTATAATAACGCTGCGTCTGTCGGTAACGCGGTTCCGAGCCGCAACGGCGTCGACAATATGCCAGTTTTTCACTTTTGTTCTCGCCAGACTGCTACGTCCGTTTTACGGTTACGTTGGTAGGCATGGATTAAAAAGACGCAAAATTGGATGAAATGAATGAACAATACGTTATAGGTGGAAGAGGTAGAAGACCGAATAATTTCAGTTCTTTTTTGTTTAAAGGACAGGGCACAAAACCCTATGAAAATGGCTTTCAGCATAAACTGATAATTTTTTCAAATTCTGTTCGGTTCGAGACTATTAACAAGTTTGACAAGTAAGAAGAGGGTATGATTAGAAGAATCGCTAGGAGACGGCAAAGTTAAATAATTCAAAATGCATTGTTATGGCATATTCCAAGTTGCTTGTGCGCGTAACTAAGTTACCGAATAAACAGACAACAATAATATTCAAAAAGTCTCATAACCTGAAAATTGATAAAAATGAAGCTGAAGGCATACTTATCAAAGTCAAAGTCATTATTACCCTAGGCATGCAAATAACACTGTTTAAATTCCATTGTCAAGATAAATTAGTAAACGAGTGATATAGGCCATTTACCTGTTTTGTTGCTAAGCATGTATGGACTATTTATAGTGTCGGCAGCGGGAAAAATATTTTATAAGTATCTTATAATGCCGAATTAAGGGGTAGTTTTGTGTTTATAAAAAAATGTTTTTATAACATTGTCGTATAATTGTTTGTACAACTCGCATTATGAAATTGAAGCTTGGTTTTGGCTTTAAAAAGTTTAAAAACGCTTTTAACGCTTAAACGCTCAAACTTTATAATGATTATATTGTTTTTGTATAATACCTTTAAGTTCTGCGTTAAAAAACTGTTTTGTAACGGTTATAAAAGCTTTATGGGGTGATGAATAAAACTATTTTTCAGGACAAAGACCATTGCTTTTGTTTTTCTAGAGGACTCTGGCCAGACAGCGTTATATCATTCTCATAAAACATTTTTGTTTACATAAATATAGTTATTCTTGAACTAGTTTTAACCCGCTCTGCAAGATCCCTAAGAAATAGAATTATAATGTTGGAAATGGTTTGATAGGCTGTATAAATAATCTGAAAGCCATACTTATAAAATAGTTTTTAACTATCACATAAAGACATTTTATTGATAAGATATATAATCAGTTATAATCTCTGTCTTGAAGAACCAAAACTTTTATAATTTGGGTATTTCTTGGTTGTATACATACTGTATTAGAGCTGTAAAGGCGTTATAGGATATTTGTAGTTTAATTAGATATGTTGTACTTATATCAGTTTGTAAAACTCTTGAAGGATGTACATGATGTACTTGATTACTTGTACTTCGGACTTCCATCGTCTTAATGGTTGAAAGATTTCTACTTCTTTTATTTTTTCACTACCTTTCAATTGCTTGAATCTGCAATCGTCTTCAGTTGAATACTGTATTCACCCAAAGAAAGTGAAAAAAAAATCGTATAGGTTAGCTTGATAATATTCTCCTGTTCTTCTGTTGGGTTCATTGGAACTTAATTCTGATTTTAGTTTGAAAATATGAATAGGACATTCATAAAATCTGTTGTGGAATCATCTGCGACTGAAAGAAAAACTTTAGTCGCCATTTTCCATGTTCAAGATAACCTCTTGGGAGGTATTCATGTTGAAAAGGGGAAAATGAAAAATGTGATTTATTAATAAATCACATTTTTCATTTTTCAATTTTCATGGAGAATGTTCCCCTTTTCAACATTAATTCTGATATTATCTCTTCTAATTTTATATCAGAAAAAAACGCTAGGACGGGTCGATTTTTATGATAATCATAATATACTATGACAAACACCACCAAAAAACTTCAGTACAACAACCAACAAAATCCATCAAATTGTTACCAGGTACGTATTCGAACTCTTTCTCGCATAATAATCAATTAATTATAAATTGCAGGTAAAAAAATAGAATGGATTTGAATGAGAATACACTAATAATGTAGATACGTAAATTATAACATATAAATTATCTTTGAGGGTAGTGACTGTTAAACTAATAAATTGAACAAATTCAAAGATAAGGACGACTTTGATGAGAGGCAAGAAAGAAAATCTAAACACGAGTGCATGCAGGTGGCAACTCCAACCAAATAAAAGTGAAATCTGCTGTTTGATACAGGATAAACATGCCCGAGTGCCTTCCTTGAGGAACGTGGTACAAATGCCTATCAGATGTAGATCAATCTTCTTCGTAGTATCAGCCATGGAAGTAGTTGTTTGAAATCTATCTAAACTTTTTTTGTGAAATATTTGAAAATAAATTAAATCAGGAGATCGAAATACGCCAACTGAATCATTGTTTCAATGGAAACACAGTTCAACAAAAAAAAATGCAGCATGCATGGATTGAATAGAAATCATGTGTGAAATTTTATTCATTTGAACACTGATTCAACATGAACCGAATAGATAGGTAAACTCTACGAAATTCCAAAATAATGCAATGTTTCATACAAAATGCAATTATTTTCTTGGGACGGTAGCCTTTGATTCAGGAATTGACCATATTCACCGTCGCCATATTGTCATGCGACAATACCAACTATCCATTGTTACCAACGGTTAAAAATATAATGTATCTGTAACAAAACCGCGAAAATCAAAAATGTTTTATTTGGTGCATATTTCATGTGCTTATTTTGTGAGTTTCTGAAAAATGTAACTGAAGAGAAAATCTAAGATAAATGGGTAGATATATCACTATCGGTATCAGCTTTCACCTGAGCTGCAATAATGACAACGTTGGCACTATAAACTGAGTAAAACATTTTGAACTACATATATACATGCGGTAAACAAAAAGATGCAATTTTTGACACTGCCTTTTGTAAATTTCTCTTTTTACCTATTTCAAGCTATCATTTTCTTTTGATGTGTTTGGAAATTTCGAAAAGTTTTTGTCCACAGACCCTTAGTTTTCATCTAAAAATGAAATCAACTTGATACTAAACTCACTCCCACTCTACTAAACAATTTTTGTAAACTGTACTGCCTAAATAAATATCATTTTAAAATTTCATTGACGTTATTAGTAATTTTGGTTATTTTTAGTTGAAAACCCTGCTGGGTAAGTTGGTATTGTCACATGACAATATGGCGACGGTGAATAAGGTCAATTGATTTTTTCTTGATCAAATGTATTCCCATATCCAGTTTGAAGTTTCAGAATATTGAATAAAAATCCAAAATTCATGTGTGGAAACCACTTAACGGCCTGAGGATTTATAATTGAGGTCAAATTAGAATACCAATTTTAGCGGTATACGGTAGCTTCAAAGGTAAAGTAGTCGGTTGGATGATTGAAATTTCCACTAATTCTATGAAAACCCCTAACAAGAACCGGAAGATACAGAAACGTTTAGATGCATTGTAGAAAGCCACTCAGTTAATTATTTGAAACCGCAAATGGAACATCTTGTGAACGTAAAAATTTGGTAGCCATAATACTGGGACCAACACGCAAACATCAATTATTGATGTTTAGTTGTTGTCACAGTGGCGTAACATATGGTATGGTATAGTATAATAATTCTATTGAAATGCGCATATGGATATATACAAAATGTGTGAGGTGAAGGGGTACAATATTATTCGTTCTCATTGTGCGATACCATATAGATGTCCAAAAATCCATTTAATATGTTGGTGTTAGTTAAAACCTTTAAATTTACCCACATATTGAAAAGCAGAGCATTCACATTTTAAATTAATGCTAACTTAGTCAGTTTCTCTTTATATATGACCTATTACCGAAAATAAAATGGTGTACTGAAATATCACGTGAAAGAACACCTGTGAAGTTGCAGGCAACCGGTGATGATTTTTACCAAGATTTTGTTTGCCAACGCGCTACTGTATCAAACGCTAATGTTTCGACTCTCAAAGATCTCTAGATATTCAAAAAGGTATTGTTGCCTATGGATCGAATGTAACTTGTGAGCAAAAGAACAATGTGCCCGTGTACATGGCAAATTTATCCAATAGTTTTGTAATTTCGTATTGGGAGTCATGCTAAAACTTCATTGGAAATTACCAACTTACCAACTTCAGCCCTACGTTTCATGAAAGAAAAGAAAACGGCGGATACTGACTGTCCATGTCCAGGAGCGGCGCTTTCCTACACATACAAAAGAACATTTTTTGGCCAAATTTCTGTACTTCAGTCAGTTTTCAATTTCTATTCTTGAGGAGAGCACACTGTTTACTTTTCTGTGATTGATCCTAGTTCACCATGAATATGGCACGATATAAGACTCGTTGAATAGGAAGAAAAGTTTTGATTTTCGATTTTTAAACAAATTGAAATTGTTATGTTCATATTCAAATTCGGTCTGAAGGGGAGTTTTTGCTGACTGTCTACAAAATGAGGATTCAAAGAACGAGAAGATATATCCTAATTTTTTTAATTTTTCGTTTTTTTGACAAGATAATCCATAATATTCGTGGGAGTATTTCGTGTGACAGCAAATAAACGCAATGAAGTTGTAAAGTGAACATCTTGCCAAAGACAATAGAAAAATAATACAATAACTCTACAATGTTCAAACGTAGTGGAGAGAGAAAGTGGGATACAAAGCCGTAAGTTGAATAAAATTGTTTCGAATATTAAATTCATGTAGTTAAGGTATATACATTTGATTGATATACATTTTTTACCGATGGACCTATTCATCGTTCTCAAAATATTTTCAGACACATTCGAAATATCTGGGAAACTCATACTTAATTATGAAATATCTTTTTTCATACGAAAAATTAAATTCCATTTGTACATAAAAGCAAAGTATAATTATTTAATTGGCTAGAAAAGTGAGATGTGAAATTTTGGTTTAAATATCTATAGAACAAAAATCACCTACCAAACGGAATGTCATGATTACATATCTACTGATTTTAATTTAAGGTCTTGCATCAAAAAGAAAAACCCTGAGAAACTATCAACTAGGTCTATACCTTGGAAATTATCGGACACACTTTGCTCACGATCTCGCTTTTAACTCTGGAACACCACAAAGAAATTAAGGATTTGTTTCGTTTTTAGAAGTATTTGTATGAAGTAGTCAACGATAGTCAAATTTAACAAGTTTTATTGCAATGTTGATAACTCTTGAATCAACAAACTATTCTCATTATTTTCTCCTTTACTTATTCCACCCTTAGTTCTCACACTGTTCTCTGAATGAACAGAGTTTTCCATTCACTGCAAAAAATGGAACCATCAATTTCAAAACAGTAATCAAAAATATCTGCTATCAACCGCCTCCCTCCTGCAAAATCAACATCATAGAGGCGATAACCTAGTCGAACGTTGAAATTTTCACCAACTCTGACAATATAACGACACCCTTTCAATTTCCTTCGTAACGCCGCTGTAGCGAAAAACACGCAAACATTAACAGGCACTTTGCGGCGAACCGTTGCACCCTATTGTGCACCCTTTCGGAACCCCACTTGAAATAAATTATACTTCTAAATATGTGTCCATAAATCAAAACTTTCCTCTAATGATTTTATAGTTCCCATTCAAAATGCAAATACATTGCGATGCTTCGGCCGAAATTTGGCATGTCATAATTCTTGTAAAACGCCTCAATGGCTTTCATGGCAGGTATTTGGTATTTTGGTGGTTTTGCTGTTTGTGCACAAGTCGATTTTATTGGCTTGGGTTTGCTTGTTGTCACGGTTGATATCGGCAAAGTTTTTTGGAAACTTGAATTCTGAGAATTGGTATCTGCATTTATCCAACAAACTATGGAATGTGGGTTGTATCCTAATTCGAAAAGACGGGATGTGTCTTGAAAATAATGACAGAAAGTTATTTCTAATGGATAAATTAAATGTAAAAAATCTTTTTAAAGAGATGCTTTTATTTTTAAATTATTGAACCGAAAAGTAGAAAATAATATTTAAACAAAAAACTTTTATAAATTTGAATATTTTCTTGAAAGCTTGAGGATTAATTTCAAGTGTAATAACATTTCAGAATTTTTTTGTTTTCATACAATAAATATTATTCTTTTATTCTCATATCAATAATTTATAAATAAAATAATAATTTGCTGTTGCATTGTCAACAAATGGTAAGGTACAGCTTGCTCACTATTTTTCATAATGAATAAGGTCGAAAATGGAATGTATCTGTAATTTCAAAACTACTGAATTTGGAATTTAAGAAATATTTCTATACAGGGTGAAATCTAACCTTTTGCACTACTGTGAAGGACGGGTGTATAATGCCATTTTATAACGAATTTCAGGTGGGAAAAATTCTAAAAAAATTTGTAGAAAGTTTAAATTTTGTTGGAAAATTCGTCGAAATTTTGGGAACCACTGTCCGCCGAACGTCGGCTGACCGGAGCATGGCCGCAATAATACTGGAACTACTGGATAGAAGAAACTGTGTAATTTCGAACAGCAGTTTCAAAGATTTTTCGAATTTTTCAACCAAATTTAAAATTTCCACAATTTTGTTTCGAATTTTTCACACCTGACATTTGTTATAAAATGGCATAATACACCTGTCCTTCACGGGACTGCAAGAGGTTAGATTACACCCTGTATACATACCTATTTATTAATGCCAGCAGATAAAGTTCTGTATGTAATTCGGATCATAAACGATCAATATGGTGCACGCCTTATTTATAATATTCACGGCTAGATGCTAACATTATCGTCATTATGATCCTTATAAAATAAATATCTATCATAACACTTGTTACAAAATATTTTATCATACAATCATTGATCCAGTACGATTGGGTTTTGAGACGAGGATCGAGGACGAAAAAAAAAATTGTTTACCGAAATTTCAGGGGTGGAACATATTTTTTTTTCGTTTAAAAATAAATGAATAGATTTTTGCTGTAATCTTGGAAAGTATATGATTTATAGAAAAAACCACTCAACGAGGTGGAAGACAATTCAATTCTCCACAAAAATGAATGCCAGTAATTTTTTATGAAATGCGCTCGTTTTCTCAGAAAACGTGATTGAACGCCGACATCAAATTTCTGGTTCACGCTTACCGCCGCTGGAAGTTCGGGCGGAGTCGAGGTCATTACTCTGCTATAAATGATCGGAGAAGGAAAAAGAAAAACTTCATATCGTTTCGGAAGATTCCTACCTTCTTATGCAAATTTAATATGCGAGTATTTGAGTACCTGAAATGTGTTTTGTCGCACTTCACGGAGTTGTTTGCGGATGATCCGAAAATCATGAATGATTTAGTAAATATGGAATTATTATACTGAAGCAGCAACCCATACCCTCTTTGGAGTATATGCAACAATTTTAGAGTAGTGTGACAGGCCCTACTTATACATGCCAAAAAAAACTTTGTTTTACTCCAGCCTCATTTTCAACTAACCCATAAAACCGGCAATCTCTTGAGTAATTGTTCAAAATAATTAGCTTATTCATAACCTGCATATATATATATTCAATAACACTATCGTGAAGTGCAAACCTCAAGCTTGAAATCACATACTTAATATTTTATGTAGGATGTGTATGAGCGACTATTTTCAAAATTTACTGAGGAAATTGCCGGAATTATGGGTGAGTTTAAAACTGAGGCAGGAGTAAAACCCAGTTTTTTCAGTGGCATGTATACGTGAGACTGATTCCTGCGTCAGTAAATTATTTCATATCAACTAAAATATACATGACTTTCGGATCCTCCGTAAATATCATAGAAGGGTTATGTTAAGTGGGATAAAAAACATTTTAGGGTACTCAGATACTCACATATTATATTTGCATGAGGAAGTAGAAGTCTTCAGGAACGATCTACCCTTTTTCTTTTCCTTTTGCTATAATTTTTAGCAAAGTTATGACAAATCTAATTTTCGGCCCTGCCCGAAATGGCAGTGGCGGAGTAATGAAATTACTGAATATATTTCTTGTGGAGAATTGAATCATCTTTATTCACCTTGTTTAAATTGTTCCTTGATAAATCTTATACTTTCCGAAATAACAGCAAAAAAAATTATAATTTTTTTAAATAAAGAAACATTTTTTAGGTTCCACCCCTGATTTTTTGGTAACTAATTATTTTTCTAACAATACATGATGTCAAGAAGTCATGTGCCGAGTTTCAAAGTGCTATACGATTCATTCTTCACTTATGGCTTACATTTGTCTGTGGTTACTGTACTACATAAAAAATGACATATTTTCAAATTTATACCCTTTTACTCCAAACAGTTCATGGGGGAAGGTTCTGAATATTTTTACACGATGACATTGACTACATAATCAGACATTTGAGGCACTTTTACTTTGACTTTTGGTCTCACAAAATTGTGTTACAGAAACTGAACGAAGCCAATTCCAACAGATTTCTGATCAGGCTGTTATTCAATACATGTCTTCTTAATGAATCTCGCATCAATTTTTGTTATAGAGAATTAATGAATATGAAATATTTTTAATAATTGCCTTTTCCGCATTCAGAAATAACTCCTAGAATAGTATTTTTACTTTTCTTCGAGGGGTGTATCATTAATCTTTCCACCGGCTATAAGTACCGACCGAGACTAAAAACTCCGGGTTGAGACTGTTATCAACGGAAAACGCCACATTGTTTTAACGTTGAATAAATTAGAAATTGCATGGTGTCGGTGAAACAGGCTTCAGGTTCTTAGAACAATTTGCCAGCACTTAAGGGTAGTTTAACATACATTATTAAAGGTAGATAAGGCCGGTTCTTAAACACTTCCGACAGCCGCTTTCAATTGCACCAAGTTGCGGCTAATGTTGCGACCCAGACTGCTGCAAAACACGCCATTGCAATTGCTTTTTTGTCGACGTCGCATATACAAGAATAACGTTAGTACATTCGTTGATTGCATCTTGATTATTAGGTATATCTTTCAATCACGACTGGTTAATATTTTGAACTTATTTTACTTTTCTGCAGAACTATAATGGAAGAAACGAAACAATAGTTATTTAATGTATATTTATTATACAGTGCACCTGTTTTGCGTAAGTGAATCCTAAGTCAAGTGGGTAACAATGTGTTTAGACTTTTGTTCCTGAGAACAGACGAAAATGCAAGAGTAGTTTCAAATCTTTACTACCCACAGGAATAATGTATTATTAAGAAATATAGGTATACAGAATTAATAACATAAAGTATGTTAAACAGAACTGGTCCTTATAATAGTTATTTAAGTACCAAGGAATGTAAAGACGTGTTAACATTCGAGGTAGGCGAGTACGAGCCGAGGCAAAGCCGAGGCTTGTCGCTTGCCAAGGATGTTAACAGTCGATACATTCCGTGTTACTTATTACGTTTTTCCCGCTGCTTGTTGATATTTCTCAAAATTTGCCTGGATTAATGTTTGTTTTCTTTCCCTTCCTTCATGATTTATCGGTCCGCTATTTCATTCTAAGTTGCTTGTGCGCATTACTAAGTTACCGAATAAACAAATAACAGTAATATTCAAAAAGTCTCATAACCTAAAAATTGATATAAATAAAGCTGAAGGTATTACTGGTCAAAGTCAAAGTTATTATTACCCTGGGCATGTAAATGACACTATTTACATTCCGTTGTCAAGATGAATTAGTAAACTAATGATATAGGCCATTTACCTGTTTTGTTGCTAAGCATGTATGGACTATCTACAGTGTCGGCAGCGGGAAAAAAATGTTAACAAATTCAGGCTCTCTATTTGTCAGTTATTGATGTGTCTGCGTGTGGGAGTAATGCGGCATTGGAGTTATCCTTTTGCCACATTGATATGTTGAATGTACATTTATTACATTTTAAAATTGTACTACCATCTTTAGACATGACATTGCTAATTCCATTCCATTTTTTTAATTTTCAGTAATAATGGTTTTTGCTGGAAAGCTGCTAACTGCAGTATCATTAATTTGAACAGAAAAACGCAAATCCGAATTACCTTCCCCTCCTGCAAGAATTCTACGTGATATTTCCTTTTTTCTCGAAGTGAAATTTCCAATGTAGTGCTCTGATACATAGTGAGACTCCCTACGTAAGCCTTAAGTAACTTGATGAACCCCAGAATATTAGACCATATTGAAGACTGTACCAAGCCATAATAAATAAATTTCGATACTGGAAATTTTTTTTAATGTAGCAGTAAATACCCAGCTTGTCAGCCGCAACCTGTGCAGAAGAATGTGCGGGAAAAACTGGGGGCTACAACAGAAAATTATCATATGGCTAGGTAACCCATGATAGCATATGGTTAAGGCTGGGGTGATCTAAAGGCAAGCCTGCCTGGCAGCCACGGGAGCTATCAGGACAACCACATCATCCTACTTCATACAAGCCAGGTCAGATTGACCAGAGGGCAAGAGCCAATAAGCAGACTGCACAGTAAGACGTTGAAAGCGGAAGTTGCAGCAATACATCATCACTGCGAAGGAGAGTTTCTGAGGCAAGAGTTTGAGGAAGAGACCAGTTTGGAATTGCTTGGAAACCCTAAAAGACTTGGGCAGTCGAAGCCAGCTATCCTTAGCCTGGGTACCAGGCTAAACATGTTTCAAGGGAACGAAGAGACAGGGCAGAATCATTGGCCTGAGAACCTTCTTGTCATATAGCGAAAGCGCTGCAAAAAACAATGGAACAAGGCGCCAGGAATGAGACAGACCAAAGAGTTCATTAAAGAACCATTGTCAAAATTCACGGAGTAAGCGAGAACAGGCAAACAACCAGGATCCTGGTTGGGCTCCTAATTGGAAAATGTAGATTCAACAAATACATGAACAACATCGGATTGGCAGACACGATAATTGACAAAACCTACATACTGTCTAGGTTCTGCCAAGAAGATTGGGAAACCTCAGCACACATACTGTGATACTGTGAATGTCAGACTAGTTTGAGGTTTTCGACGATAGGGGAAAAACCACAACCGTTCCAAAATATAGAGGACCTGAGCCCCAAGGAGTCTAGTAATGAGGACGGGCTCAGACAAGGATCTCTAATATAACACGAGGGCATATATAATAGATTTGCGATGGAGAGGCTCCTAGAAGTACATAAGCCTCTTATTATTATTCCAATCTGTCTGGCTTAGCAGTTAGTCCATTCATATGGGCCTCCCATCAGGCAAGCTTGGGTTCTAACGGGAATATAACGTCTTATTAAATTCGAATATTTACAATTCACTAGAAATTATCCAAAGAAAGTGTTTGGTATAGTATCATCTGAAAAAATTACAAAGTCACAAGCCCAACAATACTCTCTAGACCAGTTGAAAATTGTATGATTGAATAACGAGAAATTCCGATGGTAGATCCGCCTAGTTGTCTCTCTGACTAGACTCCCGAACAAAGTAGATTTTTATTTGAAGGCTACCAAGTACCTACCCTTTGATCAACTCAACGTGGAATTAAATTAATTGAGTCAAATCACTAATCTAACGGTCAGATGAATGACTGCTGTCTATTAACATGAGAAGGTAATAAGTGATCGGGGTGGTTATTTACCGCCGCGCTCGATATTATTAACAGACAGAGGCGGCTCGGTAGTTGCTATGGTAATTGTTTGTCGGCGCCTCCAGAACGCGTCAGCACTTTTGGACCACAATTACGTGACGGAATCGTTTCAAACAATGCTCCTTCAAGAAATGGGATTTTTCCTTTGTAGCGACGGTCAAGTCGCGATGACTTAAACGAAATGGTGCTCATGGATGTTTGAGGCACCGATTGCATCATAATTAATTACTCGAATATACAGTCTTGAAAAAACCTTGTTTGAAAAATTTAAATATTCATGTGACGCAAATTTGTTACTAGACCTGAACGACGTGATTCGTTCATTTCAAGCAATAACGTGTTCTCCATGTTCTTCTTTGAACTTGACCCCTATTGGTTAATTTTCCACCCGCATCCACCATTTTTCATTTTTCGAGCAGACTTCGTGATGGGAAAGGAATAACCTAGAATTGCTTGGCAATGTACAAGACGAGTAATGTGCAGATTACAGAACAGAAGTGGAAATTAGACGTAATTGCCCGGTATTGCGTGGAACTCCATCACTAGGTGAAAATCCACCTTAAAGAAAGGTAAATACGGGTTAAACGCGAAGAATAAATCATACCCACGTATCTGCATCGAAGGGGAGAATGCAATAAAGTTTTCGATCACGAAATATGGAGATTGTATCTGTACTACTTCGTTTACTGAAATTTGTAGCATAAACGCTCGAGTCATGCAAATTTCAAAATGGAATTGTAAATAGTGGGTAATTTCTCATTGTTCCCATGCTGGTTGCATTTTAATCGCATGAAAATGAGAAAACTGAAGTCAGTCAGATGAAGTATGGAATAGCAATTTAATTTGTGTACTCGCAAACAATTGAAAAGTCACTAATAATCATTTGGTCACCCACACAGCCAACTAGAGTACTGTCAGTGACGTAATTTGACAGTTGTCAAACATCCGATGGGGGGGAAAACAAATAAGCCATTTTTCATAAGACTACGCGTGTCCTTTTTGAGGATTTCTTGAGAAAATATTTCTGAAAACACGTTCTTGGCATTTTAGTGAGTATTAATTCATTGTGTATACTCTGAATTGAGTGCATAAGGCTGTAGCGGTGTTATAAACATGGATTTTCCAATTCAAAAATACGTTGTTATGATGATAGGTATCATACAAACAGTTTTCTCTTTCAGATTTGAGGATATAAATCATGAGGTTATGGGTTGTTATAACCGATCCGATCAAGACCAGCACGTGAAATTTCCAAATTTCCTTCTATACAAACAAGGCAGAGACAGGTAGAAACTGCTGGAGAAGAGAGACATACTAGTCAGATCGTTCCGAACATCCTGATCATGTACCTAACCAAAATACGCAGAACAAAAAAAAAACTGCTTGGAATTTACAGTTAACATTAAAGTCAACATTGGAGGATGTTTTGAAAGACGGAAAGTTTTGTATTACTATAGTAGATATTTATTGTCAAAGATCGCAAAACTAACAGCGAAGATATTAGTAAAATTATACGATTTCTCATCTGAAACACGAGTATTTCAAAATATTATCAAATAATAGGATCACTGAATTTAGTAAAGTTCAAAAAAATCACAATTAACCACTAACCACCGCAAAAAAAATAACTTTCTTTTCAAACTCAAATTCTTTGATTGTCCCCCCATCAGCTGATCACCGCCATGTTGTGACGTCAGATTGATAATTTGAATATACAAACAGTAAAATGTCATAGGCCTTTCATTAGCAGTTCCAAAATAATAATTTGTTATATTGAAACTGCAGTGAGAATATTTTTGTTGTCGACAACTGAATTATTTTATAAATTTATCCAGAAAACGTATAAATAGCAGAATTATGTACTATTTCATGGAACAGTCACAAAACCATGATGGAAAAGTTTTATAGCAAACTCATAGAACATTTTTCCTTGTAAAAATTGAACAATTTTATACGAGATGTATTGAAAAATTCTTATCCTACTATAGAAGTAAACAAAATATGATAGACACAATATTTTATTATTCAACATATACTGTACTCTTGATTAAATACATTCATTACAACGAACCTGCAACGCCTCTAGAACTTAAAAAAAATGTTAACCTTGCCCTGCAAACTAGGCCTCTTCAGCTTCTTCAACCGCTTCGTAGAAAGGAAATTTATTTTTTTAATGGCATCCGTTCTACACATCTTCCTCTGTATCACATCAGTTCGGGCACTTCCTGAACTTAAAATATATCTTCAGCAAAGTTGAACTAATTGCGGAATTTTTTCAATGCTACAATTACTCGAAATATAAATTTCATTTTGTAAACTTCACACTAGTTACAGGCAATGAAACACCATCCTAACCAACTATCGTTACAAACGTCCTATTATATGAACAACAATTAATTAGTCTAGTTATCCTGCCCAGGCATTTGTTCCAGTAGATGCTTCCCTATTAACTAAACAATTTATCTCGGCAAGAACTCTTTTCATAACTCGGGCCAGCGGAAATGCTTTTGATAATTATCATAAAACTAAAATACCACATCCTGTAGAGATTTGACTATTAGCGTTTTCATTTCGGGCAACTTTATCAAAATAAATGACAGAGGTAATAGGTGAACAATGAATGGTTGGCTTTAATGACCCTATTATGCTTCACACAATGACTTTTCAGAGCAATATGCGAACGTAATATTTAATTGGTTACACTCAGTGGAAATTTTCATTTTAAGCCTTATATCATCGTTGACAAGTCAGACTGTGTGATTCGTTAAATGAGGCCGTATTATACATCATCTAGTTCACAGCATCTCAGATGACAGTATTTTATATTTCACCTACCGCTTTCTCCTCCACAAAAATTTGGGAATCGCTATCAGAACATGGTAGATTCACAGTGCCGTGATTTAAAAATGAACACTAGAATTAGAATGCCAATGTGTACTTTCCTTTTAACACCTACCGACTGTACATGCGCTGAACGTCCCGTTATATTTTCCAGAAGAAATGAAGCATATTACGTTATCTGTGTCATCGATCCCAGCAACTGTGACAAGACTGCCATTAAAAGAGGTTCCCGCCAGTGTTTCCACTGTGATTATATGCGCAAAAATACAATTTTTATAGAGATTTTCCCATCAGCCTTCGACGAAGCCCCCATTACTTACGCCGGTCGAGGCAGAGCGGATTTCTGGGCAGTGCGTGGGCGTGCTGATGTATAGCACCGCAATGGAAGCTGAACCAGGAATTGATAGAAAAAAGAGAGAGAGAGAGAGAGAAACTGAGTTGGTATTATCCTAGAAATTGTTTCATGAAAAAATCTGCTTTGACGTGCTGTGTTGTTTAATTTCAGTTAAAATCTAGCTACACAAAATCCAGTTGGTACATGGTAAGATGATTCTGAATGAATCTGTACTCAAATTATTTTAGTTTTGGTGGGTTTCTAAGGAATTATAGAAAAATGGATTGTATACTTGAGGTATTTCTACACATATCGAGTCAGCTATTGAAGCATTTCCAATTCATCAATTTTGGATTGTTCTCCCAAAGAACATCATATTAGTTCCAAGAAATCGATTATCTATAACTATATCATCAGTATAATCCAAATATCAACTGCTTTTTCGACTGTAGAGAAATATTAAACATTTATCCATCAAGTCTATTTCATAGTCTGTTTGTATATAATACTTTTTAGCGTTTTTATTGATACCGGTTAAAATCACCATGAAACTTGAAAAATGATGTGTCATTTAATTTAAATAACTGATGATCGAACTGAATGCGAGCCAACATTCCATTGACGGGTTAAAACAGTTTTGAAAGGGATCATATTGTTCAGTACTTACAATATAGGATCATTTCACGAAATTTTTTTGAAACCATTTAAATTTTCTTAACTTTTCCATAATTTTTCAGTTTCGTTGGTCTAGTAAATCAATACTGGGGTCATCAGCCAACCTTCATTTTTACGGGAGACTGATACTTGATGAGAAGTTATGTTTAATTTTTTTCGAATGAGAGGAAACACATTTTGTTTCTGAAATCGCTTGAGAATGCGTACTTTCTCAGAGCGACTTCAGATCCCAAAATACGCTAATTTAGTATTTTGGTCCGTTGCAAAGCAAACAACTTTCCCGTATCGAAAACGGTCGGGGAAAATTTTTGCCGGCGTCTTAACAATAAACAAACAGTGACAACGAACTTTTCCGAATCGAAAACGGTCCGAGAAAATTTTTGCCGGCGTCTCAACAATAATGACATCAATCAAAAATTGTTATGCATTTATAAAAAATTCTTAATTTATGATAAGGCTGATTACGATTTCACAAAAAATAGTATGTGTACCTGGTAGGAAAAGCACATTCCCAGACTTCAATGCTTGTTGGCCTCGTCCAACAATTTACATTGTCGTCCGGGAATGTAATGCTTTTACTACTATATACACAATATACTATTGTTGAAGTACACGTTAATAGAATGGGTCACTCCTATTTATTTGGCGTTCTCTGAAAATATCGTGTATTGTAATTTTGATACAATTTCTTCGCTCGAAACAATGCAGCTAACATTTCAGTTAGTATATTTTGTTTTCGTTTGTATTGACGTTGTCCCACTTTAAAAAAATATTACTTATGAAAATAACTAATCTACAGCATGACTTAACTTAAATCTGTATACTAAATGTAAGCAAATCTGCATGTATGGCGGTAACACTAGAATTATGAGAGCTGAAGTATTTTTTTTTCAGTAGAGGTTTTTCGCTTCAGGAAGCTACAGAAAACAAGTGAGGATCTTACCACCATCTGGTGATACCAGAAGTCATTATCCAGTATAGAAGAATGAAAAAAAAAACAGGTAAGAATTGTATAGTGAATAATATGATGAACTGAAAACAGAAAAAAACCATCTAGATATTCATCACAGTTTCTATATAAGCTTTTAGGATTGCTGCAAAACTCCAAAAAGTAAGTACAGCTTTAACTACATAGATGAAGATGATAAAATGATTAGACAAACCATACATCAAAAGCAGCATTAGAAGCACTGTGGCATGAAGAAAAACTCCAGAATGAAGACCGTGGAAATCAAAAAGGAAACATATCACATGAACCCTAGGATAAAAAATAAAATAAAAAAAAACTGGTTTCAAAATATAAAAATTATATGCGGGGAAAAAGAGACTAATAAAGACAGATGTTTGGGATGAAGGAATGTATCTTAGCCATAACAAATTATAAGAGTCTTTAGAAAAGATTGAAAAGAACCGAGTTAATTGAATTACTGAAAAAGAATGGCAGAAACATTATACAAAGCATATGGAATGAAACGGAAGGGATTGAAAATGATGGAAACTGAGATTAATGATCTAAAACAAGGATGTCGCATACTTTGTTTAAGATTCACATACAAGAAGCTCTTAAAAATTGGAGGAGAAAATGTTCAAGAATTCGAACAGAGATTGGTGAACAGTGTTTAGCAATGCTCTTTTTTGCTGATGACCAAGTACTTCTTGCAAATTGAGGAGGTGACAAAGACTACATGCTGAAAGAACAATACAAAAAATTTGGGGAATGAATATGGATAAAAATAAAACCGAGATTCTGAAAATAGGATAATAAGAGCGGGACGATCACAATCTATCTACAGATGAGAGATTTATAATTGTGAAAACTACAAATACTCCAAAATAAATATAGAACACAGAGTTGAACGGGGTCAAAAACGACTGAGAATGTTGAATTCATTACCAGGGTCAAATTAGATTGAAGTAAATATAAAGATAACAATCTACAAGGCAATTGTGGAACCAATATTAAGATGTGGATCAGAATATTGGTAATTATCGATGAGAAAAAAGGTAGAGACCATAGAAATGTATTCTTTAAGAAGGTCAAGTAGAGTTTCCAGGTTGAAGCATACAGTAGCGGAAAGTTTTCATCTGGGGTATGGTGGTTCTATGAGAGCGTAAAGAAAACTTGCTCAATGTTGAGAGAGCATTACAATTTCTCCTCTACTCGCTTGAGGAAGGGATATCGACGTGAGTTGTTAATTCGTAGGACGAGACAACAGGAGGGGCGCGCAGTAGTGCGTCTCTCTTATTTATGTGGTATTATCATATCGTTGCGTTCCTTGTTGCTCGCGAAGATTTCTGTCTATACCACAGATGAAAAGTTTCCGATACTGTACAGTAAATGAAGAAATCAGAATACGCACAAAAAGAATACGACAGTATATCTACTGTCGCTATCGCATAGAAACAAGATAACTGATATGGTACGGACATTTTATGAGAATGAAAGAAATATAGTAGCCAAAACAAGCTTGGAATTATGTCCCAACAAATCGTAGAAAGAAAGGAAGACCAGCTATAACTTGGATACAGGGAATTGACAGACTGATGGATAAATGATTTGGGAAGAAAAATGGAAAGACTGGGATAAATAGCGATCGAAATGTGGGATGCTGCAAAGACCTCAGCTCATATACACATATACCTACAAAAAGATAACTTACAAAATATTCGTGGATGATCCTTTCTCTGCGACAATTCATAAACAATTACTGAAATTCTACTTTTATAACCAACTAATAAAAAAATGATTACATTTCATTACGTGTTCTTTATATTATTTCCAATATAAGTGAGAAACAATATTACAGCTTTGATGTGTCAATCCTACTAAAGGCTCTGGAAACAACCTGGAACCTTGATAGGACGAAATGTCGAAAAACTTGTCAGTAGTCAATAGTCGTGTGATTGCTAGTGATTCCTTATTTGAAGACCTCTATTGTCCTTGGCTGCACGCCAGTGACTTAACGTTTTATCCGACAACAGAAGCAGAATTCTCATGGCTGCTTAAAAGCTATTGGCTGCGTTAGTGACGCTGTTTTTTGTTCGGCTCCAGAGTAAACATTCGCCGAACTATTTAAATCTTAAAAAGCGTGTAGTTATTGTTTTTATAATGGAGCGGCGCGTAAGTAAACGCCTTTTAATCATCTTATACAAACAACAATGGTACCAGAAACGATCTCGTTCCGAAAATTGATATTGGATTGTGGATTTGATAGATTGAATGCGCTACACAATCAACAGAATTCTTCATGCTGATCTCAGCTGGCAGACCGCGGTCGCGAGAAAACTAGTCTGGAATAATATTTTCATAATCATAAAACCTAGTTTTCATGATAATAGTTTACAAGAAAGAGCATTTTCATTAGATCTATAAAATACAACCGAACGTGTTGAAGCTTTGTCAGTTCAAAACTGTCATGCACAAACCATACAACACCATTATAATACAGTATCGGAAACTTTTCATCTGGGGTATAGACAGAAATCTACGCGAGCAACAAGGAACGCAATGATATGATAATACCACATAAATTAGAGAGATGCACTACTGCGCGCCTCTCCTGTTACCTCGCCCGACGAATTACCAGCTCAGTTGATATCCCTTCCTCGAGCAAGTAGAGGAGAAATTGTAATACTCTCAACATTATAGCAAGCTATTCTTCACGCTCTTATTAAATCACCATACCCCAGATGAAAACTTTCCGATACTGTAGACGTTCCACGCGAATGGTCAATCAAGGTCAAGACATCATATTATTAACCTTTCCAGTCAAGAGATGTTGTCTTCAGCCAATTGTTTTGTCACTTATCATATTTGATTGACCAATGACAATATTTCACAGGCTATCGGTGATCGTTTTTTTGCTGTCAGATTTTTGTATATTTAAAATCCAATATTGACTGAAATAAAACTCTTCTTAATGAAAATCGAGGTTTCAGATGTGTTTACCAGTTTTATGCGATTTCATCAAAAATCTATTCAAAGCCTTATTGTTATTAAGATTAATGGTATACAGAGCTAGTCAAAAGTCCCCCCCCCTCGTATCTTTTGAACGGATTGGAATTTTTCTTTAAAATTTGTTTTGGTGAAATGGTCGTTCTTAAGCTACTTTTTCACACCAAAAAAAATTATCTAACGTCCAAAATGGTGTCGGAAAGCCATATTGAAATTTTTTTAATGTCATTGTGGGTCGAGTGATACTTCATTCGAAACGTCTTTCAATTCTCTATATGACAGCAAAATTTAAAACGAGAATATTAATCCAAAACATTAAACATTAAAAATTACGTTTTTAATTCATTGACATATGAACTAAAAACTGACGTTTTCACAAAGTCACGTTTAACACTAGTGTTAAAAGTAAAATGACAGATGAGATGATGGATACTCAGTAATCAGATATTATAATCAGAACACCTACTCAAGAGGAATCATTTATAAAAGTTCGCACATGTATTTGGCCGTTTGTGCAATTGGTGATACTAATTCCTTTTGAAGTTACAAACGAAGTAGTATTCAGTTCAACTGTAGAAGATCCTTCATCATTGACAAATCATGACATTCATCAATAAAGTACGTTGGGGTTTATTATAGTTGGAGCCCAAAGATCGTGTGTTCAAATCCTCATGAATCTTATATTTTTTTTGTTTTTTTCTTACTAGCAGTTACTGTTGTACAAAAAAATTTGTATGATACATTTGTTAAAAGTGATTTTATTTTGCTCGTGGGGTTGCTCCATTGTCGTATAGAAAATTTAGAGATGATTCAAATAAGGTATCACTGCGATTTCAAAAAATATTTCAGAATTTCACGACTCCATTTTGAAAAGATACGAGGGGTACGAGGGGGGAGGGGACTTTTGATTAGTACTGTATAAAAAATATTATTATAAAAAGATTTTTACTTTAGTCCCAAATGATCTATAAGTAGAAAACTCTGTGAACTCAGAGCAATGCAGATATATGTATCAAATTCTGTCTAAAAAGACGAGGTTTATCTGATTCGATACATTTTTCCTTATATTTATTTTGACTTTCTGATATCTCCAATTGGAGAGCGACACCATCGGTCAATTTATTCTTCTATTTCAAAACTATAAACAATGCGTTGAAGTTGACAGATGATGATTATAATTGTCATAAATAAGTGTTTCCAACATTTAAGAACAAAATCTATTACCAAGTTGACAGCAAAAAAACGATCACCAATAGCTAATGGAATATTGTCAATTAAAATATCAATAAATATTATCATTAGTAAAATATGAATAAAATATTAAAATATCAAAAATATCTGAAATTATTTTTTCATATAGCAGCATCGTTCTCAAAATATTTCATACTGGGTCATTTGACCTTTCAGTCTACATGGAATTCCATAAGAGATCTTTTCGTACTCATTGTGGAATTTTGACGTTTGCGTGACAGTATTCAAAAAGAAATAGCCGAGTAATCTGTGACAATAAAAAAATTGTTCTCAGTACACTTTTAGGCTGACACAATAATCAAAGCACGCTGATGATATCCTTGACTACCAGCCTCTGGACCTCAATCAAAATTCCAACGACAAATTGGAGTTGACAAAAAAGAGCGCGAGGCATTCTAATGTGATTATAATAAATGTACGTGTGGTAATGCCATGTAAAATTACTCCCATTAGAACATATTAAAGTATTGTTGATATTCTATAGGGTCGCACTGCATTTATCACACTCGAATACATCTTGTAGTACAAGTAATTCTAAATGGTTATTTGTCAACTGCATGAGATTTATTATGAGAATTGTATTGCGGTTGAACGAGCTACCTCCACTTGAACTAATTCGGATTCTAATATCAGGAACGTTATATCGTTAATGGAATTTTAAATTATACACTTAGGGCTCAGTCGTCCTTGTGTGTGGTTTGCCAGTAGGAAATCCATTCATTGTAATTTGGAGAACGACGATTTCATTCATAAAGCATCGTTATCGTGGATTGAAAATTAGATACTTGTGTAGTTTTGATCAATGCCGTTGTAGATTCAAGTTAGGTAGTGTGTGCGAGAGTTATAATTATTTTTCTGTAGATAATATCTGATATTAATTCTGGCGGAAAAAGTAAACTGAATGAAAACATGAAATGCTATTCATGAATGGGGATAACTTCCAATATACATTTGACTGAAACCGATTTTCTTGCGGCGAAAGACAGATTTTTTTATTGAATGAATAATTTCGAAGGCACTCATTCTAACAGATTTGGTGCCACACAGGGTTTTGTTCTTGGGCCAAGTTTATTCATTAATGATTTAATCGAATAATTGCAATGTCACTCCGAATATTGTCATAAAGTAGAAAATATGAGGCAAATATCAGACAAACAAGAACTACTTCCCTAGTTAATAACCTGACGGAAATTGAACTACTTCTCTGTTTCAAAGGGACCATCTTCTTGTTCATACACAATTGAATCCACATATTCGTAAACAGATAAAATTGGTAAATTTTGTCAAAATTCGAGTAATTCCATTATCCAGAATCCCACAAGATAGTCAATAAGTGATTTTCAATTCATGCAGAACCCAAATAATGCCAAGGCAGATCAGTGAATGAGAAGGTCTAAGTTATATCAAAGTAAATTATTATAAATTAGTTGCGGTACACAGATGGATCCAAGACTGGGAAAGAGGCGAGCTCAGGAGAACACCTCTGTCTTTCAGACAGGGTGTACGCCATCCACCAATGCGCGAAAGAGAAGAAGAAACGTTGAGAATGCGCATATCAACATCCTGTTACACAGTGAGGTGGCACTTGTTCAACAAGGGAGTTACGTTCCAACTGGTATATAGGACTGCAAAGAAGAACTGAGAGCGCTGGCCGACCAACATCCAGTCAAATTGATATGGGTCCCAGGATAATACCAAGATGCAGCCAATGAGAAAGCAGACGAACTCGCAAACGAATGTTCGAAAAATCTAAGAATACATTAAAGGACCGTGCAATAAAAGAACGTTAGACTTGTAAGCGATGAGGAAGAGTCAGCTGAGAACCGTTAGGGTCCTCCTGACCGGTCATACACCATCCAGTTAACACAGAATGGTTTCAGAGATGGTAGTGGGCTTCACATTCATGTTTCAGATCACATCTGTGAAGCGCAAAGTGACTTGCATTATTGTCGCGATAACGTTTATTCGGTGCCCCCCCCGTTGGTCAGTTCGAGACGTCAAACAGTGTTGCAAAATGTGACTCGAAATTAGCTCAATGTGAAATTCCATTTATACTTCGAAATGAAATGCACATTAAGACCCTTTCGATGTTGCAATGTGAAATTGAATGGATTGGTACTCATTTAAAAATGCGCTCCACTTTCTGATTCTCCTATATGTCACAAGCACTTCGAATTTACATGTATGATTTTGTAAGTTATAATTCAACTATCATATTTATGTTAGTCACTTTACTATTACAAATCTTCATGTAAGTATGTGAAATTCTCTTCAAAGCGAATTCACTGCAAAAAATGCAAAAAAACATATGCGTCAGTTGATTTTGTAATATGTATTTTTTATTAAAAAATTGTTTATTCATAGAAATGTAGAAAAAAACTATATGCAGTACCTAGGCACCTATATTCTGAAAATGCCAAATTTTGTAAATCATTGAATATACCTTCTAAGATTACCGTTCCTGTTCTTGAAGGGATACAGTTTTTGGCAGAAATAATTCTTGGGCAATGTTGACAAACACACTTGATTTAACTATGGAACTAAAAATAATCAAACAGAACACTACACACTATCAGAAATACCTATTGAATATTTATCAACAAAATACAATTTCTAATTGACTCTCGACCCGACAAGCAACGCCGACCATTTTATTTTATGTCTGGTCAATTCTGGTACCAACCTAATTCCTTCCAGACCGACAAAATTCAAATGTAACTAGAATCCATGTCATTGTGCTTCGCAATTTTATTCACATTTGGTACCTCAAAGCGACACTAATGAGAAAAAATTGTGAAATATTCATAATATTTGGCATCACTAACTGGTAACAGTGATGTATAAATGCAACTAATTTTGTTACCACAATAATCAAGAAAGCAACATCTTCTAGACGTTTGTGTTGGTGTCTTGAGTTTTGGGATTCGTTACCTCTATATAAAAGATTTCCTTCACCTCAGCTAACAAAAATCTACCTAATCTGTTTATTGATTGGTCTTGAAATAAAATAAATTAGCACCTACATTTTTGTACTCGTAATAAAAGTTCTACTGGAAATTTAAAATTATACAATCGGCATTATTTCCGTTCAAACCAAAAGCTCCAAACTAAAAACCAATTCAAAACCAATAGATCCTTCACTGTAATATCCACCCATGAAATTCCATTTCGATATCACTAAAAACTCCAGATATATTAACTTGGTTCCACACCTTCGCCCATCACTGTATATAAGTCGCAAATCCTGCAATAGCTCTCGGACACATAACCCAATTAATCTATTTCCATATTCAGGCAATAAATCCGCGTCGCTCGGCCCTATCCCCGTACACAACACCTCTATTCAAACAATAATTATTGCTCGCAGCCGCCATAAAGTTTGATAAATAATAGATTTAAAGCGAACCGACCACAGTTTCGCGTATCATAAAGGCTGCTAAATTGGCCAGAATAGTTGATGTTTATATCTTGGTGTATTTCCTGTTATTACCGGCCAGCCAACCAGCTATAGTCTGGTTCACAAGTGCTATTTCGTCAAAAAGCTGACCAAAACAACAGAAAATTATTATTTTGGTCTCATTCAATACGAAATGGTATAGAAAAAAATGTTGAACTGGAAAATTCGGGCCGGCAAAAATTGCAAAAGTTATTGACAATCAAGAAAAATAAATGGTTTAGTTTTTTGCAAATATTTCGAAAACTATTTGAGATATTCAAAATTTTATCAAAGATCCTCAAAGAGCAGGAAACCTTCTAAATAAGTTTCACCTAGCTAATATTTATAATTTTTATTCAGATGTTAGTGTCGTCCAAATCTAAAGATTCATCAAAAAAATTATTTTAATCTAATAAATATGAATATTAGGGAACAAACAATATTGGTACGATCTAAACACATAAATGGAAAATAATCCGCTAACATAATATTTTTTACCCCAATTTTTTAATTAACCATGCTTTTGTTAATTAGTTAATTTTCACCTGTTGAAAGTTGGCATAAAACATTCATTATTTCTAAACTAAAAGCCTAATATTTGTTTCTCTTTTTGAAGCTATTCTTGAAAGGATTTAGAAAAATCCCGGTTGAAAAATTGGGAAATTTTGATTTTTTACTTTTTTATCAACAATCGAAGGCATTAAAAAATGAAAAACTTGTATTAAGCAATCAGCATTTTTTTCTCAATCATCCTCATTTTTTGAAAAAAAAATCAGCTTCCATTGTTTAAATAATGGTTATAAGTTCACAAATGTATTGTTGATAAGATTTATAAAAAAAAATGTTTAGGAATCTAGTCCGTGACGGAAATAACTATTTATTGGGAAAAAATCGTTTCCTAAAAAAGTTTCTATTTTTAAAGAACGCACTGCTGATTAACAATTGGTTTTCGTTGCCAGAATCATTCTTTTTTTCATTTTTTCCTCATAAGCTGAAGAAAAATTGATTTTTCGACTTTTCATTTGTTGTCTAAACAAACTGAACTAACAATTATACCTTATTGCCAGTTTAAACTGAAATAATATTTATTTCATTGTGTCCGTTCAGCGCTTTCGTAACAAACAATTTTTTAAGTATAAACAAAGAAATTTTGGCGCTATAGTTTTTTTGAATACGAAATACTGAAATATAATAAAATAACCATGTACAAATTCCAAATGTACAATATTTTTAAAATTAAATGAAGAATAGAAAAACAATCTCATAAAAAAATACACATGGTTGTTTTCAGTATTTTTTTAGTATTAAAAAAAATAGCGTCAAAATTCAATTGTTTATAAGAAATTATATGTTCAGAAAACAAATGAAAAGCTTATAAAACAACACAATTTTTTCATGATATGAGAGAACGTAGTAAATAATGGATTAAAAAAAATGATTCCCCACTATAAATACGAAGCAAAAAAATTAACTGTTAAATCAGCCAGTGCATTGTTTTAAAAAACATTTTTTTTTCTTAAAAATCATTATTTATTTCCATCAAGGATTAGATTCTCAAAGAAATATCTTCAAAAATCTTATTAACAATGCATTTGTTCATGACAATTATTTGAACAATAGAAGTTATATTTAAAAAAAAATAATTGTATGTAGCTTTCAGCAATAAAGGCACAAAATGATAGGGATGATTAACAAAAAAAAATGATTGTTTAATTTACGTTCTTCACTTTTTAATGCTTTAGATTGTTAATAGAAAAGTGAAAAATCAAAATTTCCTAATTTTTCCAATGAGGATCTCTTTACTGAATCATTTCACAAATAGCTTCAAGAAGTTGAAAAAATTCTAGGTTTTTAGACTAGAAATAGTCAGGGTTTCAATGTTAACTTCCAAGAGATAAAAATTTAGTAATTAACAGTAATATACTTGATTAAAAAATTTGGGTAAACATTTTTTGTTGACGGATTATTGTTTATTTTTGTGTTTAAATAGTACTAACGACTTTTTTTCCTCAATATTCATATTTACGATTAAAATAATTTTGCCTTGGTAAATCCTTGTTCCATTTCTTGATTTTGGTATTGATTACACAACTCTAGGTGAATAATTGTTGGAAATCACAAAATACTTGTTAAATACAGATTACTAATGCAGACATATTTGGAGTTCAAACTAAACAAAATCAGGATATCACAGATGTGACGTCATTTGCTTTGATTGGTGTTCAACCTATCGTGACGGACTGCTATATTTTGTATTTTCATTTTATAAAAAAAAAGTATAACTTTCGCTCATAATATAACATCTGATACGATTTTTATAATCCACGAATCCTATTTCATTAGATAAATATACAATTTTAATGATTCTTGGTTACTGTCATCATCCCTGTCCTATAAAAGTTTTGCAATTTTTGCCGTCCCTAATTTTCCAGTATGGCATTTTTTCTAGACGCCATTTCGATTCGAATGAGACCAAAATCATTATTTTCGGCAGTCTAGGTAAGCTTTTTGACAAAATCGCACTTATGAACCAGACTATTACTACCGGCGACACAACCAGCTATTCACCTATTCAACTTTAGTTGCTGCATTGCGGGAGTTTTTCCTCCTAGATATTATTCAGCGTGTCGACAGTTTTATCATACTTTCGCGTGGTTTTTGCTGAAACAAAGGTCTACTAATGACTTGGTTTAATGCGGCTTTTGTGAGTTACCACGGCTGTATTGTTCAGAGGAAATTGCATAAAGAGCTTTCGCATTAGGTGCATGCTCGTACGTTTTCAACTTTTGGTTATCAGCCTTTGGGAGTCGTTAGTCGAGGAGTAATCATCATCTCCAACGTATTTGCATGGATGTAATGCAAGTATCTCTATCGCGTTTCTCAAGTAATTGGTTTCCAAATTGTTGGAAGGTTATTTATTGTTTTTAGTTCGAAAATATGAATAGGACATTCATAAAATCTGTTGTGGAATCATCTGCGACTGAAAGACAAACTTTAGTCGCCACTTTCCATCGTTCAAGATAACCTCTTGGGAGGTATTAATGTTGAAAAGGGGAACATTCTCCATGAAAATTGAAAAATGAAAAATGTGATTTATTTGTAATATCTAACAGAAAACAACTACTTCCCCGGCACAAGCCACGCCTGACATTGAACTACATCTGATATTGTGAAAAGACTCTAACTGAAAAGGAAAAAAAAATCTGAAAGTGAAAATTCGCTTTTTCATTCAGATAACTGATTTTTTTAATTGTCTCTAGTTTTCATTGATAACTTATATACAAGTTTTTCGCGAAGCACCAACTTTTATGGGCAATAAAATTTTCTGACAAATGCGTAATAAAAAATTTCCCATATGGTGCAAACTTTTTGAATATTAAATATGTGATATTATTTTTACAATTATATTTTTTCCAGGGAGAGGGTGAGGATTTTGGTTACTTTTTTCAGTTCAGGTAGTTTTTTTTCATGCACTTGTAGTGTTTCGCAAAATAATTAGATACGTCTCATGACTTAAAAGTATAATCAATGATTTTCTCCTGATTTTACCACTGAATATGTGCCTATTCATTAATTTATCCACAATCACATAGTAAATAATCAAGTATAGAGTGACCTATTAATTATTCACTAGTGAAATGAAGTAACTTTATTCCACTATAGTGAAATAATGAAAACCACATGGATGAAACTGCATTTTTTGCAGTTTTAAAATTTCACAATTTTTGTTGTTAATAAATAAACAACGAACCATTACAACCAATAAGTGTTTTATTTTTCTTGAGACATAGCAATTCATTTGAAATGGCAATCATACTTTTTCTTAGCTCGCATGACACTTGGAAACTGAGTTTCATGAATATACAAGACTTTTTTCTTTTCGAGTGAAAAAATGTCACAATGAAATTTTGAAAGATTATTAATTCATCCATTTGTATTAATGGAATATAAGTGTGAACTCAAATTGAGTCAATTATGGACTATTAATCATCTGTGAATATTATAGCAGTAATCAAAGGGCGTGAATAAAACTGATAAGGAATGATTTACGAGCTCAATAGTAATTATTCCTACAATAATTCTGAGCCCAATAACAAAGGTAAAGTAATACCAACTTCACAAGGAGTTGTCAGTGATAGATCGAAAATAAGAAAGTTCTTCAGGTAATGATGCAGAATAAATCTGTATTTTATGCAGAGGTTATCCTTAATTTGATTCATTGTGGCCGTCTGCCATTATGCGCTAATTACCTTTAATTAGACTGATCAATTTTACACGCAAATTGCATTAGATTGATGGGATATAATTGCGAATAACCTGATCCAATACATTTTTTGAATGGGCCTTGAGAGCTCATTAGGGTTTTTGCGATCTTCCCGTATTTCAATTACTGATGGTAACAGATAATGTTGAGAATGATTCAGGCACAGATAAATAGGGATAATTATTCAGTGACGTTGAAAACCTCGTTATCAAATTGAAGCGGATTTACGTCGTTTCACCAATGAATTTTGACAAATATGAATACAGCAAATTAATTTCTTTCTCAATGTCAAGCTTCAAAGTTCTATCCAAAAGTGTACGCCAAGGGTCAGTTCTTGGACCCATGCTACTTAGAATTTATAGCAGTTATTTATCTAGCTTTTTGTTTAATGAATTATTTACATGTATGACGACGATATGTTGTTGCTTATTTATTAGCATAGAGGTTTTTCACTCACAAAATAAAGGACGCAAATGGCCTATACTAATTTTTATTGGATAGTTAAAAATATGATAACTTTTTGTTTTTTTTGGAAATATCTCTAAAAGTATTGAAGGAATCGTTTTACAGTCAAGAGAACTTTTGTAGAGAATTATAAAACCTACAAAATGGTTTTTAAACGACCGGATCGGTGTATTTTCCACAGGGAAAAAAAAAACATTTCTGAAAAATTTGTAACTTTCATAAATCCGAAGATGGATAAACAATATTGCGGAAACTCATAAATAATAACATATGTTTCAACTGTGCGCAAGAAGTTTTCTGTCCGATGTGTAGTTTTTGCACAATCGCGTTATAAATAATTCAAGGGAGGCTCTTGCAGGATACGCCGATTTGGGGGATGTCATGGTATTCAAATTCTGTTCACGGCATCTGGAAGTAGAAATCAATATCTACAACGTGTATATTTTTAATTTTCACCTGAGTGGTGGAAGATATGTTGAAAATGTCACTGAAAGTTGCTCAAAACGCTTGTGTTCATGGCAGAGTTAAGTAGCAGTAGTGGGGGAACTAGCCAGTAGATGGAAGTATAACCGCGCGGCGACTTGAACAATGCAATTCCCCCACTTACCCCACAAATACACTTTCAAGAGTTTGGAGCAAGTATCAGTGACATTTTCAACAAATTTTCCACTTCTCAGATGAAAATACAAAATATACAAATTGTAGAAATTGATCTCTTCTTCCTCATAGCTTTAACATAATTTGAATACGACGATGATTTCCCTTCCAGAGTTCATAGTAAAGGGTAAAATTTATTTTCAGTCTTCTAGGGTTAAATGCCTTAGAAGCTCTTCAAGAGCTAGTGCGAGTAAAGTGAAAAAGTATCCGATCACTATGGTTAACAATGATTCCATGCAAAACCAATGCCAATTTTATCGAAATACATCAAACTGATATTCCTAAAGGAAATCACTGAGTTCATGACACCATATGTAACTCAGTGGCATTTTGTGATATTTGCTGAACTTTTCTCTTCATTTTCCTTTCTTACAAGAAAAAAATGATTTATTGCAATTTATTCTCTTTTTGGATATTTTTCCAGAACCAACCACTGAATATTGTTATGGTGACGGACAATGAGTAAACTTGCTTATAAAGAAAATAGTATTTCTACTTACATAAGAAGAGTTTTTCGTGTTAAAAAAAAGGTTGTCCACCATAAATAGTTTCTATCTCGACAGATATACATGTAAAACTCTTAGCTTAAAACAACAAACACAGCAATGATACACGTTGAAATTTAAATAAAATAATGACCATCTGATGTGCATTCGAAATGGAACTGATGAAATGCCAGGATTGTACGTTTGAAAAAAGTGGGGAAATAAAAACAATACATATCATTTATACCATACAATATTCAGTGGTTGGTTCTGGAAAAATAATAGCAATGTCCAAAAAGAGAAGAAATTAGTTTATATAATTTATATAGGTATATTTTTTCTGTTACTCTTTATAAAATTGTAACATTCCCATTTATCTTACAGTGCCTTGAATATTTCAAAATAAATTGACGAAACGTCGGCTTTCAAGAAGTATCGTTTTCTTTAATTTGAGAACTAAATCTCAAAAACTACTCACAGTCAAAATGATGTTTTTTTGATGATATTACCAAGGAAATTAATGAAGATAATGATATTTAAATAACGATCACAGGCCGAAGTAAAATTATTGTATCGCCATAGCGAAATAGTTGAACTTATAGATTCATTCGGCCAAAATCTATTTGGGTAGGTCAGTACACAGCAGTAAACAAATGGTGCTGCGCTTTTTTGAGGCACTCCGTATAAACGAAACTTAAACCAATAAAGAGATCGAATGAAACACTATATCTTATGTATTTAAATTTTTTTTATAATAGGTATGTAAATTAAAGAAGTTACAGGGAGGGCGACGGGCGACGGACCTTTAGTCCTCACTGAATGCTGATATATCTTGTTTTTGGAGTTTGAAAAGTTACACCATTATGAATGTGAGAGTAAAATAAGCCAAAATATTCTTTTTTTTGTGCTGTCATACCAGCAAATCGGCTCAGTTTCAGTAACATTGAGAAATTTGAGTTTAATTTTATACTAAAGCGCGCAATAATGTCAAATATGTCATCCATAATAATTCCAAGTTGTTTTAATTTCTGAACTGTTGACAATTGTTTTTTAGTTGAAAAAATAATATTTTTAGGTTTGTTTTCATTGAGTGTCAAGTGAATAGAAACGAAACATGTTTCAGCTTTTCCTGAAAAATCTTGGGAAGTTTTTTCCAAGTTATCTTGTTTATTTCAAATTGAAGCAATCATCTTCATAACAAACATTTTTAGTTGAACACGTTTAATAAAATATGTCACTGATATAGGAAATGAATGAAAGTGGTCCAAGGATATAACCTCGAGGTAGAAGTAGATGTTCTCGATTCCAGAAGAGCTGTTGTTTATGAGGACAGTTTGTTTCCTATCATTCAAGTAAGACTCCATCGATATGCAGGAATATATAATATTTGTCAATTCATTTAAAGAATTTCCCAAAAAAATATTTTGAAAGATATATGTAGAAAAATTAAAATATGAATGCAATATATAGGCACCTAGGTTCTAGTAGGACCTGTATGTGCAGAAGTTTCGAGCTTGTTGGTCTTCATTGATATACATAAATGCTATCGACTTACCTCCTGTTTTGGTACCACGTTTTCACTTGAGTGTCAGTTAAACTAAGTTTGGCAGCTAACTCCATCCTATCTTGCACACTCAAGTATTTCTGCCTCTCGAAGCTCTTTTCCAAAGTTTGTAACTGGAGATCTGTGAATGCGGTGCGTGCTTTCCTTTGCTTTTTGCTCATCGAGCCGTTTTTCGATAGTGAATCGTCACCATTTTGACCTGAGAAAAAATACAAACGGTAAAAAATAGTTCGCTTCAAGAAACAACGATGTAAAAAATACATCTCTCACATTTCTCCTCTTTGAGTAACATTTCACGAGTATTTGTCAGATAATGTTCGTCGAGGTATTAGCCAGGAAAGTTGTTTGGTCGGTAATTAAATCAGATTTTACAGATACTTTTGTCTAGCGTCGGACTGCGAACAGCCTCATGAATTATACTGCCTGTCGCAAGTGACGTCTAAAAAAATAACCATAGGTTAGATGCTCGAAAAACTACCATATCCGCTATATGCGCAGGAAAATGTTTCAGTTTTTGGTCGATAACTTCCGGTCAACTTTTTTGTTTCCCCTTAAATTTTCAGGTTTTATTTTAACAGTGAATTCAAATGAATATTTCAACATTTCGAAGATGATGAGATTCCTGGTAAAATACTCCGGATGCAATATATCCCTTCACTCGGATTTCCAGGCGAGGGGTACTCGGTACATCGGTACATCGAAACATTTAAAGATTTAGTTTTGCAACATTTGTAAACGCAACGAGAACATTAGTGACGACCATCATCTCTTAATGAAAATTCAAATATTCTAGCTCTAACAGAAATACAAGTGAACTCCACCAACAAGGTCCATAAACTTTGTTCTGGCCCCGGATTCCGAACTCTCGATTCGGGTAGAAACGATATATTCATCTTCTTTCTTTATATGCTATTAGTTGAAGAAGTATATATCGTCTCGACTCGAATCGAGAGTTCGGAATCCGGGTGCTGGTTATATATTCCGTTCTCGGCTCAAATTCAAAGGTGGTGCTTGTCTTTATAACCCAGTACGATTGGGTTTTGAGACAAGAATCGATTGTAGCACCTCCAAACTTGGCATGCTAGTAGTTGGAACCATGATAAACACGAAAAAAAATTGTTTACCAAAATTCCAGGGGTGAAAAATTTTTTTTTTCGTTTAAAAATATATAAATAGATTTTTGCTGTAATCTTGGAAAGTATATGATTTATCGGAAAAACAACTCAATAGGGTGAAAAACAATTCAATTTTCCACATAATTTAATCTTAGTAATATCTTGTAAAATGCGCTCGTTCTCTCAGAAAACATGATTGAACGCCGACATCAAGTTTCAGGTTCACCCTTACCCGCCGCTGAAAGTTCTGGCGGAGCTGAATATTTGATTGGTCATAACTCTGCTAAAAATGATCGGAGAAAGAAAGGGAAAAGCTAATATCGTTTCTGAAGACTCCTACCTTCTCATGCAAATATAATATGCGAGTATTTGAGTACCTAAAATGTGTTTTGTCGCACTTCACGGAGATGTTTGCGGATAATCCGAAAATAATGAATAGTTTAGTTAATATGGAATTATTATACTAAAGCAGCAACCCATACCCTCTTTGGACTAAATGCTGCAATTTTAAAGTAGTGTGACAAGTCCCACTTATACATGCCAAAAAAACAAAACTTTGTTTTACCCCTGCATCATTTTCAACTTACCTATAAAATCGGCATTCTCTTCACTAAATGTTGAAAATAATCGCTTATTCATATCCTTATTCATATCCTACATATATTGTGCAATGGCTAATGAAATGTAATGACTTGCTACAAATGTATTTTTACATAACGTAGTCAAATAAATATCTATCTATCTAACAAAGTAAGTAACAAAGATTGCAGATGATTTTTTCTTTAGTTCTGGTTCTCACGAAAAGGAAAATCCTGTAATGTTCTGGGAACATCGTGAGAGCCGAGAGAATGTAGGTAGGAATTGGTGTTCTTCTTGAGTTTCTGTAGGCTGATATTTATAATATATTGTGTTGAAATTCAACTATTGAGTCTTGTATGTCAACACGCAATGTTTTTTATGTGCATGGGAGAACTAGCAAATTCTTCTACCGAGTAAAAACAGTGTTTTAGTAGGTAACATTTCAGTTTTTTTTTGAAATTGTTGATTGATAGCGAACTTACCTTCTTCGGTATTTTATTGTAGATCCCTAGACGAGGAGAACTGTTTTTCGATTTTGTAAGTCGAAAATACTGTGTTTTCAGGAGGTTAGATGAACGTGTGTTGTAGTTGTGAGACTCTAATATCAGTGGAAAATTATCAGTTATCACTAGAGCGAATTGAGCTTGTTATTTTCGTTGAATTTCGCAGATATAACCCACCCACAAGTCTATAGATAACGTATAATGGAGGATAATTATTCAAATAGTGCCGATTTTCCTTTGTAGTATCAGCTAATATCCGAAAATCAGGCATATCCTACACAAAAGATTCGTTTCCAGCAGTATAATCGAATTGAACCTCTCTCCAAAACCATTGAGAAGCACAACTAAATCCATTAGGAACAACTAAGTGTGCCTTTATTCGAGCTTTTACTACTGAAAGGCTCTCATCAACAAATTTCTAATTGAAAATGTTTCCCAATCGTGCCTTTCAACTGCGAACAACACTATTCGAATACTGATCAATTGGGGGTTTATCGATTCGAACAAGCTATCCTTGTTCCAACAAAATAGATACGAAATGGGGCTGATAATTTTGAACCTGTAATTCTTTGACTACTGGAAATCTCCAAATTAGGTTTTATGAAAGTAGAGGTTGTTTATTCATCATACTGTTCCGATTAGGAAAATTTTATAAATTTAATTTCAACCAATTAGAAGGCTCCTTTTTGTTTATGTTGCTTATAGCAACGGGAGATTATCGCGACTATTTCATTCATACATGGCTGCATCTATGAAATTACGTGGTTGAAGTCACATGACATGCAATATGAGCGGATATTCAGGAGTAATACCACGAGTGATTGAATTTTCGCGATAAGGCGACTCAGAAATTTTGAACTTTCCACTACATTAACAAATTGGTAATATTGCTGAGATGACATGATACCTCATGCTGAAAAACTATACTGATATAGTAAAATAGTTTGAAACCTGATTTTGCCTTCAGATCAAACATTATATTAATGCATCCATATCAGAAAGTCTGGAGGAGACTGAAGAGAAAGACAACAATCAGGAAGATGATGAACTGATAACTAGAATCAGAAACTAAAATATGAATGAAAGATGAAAGGTGAGAATATAATTCCTTTACAAATGCTCAAGGAAAAAGAAAGGATTTCGCACTCTTGAAAAGGTTTATACTGTTGAAGGCCAGAAAACAAGCTCATTAATATTCGGTTTTTCCGTTTTCTTGTACTTTAAACTGAAGTAGAACTATGACATTTACATTTTATGGTCATTTATTATTTTGACGTTTAAATGATGATCATCTTTATAATTTATAGCACATAGGTAATGATGAAGATAATGTGATTATCGAATTGCGCATCAAGCAATAGAATGAAATGTGTGGAAAGAGAAAACATAAAATTGAGAATGAAAAAATACACTGAAAAAAATTCGTTTCTATTTTTGGATACTTGCGGAATTTATCAAATTTTCATCAAAACCGCGTAATAATGGTAGGTATTCATCGAACTGTACTGAAAGCAACGTAGTGTTGGCAGAAGCACCCAAAAAGAAGGCAGTGTTTTCGAACATTTAATCCATTTAAGGAAATGAGAATTTTATCAAATCCGCGATTTATTATTATCAACAGATGGTAGGAGACAGACATAACTCGAGGAGTTTGGGGAGAGTGAACATACTCAAACAAATATAATTTCGGCAAAGTCGAAATATCAATATTTCAAATAATCCTGTGAAGTGAGGTGTGAAAAAACAACTAGTTTGTTGATAAACATCACGAAGGCCATTGCACTATACCTGGTGTATAGTAATAGATTGTTGACTCTCAGCTCCAGGTGTATGACCTAGCCTGTAGCTGGTAAGAGGCAAATATTTCTGAACGAAACTGAATTGCTTCAGTGTTTTCTCAAAACAATTCAGTTGAGTTCAGCAATAAAAGACAGACTTATGAGATAAATTGAATCACGAGTTGAATTTTATTAGACTATTTCACGAATAAAGTTTCTTCATTAATATAAATACGAACAATATATGATAGTCATAAACACATTATTAAAATCGTCAATATTATAATGTTTCGTTTCATAATTTCATTTGAATTTGCAGTGAAGCGACTCATTCTGACATATCCAGCTATATTTATTATTGATCGAACTGTCAAACGTATTCATTTGGTCATGGTTACGTCGCTGAAAATACCGAAGCTGATCCTCCAATCAGAATTGACAGACAGCTGGTGTTATCGCTATAACACGAGTTGTCTTTGGCTTCCGATTGGTCAAATAAGGTGAGAATTTTAAGATGAGTGACATAGTCAAAATACTAGCATATACCTCTAAGGAACTATTGGACATGATTTACACTAGGTAATCCAAGATAGCTATGGCTGTTTGGCCGTCAGAACAACAATAATTAATGAAATTTGTTAAATTGGGCATCTATCCAGATAACGAATTCTTGATAACTATAAATTTAACTTAAGTAGAAATGAAAAGGGATGAGGATTGAACGGAGAAAATCGTGGATAGTGCAAATATGAGATTTCCTTGACATAGTTCAAAGAAAAAAAAAAGGTATTCGTTGCTTCACGAGGATTGTTTATTTATTTTGTATACAAATCTAAGAAAATAAAAAGTTTCTTCGATTCACTAAGTAGTTATTCGAAAGTCAAGTCAACATTAATAATAATAATATTGACCTCGATGAATATATTATTTTAATATTCGCTTCAAATTTTTCATTTTGCGGGATAGGGTAAAGAGAAAGGGATATCGACTCTGTCGAAATTATTCGTTTCATTTGTTTGAAACTCAACTCTCTGGCATACTCTTCGAACTACCTACAGCGCCGTGCGTCAACATTTCCTACTCGTAAAAAAAGTATCACTTTACTCACTTGATACATAAATTACTATTAATAACAATTGATCATCCTATTTTTGGACCAAAGCAAACATTTTTTATAACTCTCATTTATTTTCTTAAAATGTGCGATTTTTAAAATGATACGTTGTTTTTGACCACGTGTCAAAAAATTTATTCGACTTATATATCTGCCTGAGGATGAAAACCTATTTTTGCATGATTGAAGCATTGTCGTCTGACTAAAGGTTGTGATGTACTCTTTCTTCATTGCCTAAAAAATAAAACAATTAAAAACAAGAGAAAACTATTTCTCTTCGAGTACCAAATCACGACGTTTCAGCTGCTAAAATCTGCAGTCGTTTTTATGAGAGAGTGTCATTTCCACTCAGTAGACAATAGGCAACAAGTAGATGTCAGTTGTGATACAATATTCGTAAGAGGAAGTAGTTGTTGACTGACAGATACTTGCCGCAGTCTTCATTTTGTGGAAATTCATTTGAAAACGACTGCAGATTTTAGCAATTGAAACGTCTTTATTTGGTAATCGTAGAGAATGAGTTTTCTCTTTTTTGATTATTTCATTTTTCAGTCAATGTAGAGTCCATCACAACATTTAGTATTTTTTAAATAGTGGATTGTATTACACTAGGATTCGGGTAATATTTGGGTTAAAATTAATGATCTTATAGGTGGAGCTAAGGTGAACAGATAAGTTTCAGAAATTGAAAATACTTCTTATAAATCATACCCATAGTATTTGATACATAAATGTTGAATGTATTCAACAGGCAAACACCCAATTCGTTTTCATTGTGCATTACAGTTGAAAACATTGGTGAAAATCCCAATTTTCCATCTTCCCGAACACCTCCACCAAATGTGCGTCCCTATCATTTGCACTGTAACCATTCTCCGTGCTTCCCCTATTCTACCTTGCGATTGGCCGCAGCATCCGGTGGTATTTTATCTCTCAAACGTTCTCTATTAGGCGTCGCCGTCGGGACGCCTGAAACAATGGCCGGAGAGATCAATTCATCTCCACACAATGCGCCTGATAACTGCTTTATGGTCTAGTTATACTTATAAAGACGGGCATTTACTGGATGGTTTTCGCTGAAGCGGCGACTTCATTATTATATTGAAGACTATCGTTTAGATAAGTAACAAAAAATCTGTATATTTCGGGAAATTGGTAATTTCAAGATATTCATTTTTTGACGATCCGCCTGCAATTATTGTCCAGTTCCTGGTGTTTTTTCGAAGTAACCATTTGTTTTTAGCTAAATATTTCCCCCTTGTTGTATATTCATGTTTATGAAACTCGTTTTGGGCTTATGACTTTGATAGAGCTATGTCCACTAAAGATGATGATCATCAACAACAATTTAATGTACTACAAACAAGTAAGGATTTTTCTATATCAGAAAATATTCTAAGAAGAACCATTAATATCAAGCTATTGAAATATTTCATTATTTGTGTATTACATAAAGAAGCATGGACGTTGTACGGAAGAGTTGACAATTCAATATTCACCTAAATGAATACAGGGATGCATACCAAACAGTATCAGTGTGAAATACATGATATAAAATTAGACCTGTGCATTCCCAGGCCCCCAGACTCGCCGCCTCTGCCCAATGTCTAGTACACTACTTCACAGATGGCGTTACTTTTTCTCCATAATTTCTGAAACCAGGTATAAACGAGAGAGGAATGTGGATGTTGAATATTGATCACGCAAAACTAGCTGTATAGGAATCACACAGTTCTTGATACTTAAGATTATGCCAAATTGTAAGTAATTTTTTAATGGAACAACTGTTAATGTAGCATTTGAAAAATGTTATTTTCTATAAAAACTTGCGTACGCCACTGTATGATCGACATATCGCTAGAATATCCAATATTCATGTTGAAAAGGGGAACATTCTCCATGAAAATTGAAAAATGAAATTTATTTGTAATATCTGAAAGAAAACAACTACTTTCCCGGTTGAAGCCACGCTGGACATTGAACTACATCTGATAGATATTGTGAAAAGTCTCTTACTGAAAAGAAAAAATCTGAAAGTGAAAATTTGTATTTTCATTCAGATAGTTGATTATTTTTTCATATTCTTCTTTAGTTTTAATTGAAAATTCATTAAATAAGATAGGGAGAATGTTATTAAAAAATATCACTCACAGAAATCGTTCATTTTATTGAAGCAAGGTTCGCTTCTCTCGCATTTAATCCCAAATACATTTTTTCAACGAAAATCTATTTCGCTTGGCCAAGCTCATCAGGAAATTGATAAAATGGGAAATCAGGCTCTTCAGAAACATACACATCAAGGATGGAATTGATGAATATCTATCAGATGTTCAATGTTTAGTCGGGGAAGTAGTTGTTTTCTATTAGATATTACAAATAAATCACATATTTTTTTTTCAATGTTTATGGAGAATGTTCCCCCTTGTAACATGAATACCTCTCAAGAGGTTATCTTGAACGATGGAAAATAGCGACTAAAGTTTGTCTTTCAGCCGCAGATTTTATGAATATCCTATTCATATTTCCGAACAAAAATCAAAATCCAATATCCGCCTGGCCACATTCCCAACTGGACTCAAAATGACGCACTATATCTATCCAGACAGATAAAATAATATTAATGTTATCAAAATGAGAAAAAACAAGCTTTCTGTGGTCGATTACGTCATTCCTCCACCAATGGTACATCAAAAAATTATTGAATTCTCGGAAAGGTGCAATTTCGAATAACCTCCAACTTTCAGCTGAACTATTTTTCGATAACTCTCATATTAACTGAAAAAACAGTGGAATCATGTGGGAAACAGACCTGTAAAATTTCAGAGTAATCCGTGATTATTCATGTGATTTTTCGCATGCAAATCTGCTTAGACGCGCTACTGAATCAAACGCCTGTGTTTCAACTCTCAGCCTGCGATCTCTCGATGTTCAAGGTCTATGGGTCATCGACTCCTACGCTCTTCACAACAGTGCACGTGGGCTGTAATTTTCAGTGCATTACGGTATTTAAGAGATTGATCGAATTTGATTTGTGCTCGAAAGAAGAATGTGTTTAAGTTCACGAAGAGTCATCCGACACCTTCATTCACTTCAACTTTCATATTGTGAGGTATTGAACAAGCTCTGCAAAAACCATTTGTTTTTACGATTTACTACTGAGAGTCTTACTAGAACTCAATATCAAATCACTAGCTTCATTCAGACCCACGTTTAACGAGAGAGAAAGGTCGCAGGATTCTGACTGTCTACGTCCAGGGGCGACGCTTTCCTACATGTACGAAAGGTGTTTTTTTCGTGCGAATTTCACTCGGTTTTCCACTCTTGTGTGTGTGAGTGAGGAGCACTGTACATCTTTTTTAATTTTTTGCAGATCACCCTGTATAATTATCACATTTGAGAAACTTCGCCAGTTGAGAGATGAATTCTATTATGTTGTATATACTTGTATGTGATTAGGAGGATAAAAAAAAACGTGTCAATCCAAACAACAAAGAAATACAAAACGTGTTTCAAAACACAACAGTTCAATCCCTATGAAAATATATATTTTGAAGGACTGTTCATCATCTCTCATCCTGTATATGTTTCAGACTTTGGCAATAATTTCCACGGTTATTAGTAAGTGCCTATTACGCACACACCTAACTGATCATCATCGGAAATAACTGAAAGCGATAACTAGAACATTTTATTGACACTTTGATATGTATAAAACTGGTTTATAAACGTAACTAGTTTTTATGAGATCCATAATTTGCATTAAGTGATTCATTTTATAGATTTCAATACTTTAACCGATATTTAGTAGTTGAGAGAAGCAATCAAATATACCTATAACGATAATTTCTAGAAAACATATCGCAACGGGATGTGCAGTAATGAGAATACCTTTTTCTAAAACTGATCTTTCGCGTGGGAGATGTTTCTCGATTTAATGAGAGCAATCACTTCAATAAATCTGTCCTCTGGTAATTATTGAAGACTTGGAAATTTATATGCATCACAATTTCTTGATCTTTTCTCACCATTTCCTTCATCATATTCAATTAGAACATCCCGACATCTGACTAGATACCTTCTATTTTGACTGTTTGAACAAATTTTCCGATGTCAAATTTCATCAGCAAAATATTGCACACTGAGATCTTTGAAATCTTCAGTTGCTAGCTTGGAGTGCACATGCACCGACAACACGAGGTGATGCTGTAGGTTTCCCGAGTTTTTCTACAACTAAAAAGTAGATAAGCCACCAAAAATCAGTAAGTCGCCTCGGAGCGCCAAAGCAAATTATTGTAATAGCCGTCGTCTACCAGCACAGGCTATGCCTGCGGGTACACTCTACGAGTATTTATGAGGCAGTATTATTATTATTATAATTATTATATTCATCATCAAACGACAATTCCAGCAGTCTCAATCTCAGAAACTTCATTATTGAATCAACAAATTCTACTTTCTGATCTACGTTCTGTTGTATCAAAGTGGTCATACATTGGTTTATATTATAAAGTATATATTCCAAATATAACTGAACTTATAATCAGATTATTTGTAATTAACTCTCATAAATCTATTTTTTTTCTCGAGATATCTTTCAATTTCCTCTTTATCTTCAAGCAGTTTATAATGTAGAAAGAAAACACAATCAATTGATTCCATCTTGTTGGGCTCGTCAGTATACAGTGATATTTGATGCCAGTGCAATAGGAATGTATCTCTCAGTTGATTTCTCATCAAAATCGCTTTTTTTAACTAGAATTATGAATTTTCAACCCTGAGGAACCTCTGTGTGTTTGGAGATAAATTGGTTCATAGTATTTTTGGCGGGAAATTTCAGAGATATTTATGATATTTTACATGAATAATTTGAAATGGTACTTATAATATCCATCGGAAGTTTGTTGTATTCAATCAGCCCTTTTTGGTATAGTGAATTTATTGATCTTGTAGGATAATCGTGAATTTTATTATGGTATACTACGAATGGGTTGAAGAGGTAAGGGATTATTCCAAATACTTATTAATTTTAGGATTGGAATCATGGATTTGTAAAATAATCCGTCCTCAATAGATAACCTATTAAACACCTCCATCCTCCTGATTATATCGTTATAATATACGAACCTCAAAATACTCGGGGTTTTGATCGCATTTTGAGAATCCTCAATATGAAGGTGGTATACAAAACTTCGTATAAACTACAAACAATCTTAGTTACTTTCAAAGATAAGGCAGAAGAGAAACAAAAATAGTGAATCTACGAAATTAGCGGTAAGCACTTCGAGAAGTATGTAGGCCAAACTAGAACGGCCATATTACGATTCAGAGAGCACACTGCTCATGTCCGATTCGAGACCAGAATAATCGAGTGTGGCCCAATATGCTTCGGATTACGGCAACCGATTTGTTGACATGAGTTTTGAGTTAGTTAGACAGGTTCATGAACATACACTTCTAGATGCAGAAAATTTGATGTGGGCAGGGGTAATCAGTGCACTTTCACTCAGATGAGTAGTATACACAAAGTTAGAGTGGAATAGTATGATTAGTATTTTTCAGCTCCTGAAGATTCCAACGTCGTTGGTGATATGCGCCTCGAGCGAAATTGACGTAGTTTTGGTGTTTTGAGAAGTCTCTATTTCTTGAACTCCAAGGAACATAATTAATGATTCCTATAGTTTGTTGCATTTTTTTTTTATTTGGGTCGGTTATCGAAATTGATTCTCGAGTTATTACTTTTATCGAATGAATGCGATTTGAAGAATTATTTAATGATATATTCAAATACTAGTTTGAAAAAAAGCATGATCAATGCAAGAGCAGCTTTTCCTGGGAAATTCGACACAATATTGATGTATTCAGTAGATTCCACGGTAACTTTTGGGATATCAGTTTTGATATCTTCTACAAATATTTTGTTTCAACTAATCATTATTATCATCATGTTGCAATAACACAAACTAACCGTTCAAGCAGTTAGATGGTTTGAATGCAATAATAGAATCAGAAGTATTCGACGGTAGAATGTCTGTACGGTAATGATTCAACATAAATGACGTAATTGGTCGCACATGTTACGTTTTCTTGCAAATTCATTAAATGCAGCTTATTGTGCCGATTAACCAGAAATCATCCAGCTCGCACAAACGTATAATGACATTTAAATTGCGGTTTTATTCAAAAGAAATAGTTATATCTAACGACTTCAGAATCTAAATCGTCCATCCTGTAATTTTCAAAGCAATTTCATGTAAAAATGTTGTTATTAGCCTGGTACTGTTTTTCGCATCGTTAACTGTTAGTAAATGTTCACCAACTGACTGTTTTATTACATTTCATTGCCCTAGGACATGCCATATTTCTTCGGTTCTCTGCCTCTAATATATGTTTTAAAAAACTGTGACATTACATGAACGATTGCTGAATACCTCTTTGACATCGTCAACGTGTAATTTCCAATGTGACTGTATTATTATAGGTATGTGAAGAGCATAGGGGAACTCGAGTATCGTAGTTTTCGGTTAGTATATCACATATGTTTTCTGGTGCACTAGGTTAGCATTTATAGAAATAAATGTCGCCGTTGCATGTACATTTTCATGCTTCATTTATGATGATATAGAAGTAGGTACGCAAATGATAAAAATATTGTGAAATTGCTTCACCCTGTTTTGCTCCCTCGGTAATATTTACAGCTTCTGTTGACAATTTTCGAAAAAGTATTTTAGTTTCTTTCACAATTCTTTGTAGTAGTGTCGACTTCACTATTGAAAGTTTCCATATGCAACACCCAGTTGTATTCCGATTGTATTTCAAATATTTGATGCAATGTGTGTAATATGCTGATAATAGATTACCATGGGGTGCTTTTCTTGACCGTTCGCAACAATAACGAGTGATCCATCGTCAAAATCTGTAGATTGTAGATTGTAGGCGGGTTGTACAGGCTGTGCAGCCTCACAAGAACTTCGATTGTTACTGTTAAATCTGATGTACTCTACATGCTGTTGACGTGCTATCAAATGCAAATACTCTTCTACATTTATCTGTTGCTACAATTTTAGTTCTGTTTCTGTTCTTCATATTTGATGACGATATGTCCAATAATGTTATATTTTTGACGCTAGTACGGATTCCTTATTTTAATCATCGTTAGTGAGAAGTTGTCCTCATCCACAAATTGATACAGACGTAGGGAAACTTCTGCATCCAATCCCTTAGTTCTTCGATTCGAGGAAACGCTCACTATTAGAAAATGGATAGCTTAGTTGTAAAAGCAGTTTTCGAGTTGGAGTCGTCCCCAGAGAGGTAAAAGCAGAGGGTCGCATAGGTGGCGACCCCACCATAAGGTCGCTCAAACCCAACAAACTTACCCACTTTGCCAAACTCAATGCGACTCACGTTTCCGCAGCGAAGGAACATTTCACCCCTAGATCCCATTCTTCGGTCTCCAGATTTTTTCTTTCGTGACAGACAAAAGTCGCGATAATGTTTCCCGCAAAGTCAGCAGCGTAGCATTAAGAGCAAAGCCGGGAAATATCATATATTATATAAATACCATGAGTCAGTGTTTGAAACTGCAATTGGAAATAGAAACAGAAGTGAAAAAGATATCGAAATAAGGAAAAGGAAAACATTATCCACTGAAAATTGAAAAATTACTACCGGATGGATATAGGATTGCGATCCTTGAAGTGCGCATGTCGCATGCACAGAAAAAATTGGTACCTAAATACAACGAAAAAGTTCAGTGGCTCAATGAATATTTTCATCAATAGGAATACGAATGTTAATAATATCAATGAATGCTTTCGTTGATATCATGATCAAATACATTAAATAGTAATACTATAAGAACTTCAGAATATTCGGGTTATGCATCGATAACTTGTTGCAAAGTATTACAAAGAGTGTCAGTTCAACAGTGTAAATAAACAGACCGCGAAGCGGGAGGTATTCTGCTTAACTACGTTGCCGACTGGGAATAATCCTTCACGATTCACTGTTGCGTTAAAAATCAATAGTGCTGTTCCTAAAGTGGCGTATGGAGTGAGTTACAAAGCTGCCCAGAACACATGTGGCTAATGACCATAGCAGTTGATGCCACAACACCATAAAAAAAAGTAGTCAAAGCGAATTGTAGCGTCACATGTTATTGAAACTGTCGAAATTTTTCAAAATCTCAGTTTGTTTAAAAAATCTAAGAGATGCAAGTATTCGTTAAGACACATTGGCCTTTTCATCTGGACAATACCCGAATGCCAATTGCATGTAACATTTATTTTATGTGGAACCAACAAGGCGAGATCCACCCGTGGGCGCTTTACATCGCAAAATACTTAATTGAAATAAACAGTTTGATAAAGAAACATTAAGATAGGCGAATTATACACAACGTGGCCTGGCGCTATCTCGGACACAGGTTTAATTTTAAATCGATTTGGGAGTACACGGATGAGGTTAGATAAGGGAGAAGGTGGGATGCGAGGACAGGTTTTGAGACCACCGATGTGGTATGTGAGCGCCTAACGAATAACTTTATGGGATCGCATTCGATTAATTATTCGTGAGCGTAATTAATCTTGCGTTATTTTATGTTCGCTATGAGCGTTGGCCTGCGGAAGAGTCATTTGCATTAATGGACGATAGCTGGAAAAAAGGAAGAAGAGGTTGAGAAGAAGAATTCCGCATAGGGTAGGCGGCCAGCAGTCAGTGGGGGATATTCTGAAATCATCTCAGCTCCTTAAAGAGCAATTTTTGTATATATTTTCGATCTCGGAAACGGCTGTAACGATTTGGATAAAATTTTGTATGTAGTTCAGGTTTTGCTCATTAAGTTCATCTACATAGGCGTCTTTACTGATAAAACGCTATTTACAAAAAAAAGGTATGTCATATAGTGGCATCTTATGAATTTTTGTTGTACTTGCATTGTAGCTTGTTAGCTTACTTTTCGTGAGATGGCGCTATATGACGCGATCAAAGAAATGTTAGATATTACCTGGAAGAACTCGATTTTACACAAAAAACATTTCTTATCTGCTCTCATGCTAATCACAGTCCTAATATAATAATGTTATATAGCGCTATCCCGCAATTTTTTGTGATAGGTGTCTACTTGTATTGTTCTTTTGCCAGCAACGTATTTTAAGCTGTTATTTCATGAGTCGTGACAATTCAGGTGCTGAATCGCATATACCAATGGAACAATTGAAGACGATTCTTAAAAAAATTATTATTATTTTTAAAAAGTATGACTGTAATAGCCTAGCGGTCTAATTGCCGATCCCGTCTGCGAGGGGTAGATTCGAATTTGCAGGCTGATATTTTTTTTTTCATTTACGTGAATGATTTTACAGTATTTGGAGTATATAGACTTAAGAACATTAGTGTTATTTATGTGCATGGCACGTTATATGCAGCTTTTTCACGAGTCAAGCGACCAAATTTCAGCTGAAAATCCTAGACACAAAAGAAACATAGTGTGGAAGGAAATATTATCTTAAGATTGTTCAATATAAAGTGTTCATGTTTTTTGTTTTTAATCAAATGACTGCAGTTTACATGTAGGTAAGATTGCAATATATTCATATATGTGATTCGTAACTAAATAATCTCCCAAAAATCACGATGCTGCAAAAAAAACCTGAGCAAAGCTTGGTCGCCCAGTTACTGAAGACGTGAGTAACAAGAGACAGAATTATGAGAATATTTAGAACATAGTAAAAAGAATGTATGACAGATTTCATTTGACTCTGTCAAAGAAAGGTCTTATTACCAAAATCACAATTCAAATTCAGTTTTTCTTAGCGTCTTTCTAAGAAGTTTTGATAACGGAGGCAGATACAGCCTCCGAAACGTCAACAGTTTTCAAAAAAAGAGAAGTATTCTTTGTTAATTCGATCTCATTTTTTCAGATAGGCAAATTCAGTGTAGGGTACGTTACTGACAAAAATTACAAGACAGCAGTCTTGTGAACGCAGTAACTTATCGGGCAAATTAATTAATTTGCCCTTCTACACTTGTACAGATTTCTTTGGATTAAAACATTTTTTCATTTTCAGATTGTGGAAGGTGATAAACCCAAAAAATTATGTCAAGAACTGGATTTCCTCCACAAAATCAAACTTTTAATCAATAGTGGTGTAGTTCATCCATTATCGATTGCAATAACTCGTATAAATTCAAAGGAAGCGTCGTGGTCCACGTGGACTTAATTGATGTGCGGTAAAATGCAAAATCTTTGGCTGGATGGTTATAAATCATTATTTGAATGAGGAGATGGGATATCAAACAAAATTGTCGGTAATGCTTTAAAAAGAGTTGTTATGGTTTGCAATTGATATTAGAAAGACTATACTTTGCTAGACTATTTAAGGAATCAACTGCCTTCATTATAAATACGTCATTAGAGTCATCAACAAATTATTATAATCATCAATATTATGATGCTTTGGTGGATAAAATCAATCCCAATTGGTTACTTTGTTGATCGAGAGACAAAGAGAAAATGGTTCAAAAGTTGATACTTTGTGGTTCTAAAGAATATACACATGGAATTAATAATAATGCATATCGTTTATATGCGAAATTATGTCGTCAAGCATTCGAGTGGGTTTGGTACTAACTGCGTGCTTGTACCGTTCCTTCTCATATGGTTGAAATAAATTATTTTCACAAGTTGCAGTATTTGAAATTCAAATGAGTCAACTTTCTCATGGAAGTTAACATAAAATGATCCGATTGTTTACAGAAAACTCTTCAATTCTTCATATGCATGTGTAAGATTTAAAAAGTAAAAAAAAACAGCCTATAATGCATTAGGTATCAGTAGTAGTAATCCAATCAAATCGTCTGCGGGCGTGCCTGTTCTAGGAAAAAATATAGTAGTCGTTTTTTCTCTGTTTTCTGTTTTTCGGGTTGCTGAATCCAAATTTCAACTTTGCTACTTGCCACGGATATGGCTTCACAACGAATATCACCAAAAACCTCAAAATGTTCGACATTTTTTTTTGCCAAAAAGTAAAAAACCATGCGCATAAGGGCCATGTAACTCAGTGGTTGCGACTACAGATTTTTTATCTGATGGCCCGAGAAAGTGCTAGGAATCGCACGTTAAAAGTTAAGACTTCGTTAATCCTTGGCTCGCACAAGTTTCGACTTTTGAGGGCTACCGTTCGTAAGGGGACAGCTGGTTAACGGAAAAAAATTTCAACAAAAAAAAAATCGAGGAAGGTCATTCTATTCGAAAATAAAGTATATCAAATTTTCTACAAAAAGCATACCTCAAATAAATTTTTCAGTTGAATGGTTTGGTCGCTAAAGCTCACTGAACATTTAGTTACTAATTAATCACAAATTCAGTTATTTATTGAAATATACATAAATTTTCTCAAGTACTAATTATTATCTACAGTGTGACCCAAGATGGAAGTACCCTTATAAAACTTACATTTTTCAACTGATTGGATTTTTTTTTTCGTTAGGTAGCCATTCAAAAAGTCTACTAGGAAACCAAATTTCATGAATAAATCTCCAATTCCAATTTCAGGGCCAACTACTCTTATTTTTCAAGGTAAAAAATCTAAAAAAATTACCAACGATTTTATCACTGGACACGCGACATTTTCAAATGGTTCATATGTAAATAACGTTGAAATACGCCAATTGATAAAAAAGTTAAAAGGGAATGAAATATGAAAAATATGCCGTTTAATCAACTCATTATAAGAACTTTAATCAAAATTCGGAATACTCCACTGTATTTAGAAGATTTCGATATATAACTGGACACAAATTCAATCAAAATCTGTTCAGAAATAAGAAAATCATAAGATAATATATTTTGATAAATATGTTAATAGAATTTCAGGAAAATGTCATTTTATCTCATAATTGTAATTTTTTTATTTATCATACAGATTTCGATGAAATTATGGTCAGTGATATTTCGAGACTCCCTGAATCGAGTGGTGTAGTCAAAGTTCTGATAAAAGTTTTGAAGTTGAAGTGGTCAGTTGATTAAAAGGCATATTTCTCAAATGCCTTTAAACTATAACTTTCTTATTGATTGATGCATTTTAACGTTATTTCATTATGAACCATTTGAAAATGGCGTGAATTCAGTGATGTATTGGGTTTTCCACAAAGTAGTTGATTTTGGCCCCTTTTCGGCGAGCTCTAACAGCCAAATCATTGTACTAAAAAATACATTTGAAGTATGTTTTTTGTGTAGGAAATACATGTAGGATGTACATACTTTACATTCGCAAAGAAAGGTCTTCCTCGAAAAGTACATGATTTTTTACTTTTTGGCAAAAAACTGGGAAAATGTAAAAGAAATTGAGGTTATTTGCGATTTTCGTTATGAAGCCTTATATCCGCAGGAAGTAGCAAAGTTAAAATTACACAAAACACCCCAAAACACAAACAGAGCGAAAGAAAAAACCACTACTGTATTCTTTTCCTTGCCAGGACACGTATGATTGGACTATAGTAGTAGGTACTATAAAGAAGAACTCAATTTATTATCTTCATCTTGTTGCAGTATGAAAAAAGAAATGAGTTTATTTTGTTCATGAAAATTCATGATGAATTGAAGAATAAAGAAAACTATATTTATTGTTTTATTGCCACTAAAGCTGTTGCTTCTCGGAATTATTGCTATATGAAAAATGTAATTATAGCATGTGATTTTCCCATTTACCAATATATTGCTAACCCATCTGAACTTCCTGTTAATGGTATTTATTACTTTTGACATGTATTAAAAAGTCATTCATATGTTTGTTGAAGTTTTCTTAACATTCATTACACTTCGGCAAATTCTTTTGAAATTGGCAACAATATCATCGAAACTGAACGAACCTAAGCCCCTTTAAGCCTCTTCAGTGCCGACGGTAAGCTGAAGTTTCAATGCAAGCTAATAAAATTACCCCTTCTTACAAAGTGTTCTTTCACACCCCTAAGTTTGCTTTCGAATTAGTATGAAACGCTTGAAATCCCATTATCCCATTAAGGGATGATAATAAAGTTATTCCTTTCATAGTTGTATCAGGAATGGACAAAAAAAATATTTTACCTCCAATGTTGTCGTAATTTTTGTATTATGTCTGTTCCTGAGGAAAGCAGTAATTACCTGTTTGTAACCTTGTTAGTGTGTATATTTGCAATAATTTTTTTCAAAATTGTCATCAAAAAATGTTGACATTTCCATCAAAATCTCAGTTGAAATTGTCATAAAAAAATGTTGATATTTTCGTTAAAATCTCAGTTAGCGAAGTGGCTTGCTTTGTTACTCAGTTGAAAATAGTATATTAAACAAGTTTTTGCACTTCCGGGACTAAAGTGCCAACAGGGACTAAAATGTATCTTTCAGTCCCTAGGGAGATGAAGTTGCCTTTGAAATCCCTAGGGACATAAAGTAAAAATCAAACATTACCGCAGCTACACTATTAATAACTAGGACAAAAATTAGAAAATATTCCATTATAAATCTTTATTGATTGAATTAAGATTGTATGTGATATTAACATTATTACAATTGATGAAACTAAATGGGCGATTATTTGTATTTTATAAGTGAATATTAGAGGAAAATGAAGAGATGTCATGTTCTTGACGTATCGGTTAATGTCAACATTAACTGAAATGACACTGAATTGAAAAAGTTTGTTGACACCGTTGCTATGACGTTACCAACCGAGTTATTCAAGTACCATGTTTATATAACTCATTAAAATAATTAGTTGTATTATTATTGAAATTTATAATACTGGGAAGTGCAAAAAATAGCGTATATGCTATATAATATACTATTAGAAAAGCAAAGATTTACTAAATGAGTATAGCTTTTGAGTACGAGCTAGCACAGCGAGCGAGTAACTTACGAGTTTAGTGTCCAAATAAAACGGCGAACAGACCATTGCTGGTCCAGTGAATCTTTTAGTTTGTCTCCTCTAATTTTGTGTGTTTGTCGTGTCTACATAATTGCGTGGACACAAGAAATATTTCTGGAACTAATTAATGTTTATCGAACATAGGAGTTGATGTGGAAATAAATCATCTACAGCATAATGAAAAAGCAAGACGCTTGGGAGGAAATTTTTCACAATGTAGAGAGAGGAGAGGAATTTAAGGTAATGAAGTCCTTATTATCCTCGTGCAATGTCCAGTCAGAGCTTGAAAATTCAATTCACTTATTAGAAAGTTTATACAATTTATTCAAAAAAATATGTTTCTCGCAATTTTCGGAAATTTCTAGAAATATTTATGATTTATAAAATAGTCAACAATTCACTTGACTCATCGTCCCTTCTTAGTAATCTCAACTTCAACTGCACACGGCACCTCGTTAGGAACAGACCATTGTTCGTAGCAGCCCACAGCTCAACAAATGTACACTTGAACTCACCATTCATTAGATGCCTGAGATCCTATAATTCTGTTGTTGGTAATAATTCTGATTTGGATATTTTTTCCACTTCTTTCTTAAGCTTCAAAAAACGTTTGAAGGCAATAATGTTTTCAAATCATTGATAAAACTTTGTGTTTTTTTTCTCTTCCTTTTCTTGTTCACAATAACCTTGAGTAACATGGTGATGGCTGAAGTCACTGTTATTTTTTGGTAGCGTTATTTACTTAATTGACACTTTCAATAGTTTATTTTTATCATACTTAGAAATATGTCTCAAATATTGTTTAATACAAAATAATCATTGTTTAGTTTTATATCTAAGTTTTTGATCCCATTCATTGTACCATGTTCACTTTTCTAAATGACATTTATAATCATATGTCACGTTCATTTTTTGAACTGAGTAATTTTTCTAGGAATGACTCTTGTTAATTACTCAGTACTTTATTGTATGCTTTCACAACCATTTAATTATATTGTTTATTTTCGTGCTACTCTGTAATTGGATGGGTAAAACCATCTGTTGAGTGGCCTATTCATGTAAATAAATAAATAAATAAATAAATAAATTTAAAACGTATTGCCAATCTCACAGAATATCTGATGAATATGCAGTGGGTTTATGTTTGTCATGATGACAGCACTTCGAAGTAGAATGACAGATGAGTGCAATAAAAACATTACTGCACTAGTGCAATAAAGAACTTCTTTTTCCACTAAATATAGTTCAAAACAGTTTTGCTTTTTGCATCAATGTAGAAAAAAAGAACTTAATTATCGGTTCACATTATTCGCGGTGCAATAAAATTGTTAGTTGAGATATAAATGCCTCAATTATCTGCTACATACGCCCCGTATTTTTGTTTCCAATCTTAGAAGTATTTTAATCTATCAAAAGTATGAATTTTCAGGATATTTTTATAAAAAGTTAGAAATCTGTTTATGGTTTTATCCTTCATAAGGATTAGATAAATTATTTTATTCTTTTCAGTCCGTTATAATTAGTAAACATGGTACATTAAAAAGTTTTTTCATTTTAATATTTTTGTGTTATGTTTGTTTCTGGGTAAAGCAGTAGTAAATTCTTTTCTTTCTCAGAGTTATAGTAGGTTTGCTCACTGGCCACTGCAAACTCAAACACCACATGCATAAAATCAGACTTGCACAGGATGCAGAGTGCCGTCTTATGCATGGAGGATAATGAAACGGCTAAACACATCCTGTGTACATGCCCTGCAGCGGCCAGAACCAGATTTTCAATATTTGGCAATACAAAAGTAAGGCCAGAAGATCTGGTAAACTGTTCTCCCAATATGTTACTCAATTTCGTTAAGAGATTGGATATACTGGGAGAAATATAACCATAGGGTGAGCCACAATAGGCCATTGGCCGCAGTGAAGAGCCTGATATGGGCTCACTCACATGTAAACCTAACCTAACCTAACCTAAATTCTTTTTGACCTTTTCAGTACATTTGCAATTATTTTTTGAATATGTATGTAGTTTATTTTCTCAAAGAACACGCGCGTGTATCGCCTATATTAATTAACCACCTGATATTGCAATACATCCAGTCGTGAAAGCTGTGATTCCAAATATTTTCATAAAGCATTTAATAATCCTGATGCGTCTCAAATTCAAGGAACCCAACGACTTATCATGGTCTAATAAATTCAAACATTTAGAATCTCATATAAGCTGTTACATGATCCTCTGATGCAAATGGAATGTGGGAAAGAATTCAAAATTATGTTAAAATATATAATGGATCGCATTATAAAGCAATAACACTTTCAAATATACAATTTAAAAATTATGAAGAAATATAACGAACAAGCCACTCTGATATGGTAAATGATTCTAAAGCCATTCGATTGTTATAATGAAAAGGAAGGATCTACAAATTATATATGCTGAGTCATCTTAATAAACACTATGATTTCTCTCTACCTAGTTGGATTGCATAACTTTTTTGGAACAAGAAAATTAATAATGCGAATTTCAAGGAATCGGATGTGGATTATACTGAAAACTTGCTAAAATTCATATGAATCTGAGAAATTAGGTTGCTGGATTTATTCGTATGGTTCGCAGAACAATAAAAATTATGTTTTTTGATCGAAAATATGAATACGATATTCATAAAATCTGTTGCGGAATATTCTACTCATATTTTCGGTCAAAAATCAAAATACAATGTCCATGACAGGTCTATGCCAAAAATAACTTTCAAAGTGTTACCGCAGAAGAAATATTTCCAACAATTCCATCCTTGATATGTATAATTGCTTCTGAAGAGCCTATGCTTTCCCATTTTATCAATCTCCCTGATGAGCTTTGCAAAGCGAAATAGATTTTCGTAGACCAAAATGGATTGGGGATCAAATGCGAGAGAAGCGAACTTTGCTTCAATGAAATGAACGATTTCTCTGAGTGATATTTTTTAATAACATTCTTCCTATCTTATTTAATGAATTTTCAATGAAAACTAGAGAAAATTAAAAAAAAATCAACTAAAATTCAACACCAACTTGGATATAATTTTCAGCGCATATTCCCATTGAATATGTCGAAATAGTCATTCCTAACAAGCATCAAACTATGTGTCATCAGAAACAACAGAATATCTTTTATCTTTAAACAAGCAATTCTTGTATATAAATTTATATTTTTGATCTCAGAAATGGCTCTGAAAATTTGCATTAAATATTGTATTTAGATAAGGTTTGGTTTTATGAGTTCATCTATACCGGGTGTCGCAACGTATTCTTTAGACAAGCCTTTACTTTCCAGAATCTGATAATAAAACTAGGCAATGATATTGGATTAAAAACTTGGATTTCAATATTGCATACTCCCCTATTAGTTTCGGTTTCACCCTAGATGAGTACAGTACCTACCTATGACGGTTTGAAATTTTGAACACCACTATTTCTTTGAGAAGTTATTTTTTAAATCAGAAAATCTTTCAGACAGGCATTCTTCATATTCTAATTCTTGCGACGAATTCATTGATGTGAAGATATTGGCATAATTCACTTATAAAGTATGCTATGAATACAACTTTAAACGAAACTGGATTCATACGTTCAATTTTACGATCAAAGCGGAATGAATATATTATTTTGCAAACGAAGTATGTGAGGGAAACATTTCGAAGGCTTCTTCGCTTTGAACTGAATCAAACTTTGAAAGTATTGATAAAACGCATTGTATAAATGTATATTTTTCGAATCCCCAAAAATCTTCAACTATGTCCACTCAGTTTCAATAAGAAATACTGCTCACTAAATTTTTCAAATTCATTTCCATTTCCATCAAAGGATTCCAATTGGTACACCCTTTGAAAATAAAAACAAGTAAGAAATTGGTCTGCATCAATAACTCAATAAGTTCTCATATCCCAGTCTGCTTTAGGTCATAAAGTTTTTCAACAAACATGTATTTATACAAGAGATGTAAAAGTAATATGCTATCAATTTATGAATGCAAGAAAAACTCAAAGAACGCAAAAACTTTCTGAAAGGTATTCAAACAGACGTCATTCATGTTTTCAATATTTCCCCGTTGTGAAGATACAACTCAGACGAGAAACTCCCAACTATGAAACTTTCATCTTTTATGAAGTGACGGAAATCAATGGGATAAAACATTGGACAAAAATCACAAATTAGTCACGGAGTCAGCAATTAAATCAAAATATATCATTGTTATTCTATTCCTCCTTCGATCTATAGTATTTTTACAATGCGTAGCCTATCTATATCATTGTTGAAAAGGGGAACATTCTCCATGAAAATTGAAAAAAAGAAAAATGTGATTTTTTTGTAATAACTAACAAAAAACAACTACTTCCTCGGCTAAAGCCAATTCTGAGTTATCGGGATTAATACTTACATCATATTCACAAAAATACTGTTTTTGGATTGATAGAAAGACAGTACTTCATAGAGGTGACGAGTAATGAATTCAGATCCTGATTCGATTTCCCGAGACGCTGTTGCCAGAGAACATTCAGGAGATTGTTTGTTTTGGGTGTCGTCAGCATAACTATGAATTTTTGTATATTGTAGGCATTTTGAAAATTGTTACGTGAAAATGACGAATAAAATAGGCCCAAGTATGGATCCTTGCGGAACTCCGGCAAGATTTTCTAGAAAATTCGAAAAATCATTATCCAAGATGATGCACTGTGTCCTATTAGCCAATTAATTTTTTATAAGTTCCCTAGAAGGAAGAGAAAAACCAAGATATTTTAACAATTTAATAAGAAGCTGATGGCAGATTCTATCGAATGCTTTGGAGTAATCGATTAATACTAGAATGGATAGCTCATTGTCATCTACTGATTTGTGTATGTCGTCAAATACTTTTAACAGAGCTGTTGTACAGCTTTAACCAGGTCTGAAGCCTGATAGAGTTGCTGGCAAAAGTTTGTTATCATTGAGAAATTTTCGAATTTGTTTGTTGGTTATTTTTTCAAAAACTTGAAGTTGCACACATACTGATGGGGTGAAGGTCACCCAAGTTTTGAGGATCATTAATTTCAGCTAAGGGAATAACGTGAGATTGTTTCCATATTGAAGGAAATATATTTTTATGGATATACACGTTGGAAAGGTGATTTAGATAAGGTACCTAATATGAGTGGGGTAGAATGCAGAATTATTTTTATACTAATGCCATCATATCCCAAATAATGCCATATAATTTTTTTTAAATATTTTTCAGTAATTTCCGACTTCGAATTCGAAAAATAATAAAATTGCGACTTTGAAATCAGAATTTAATAAAATTCCGATTCCGAAGTCGCAAAATAATAAATTTCCGACAGCCGGAAAATGATTAAATTCTTACTTCAAAGTTTTTCAATGCCCAACGTGGCTTTACCAGGGACGTAGTTGTTTTCTGTTAGATGAGAATGATCCTCTTTCCAACATGAATACCTGCCAAGAGGTTATTTTGAACGAATGAAAATAGCGACTTAAGTTTGTCTTTCAGCCGCAGATAATTCCACAACTGATTTTATGAACATCCTGTTTATATTTCCAAACATAAATCAAAATGCAATACCCTCCAGGTTTATGTCAAAAAAAAAAAAACAATTTCCAACGTGTCTCTGCAGAAGAAATATTTCCAATATTTCCATTATTTCCATCTTTTCCATTCCTGCTGTGTGAAATTGCTTCTGAAGAGCCTGCTTCCCATCAATTCTTCCGATCTCCCTGATGAGCTTGGAAGAGCGAAATAGATTTTCGTCGAATAAAATGCAAATTTTCATCTTCAGATTTTTTCTTTTCAGTTAGGGTCTTTTCACACCATCTTAAAGATATGGTTTATTGTCCAGCGTGGCTTGTGCCGGGGAAGTAGTTGTTTTCCGTTAGATATTACAATGTTATTGAATACTCAACTTTATTTTGATTTTTGTTTGAAAATGAGAACAGGATGCTCATAATAGTAGTTTACCTAACAAGTGCGGAAAGTGATACTTTTCCGCACGCGATTTCAGAACTCAGCTAACGCGTCGTTCGGCCAGAAATCGCGTGCGGAAAAGACACTTTTCGCTTGTGTTAGGTATACTATTTATTTCTACTAGCGGAAAAAACACCCAAAAGTTAACATAAAGAACATGTATTATTAAATATAATATATTTAATTTAATTAGTTTAATATATTATATTAAACTATACAACCATACTTGGTAAGCTTTCTATTTTAACCTTCTGCGACGTAATATTTAAATGTCAGTATAATCCGCAAAAACTAAACAAATCTACTTTTCCGCACTAAAATGTTTTTTCCGCACTAAAAAGAGTGCGGAAAAGTGAACTTTTCCGCACGCTAGGAGAAAAAATCAGTTTTGGAATCATCAGCGGCTGAAAGACAGATTTAAGTCGCTATTTCCATCGGAAATTTATTATTTTTCGACTTCGAAGTCGGAATTTTATCATTTCCGAAGTCGGAATTTTATCATTTCCGGCTTTGAAGTCGGAATTTTATTATTTTCCTACTTTGAAGTAGGAATTTTATTAAATTCTGACTTCGAAGTCGGAAATATCTTTAAAAAATTATATGGCCCTTCTACGTCTTCGGAAATAACAAAACAAAGCACTCCAAAAATCCCAATGTTTTTGAATGTTCACTATTCGACACAGCTATGTAATTCCTGGCGATTTTTGCGCGGCTAATGACCGGCCTAAATTATAATAAATTCAAGCCGTTCAAATTTGTAGCAGAGTCGTTAACAGTTAGTTCGCGTGTTGGCGGCGATCATTTGAATATCGGTCGAATCAAACATAATAGAGAACGAGCGTTTTGTTACCTCGAAAGATCTTGGAATTCGAGTCTGATTTTATTAATACACAACTCTGTTTGAATTACGATGTTATCGGCCGTTTGTAGAGCACGATTTTACGTGTACGCACTCTTGATTCTTTCTATTCGTGCTAGTTTAAAATTTGTTCGTAGTGTATGCATAAATTGGCGCATTTGAATAAAACGTTTTTTTAATATTAATTTATTTTGTGCTCTTCAAATACTCAGGTACGCATTAATCTATGGATTTCTTATAAAGCATGGTTACTAAAAGTTACTGTGAGTTTTGAGCTATCTTTCTCTTCAATGATGAGGATGCCATCGAAATAGTTACTCGCTCGCCGTCCTAGTTTTATGAATTTCAACAAAACATTTATAATTCTCGACTCAAAATACCCCCACATACCAATTCTGAAAAGATCCAGACAATAATTATAAAAACTTATCCGCAATTTTGGATTCATGAATTTTGACCAGAACCTTATAATCTGCGATCCCGAAAACTTCCACATACCAAATTCAAACAGAATGGAACCCTAATCACAAGAATTGTCCGCCATCTTGAAGCCCCAATCTTGATATTTATAAATTTTCATATAAATATTACAATCTCACCGCGGCCCGGAAAACCCTCATGTCCAATTTTCAATCGAATCAAATCATACAAATTCATAATCTCCGACCCCAAGACCCCAAAACAACGACATACTACCGTGGCTAATACCACAACGAGTATTGAATTATATCTAACAGATACTCGTGCAATGTACCTCATTGCATAGAAAACAATTGTAAGTACTGAACACAAAACTCGGAATTCTTTTGGGAGATCATCCAATAACGATAGTCGTTTTTTACTCCCATATATATATATATACACCTACAACATAGGCTTATTGTGGCAAATATCGGTATTAATGAAAATAAGTTCGAGACATTGGGTCGTATGCATAAACCTGTAGCAAATGCTTTTAATCGGATTCCTTCAAAGAAACCTATTCATTTTGTTAATCAATGAGAGAGACAAACATATAGTATAAGCATTTACTAGTTTTTATGCGTACAACCCATTGTATTATCATGTTCCTTCAGAACCTGATAATTTCTTAATGCTGCTAATATTAAATTCATTAAATTGCAGCATATGGTAAGTTTTCTGTGTGTAGATAATTGATTAACTCCCAAATACCTCTCCGTAGATATTTTCAGTGAATTCATGTCTTATAATCCATGATCCATCAGATTCCTTTATCCATAATTGCATATATTATAATAGCTTGTTAAATTCGAGTATACTGACAATAATTGGCCCTAGAACTGTTCTTCGGGCGACACCATATTTTATTGATCTAGTTCCAATCATGGTGACTAAGCAGATCAAAAGAGGGTTGTGTGAAGTTTCCTTGTAGAATATAGATGAGTATAATTATTCAAACAATTGAGTTCGTTATATTTTGTTGAATGCGATTTAGGCCAAGTAATTATCTCCAATTCCTTATTAAATAATTTCAGTGACGTTTGAACCTTTATTAGTGGTTTTACGTTCGTACAAATGCTATCGCATTCGAATCTAATTTCCTTCCATTTCAATCTATGGAACACAAGGGTCGGAAACTTTCTATCGGATGCTAGATAAAGATCTAAGGTAAAATGAAAACGAGGTAAAACGGCTTTGCCGTCTACAAATAAACTCGGAACGAGCAAATGAGCATTCGGATGTAAAATTTATGCTTATGGATAATCGATATACGCAGTGATTTAAATGAACACTGCGTTGTGTTGAAATGTGTAAAAAAGGAAAGTACATTTTATTATATCGGTGATGATTCTGATTATCAACAGGGGTCGCGATTTTGTTGACTTCTACTCATTGCATCAGCGCAGTGCAGTACGGTCAGTAAAGTCAGGTAAACGGGGCGTGCTAATATCTTTATTTTTCACTTGTCCATTACTGCTGTATAATACCTTGGCAACGGTTGCTATTAACAGACCCATAACGCCCGGGGCGTTATGGAGGGCATTATGAATCATAACGCCCGCTAAATGTTTTTTTCTGTAGTTCAATAAATTAATTACTCAGAAAAGTTTTATTTAACTGTACATAAAATAGGGACTAATTATTTTCTTTTGAATAGAAATTACAATTTTCAAATGTTCCTGAAAAATTAGTACCAATTTTGAAGTTCTGTGAGTTGACCGATGATGAACTCCTCAATGTGCATTCGGTTTCGTTCGGACGTTAACATTTTCTTTTTCGAAAACGGAATGTGCTATCATTGTAGCAATTTTGTTCTTCGAGGCGATACTTTCTTCAATATAGCTCTCCACTACCGTACTACTCTTCCATTTTCCATGTAATTTTAGTGTTTCAAAGGAAGTACCACCTTGAACAAGAAGCGTTGACGACGTTCGGTGTAGACGATGTCCGGTGTAACTTTTCGGGTTTTCCAAATTAAGGTATTTCGCTATGATAGAAGGAACACTTCCTAATAGTATTTTTACCTACAGGTAACTCAAAAATTTATTATTTCTGTAGGTTAAAAAAACCTACGTTGTTTACATCCTTTTGGTCGTAGTGCAATGTACTTTTTAACTAAGTTCAAGGCTCCTGTTTCGCTTTCTTCAACAATGGTGAAACTTTTTGAGGTGCGGGTCTTGGTTTCTGGTACCTTGATCAGTAAAATGGCTCCTCTGTCTTCGATGTCATCAATTGTCATCTTGACCATTTCATCACGTCTTAAGCCTCCAAATACGCCCATTACCAGAACAACTTTTTGTAGCAGAAAAGTATCATCTGGAGCTTTTCTTATGAAAAGTAATACTTGTCCACCTTTCAACACCTTTGATTTTTTAGGAATGTGTCCTTTTGAATTAACTTTCAGAACTCAACTGATGGCCTAGTTGAGTGAATGCTGATATATTGATGTTTTCTTTAACAATCAATGTTGATTTCAGCTGTGAGTATTTGATCCATAGACTATTTGCACTTTAAATATCTTTCAGACTGAAATAATGTAAAATACATAAAAAATATTAATATTTTTCATGAGATAAACTCACCAGTTCCTGGAAGTATGCCATTAAGACAGTTTCATTTACGGTATTCACTTTGTTTCCATCTTTCCATTTCAAAAAATGGTCATACTCCTGCTCGTATAAGTATTTGGATTTCACAGGCAGTAAATTTCCTAACGCTTTTTCAGTTTTATTATGAACACAACCGTTTTTAGTTTTCTCCACTAACAAGCTTGTAAATTCTTAAAAAAATGGAGCATTATTTTATTAAATAAACAACCCTCAGCAACCTCTTTAATGTTTCCATGGCAATTGTATAGAAGCTCACTTGTGCTTAGTTGCCGACTATAACGCAGTAAATACTATGAGAAGAAATTTATGAAGTAAACAACGTCGTTTAAGATAATTTTTTAGTGGAAAATAAAAAATTTATGAAGTAAACAACGTCGTTTGAGATCATTTTTTTGTGAAAAATAAAATCTTGTATGCACCACGAGCGTTACTAGATCCTAACGCCCGGAGGGTAACATTCACCCGAGGGATGAATGTTGCCCGATATAACGCACTTGGTACATAAATAGCTATTTTGGTTGGCCAGTCACCCTCCAATAATTAAAGTTGTTGAGTAAGAAACCTTCCAGATTATTTATGTGATTGAAGTATTTTTTTATCTGAAATACGGTGTCCTGATAATGCGGGACTTAGGAAGTTGACGAGGAGAGAGGTACACACCAAAATCGCAATGGTAGCGGAGTGAGAATTTCCACTATCCGCAATCAAAGTGACACAGGCAGGGGACAAAATTAGGTGGAACAGGACGATCTCTCTAGAGATCCCAGACAGAAGAGATCGAGAAGAGCAACAGGTGATCTTTCCCCCAGAAAGCCTGGCCTGTTTTACAGACAGGTTCAAAGTGGAGGAGGGACCAGCCGGAGCAAGAATTTATTTGGAAAACGGAGAGAGAAGAGCCTATGCGCTAGGTTCCCTAACAACAGTTTTCCGAGCAGAGATGTATGCCATCCTTCAGGCAACCAGAGGGACATATATATGTCTGCTCTGACAGTCAAGCCTATATATATCAGACCTCTGAACGCAACCAGAACCAGATTAAAACTGGTTCAGAAGTGCAGAGACTGAAAAGAAAATAACGCTAATTCTGGTACAGGAATTGAAGGCAACGAACAGCCGGACCAGCTAGCCAAGCAAGGAGCTGGGCTACCTTATTACGGGCCCGAATCCGCACTTAGCAAAACAAGGAGACAAGTTACAACGGAAAAGAGTGGAGAGGGATAGATAACTGCAGGCAATCAAAGCGGCCAAAATACTGAAGGAAAGCCGCAAAGAACCCCCATTCTTGGTGGGAGTTCTAAACGGTCACTGCATGCGGCCTCAGGAGGAATCTCACTCTTATCAGAGTTGAGGCAGACCCACTAGGCGCGGAATATGGTGAGGAGGAAGACTCCTTCAACTTCCTGTGCGAATGTGGTACGAAACGTCTTCGGAGCTGCCAACTGTTAAGGAGAGAAATTGCACTCCTTGCAATGGAAGGATATTTCGTCCTTCACAAGGAGGTCGAAGAGCTTCGAGCAGGTATCTGCAATAGGATGGGCGACGATGCCGCGGTTAGCAAAAAGGGCCCACTATCTTCCACCTATTACTATTACTCCGCACGCTTCAACTAAACCATTCTGTTGAAATCGTGGTTTTGATCATTGGAGTATTTGCTGAATTGATGGACACGCTACTCTTCGAACTGAAAGTTATATCGGCTTGACGTGATGCGGAATAACTCTTAGGATTATCACTGTCAGTTTTTACTCAAAATCAAGTGTTATATGAGTTGACTAGATGCCAAGCCTGGAGAAAAGTTCCTTGTTGAATAACATCGATTAGCCGGTGTTGTCCTGCAGGTTTTTCTGATTTTCTTACGCTAAAAAATGAATGTGGTACCAAACATGAGCGAGTGGTTCTGAAGCGGAACGGCACATAATAATAGCCGGCCTCTACCTGCACAGGTTATATCTCTTCAAACACTAGCTCTCTTGTGCTTGTTTATGAGGAAAATTATCATTATTATCAGTTCATGCCTTTCAGAAATGAAATTATTATTATTATTATAAAGTAGAAGGTCTTAATTGATACATTCACAAAACACGATCTGTCGGGTATACCTTAACGTCTTTCTGACTTGTCTATTATATCGCATTAAAATATCAAGGGCGTCAATTTCGAGATTTCGCTCATACAATGAGTGGGAAATCGCTTTTTAAAAACCGGTAGTGATTTTATGGTTTGTAGAGTATCACAAAAGAGCCTACATTTAAACGTCAACTTTGATAGGATTAAAGCGAGCTACCTTTCTCGTTTGCCTCAAATCCTAATCTCCTTAACGTATTTAGTTTGTTGGTGACTTCAAAAGTCAATTTCACACCAGTAGGTTGGCCTTAATTAAAATGTTTTGTATAAGCCGGGTATATTAATAGATTTGCATCTCTCGCTTTAATATCGCAGTTTTATTGGTCGTCTTTCCAGGTAGATGCATTTGTTCGTATATGTTGTTTAGTGTTAGGTTAGGTTAGGTTAGGTGTGTGCTGAAACTCTCTTGAAACTTTCTATCCGCAGTTATAGTTGCTGAGTGATTTTACCAAAAAAACATCCAGTACATTATTGTTTTCTAAATTGTATCTGTGTTTCCTATCACTTGATTATTTTGTATTTTGAAATCCTTTTTATGTCGAGTCTGCTTTGAAAACAGATTTCTTGTTGATTTCATCTGACAGAACTTGATTGTCATTATCTGGAATGAATGAATCTAAAATGATGAACCTTTAACAATTTTGCCGATGATCACATATATATTTGTTAAATATATATATATCAGATTGGTGTTTGGTCACTTTTTAGGTAAGTGATCGAAGGACTTTGTCTTAAATTTTGATATTTCCTAATATCTGTAAAACTTTTTAGTTCATCTCAGGCCGAGATATTGATAAATAAATACTGTTCTTTGGAGTTCAAGAGTTTGGCTAACCCACATTATAACCTGTTTTTCTACAGGTGGTTGAAAGTTCTCGTAAAGACCACGTAAAAACTTACGGAGAATGTTAGACTATACCTATGCCTACTAAGAAAAAAATATCCATGAGAAAACTTTTCGAATTATTTTTTTTATTTATAAAAACCTTGATTTTTTGTGCCTCTCAGTAGTTTTTTATGTGCTGTTAGTAAAGTTTCACACTCTTTCAAACTTTTCAGTGAAATGTTGTTGAATGATTACAATAACCTCTGCATTGAAACTGAGTATACCTCGAATATTTTAGAGGGGGGCTGGGAGAAATGTTTTTATCAGAAGTTTTGGGAAGATTTCTTTCATGAAATTCATCCTATCGTAGTGAAAAAAAATGTACCTACTGGGCGATTTCTGCATATTACTTAATGAATTGCCTATTTCTTTGTGATTTCAAAATGGTATAACATAATTGATTTGTTATCGTAAAAAAATATATTACTGCTTTCATCCAAAAAAAGACGTTTCTGACAATGTCTCATTTGACTGTTTTTATTTAGAATGATCCTAATATTTTTATGACAAAAATATAATTTTTGTACAACTTTCATTAAAAATGACGTTTTTAATTCATTGACATATGAACTAAAAATTGACGTTTTCACAAAATCACTTTTAACACTAGTGTTAAAAGTAAAATGACAGATAAGATGATGGATACTCAATAATATAGATCTCTCTAATAGAAACACTTCAATCAGATATTATACTCAGAACACCTACTCAAGAGGATTAATTTTGGTACATGTATTTGGCCGTTTGTGCAATTGGTAATACTAATTCCTTTTAAAGTTACAAACGAAGTAGTATTCAGTCCAACGGTAAAAGGTCCTTCATCACTGACAAATAATGACATTCATAAATAAAGTGCGTTGGGGTTTATTATAGTTGGAGCCTCTTTGTAATCCAAAGATCGTGTGTTCGAACCCTTGTGGATCTTATATTTTTTTTTGTTTTTTCTCACTAGCAGTAACTGTTGTACAAAAAAATTTGTATGCTCACAAAATAAAATGCCACTTTTAACACTTGTATCATAAATAACTATTATAATTATCGATTGTACATTTTAAAAGTATCGTACTTTGGTGTGATATAAATCTATTGAAATTGAACATCAACAAAACATAATATGATTTCACATTTTACAGAGCTAATATCACTCCTGAGAATGGCACAACGATACATGTGAAATATAACAGAAAATAGATACTTTCGAAACATAAAGAAGAGAAGCAAAGAAAATGTTTTTTTGGGCAAAGTAAAAGAGAATGGATGAACAACAAAGTGCACGAAATGGATTTTTTTCAAGTTCTGGTTTCAACGAAAAGAACAACCCTATGTTGTTCAAAGATAATCGTGAAAGCCGAAGGAAAGTAGGTAGGGATTGGTGTTCTTCTTAAATTTTTTAAGGTTGTATTTTGGAACTCGCTGCCGAGGCAGCGAGTTCCAAAAATTTGCCGTTCGGTAGAAGAACGATCCCTGTGAAAGAGATGTTCGGCATGACTCGAAAGGGAAGTCATATGAATGTGAGGACTGAGCTCGACGGGTCAGTTTTGATGGGACCGGTAACGGTGGAACGATTGAGGATATTTTGGAAGAGAATCGTCCATGAAAATATTTATAACACAAAGATAGATAGTTAAACTTTCTATGATGTTCCAGAGAAGCCAGCGAGTTTGTGAACGAAGTTTCACCGACGAGAAGAAAGGCTCCCTTTTGGACAGAATCTAAAAGTTTAAATATGTGTTTGGATCCTTGGGTGTTGCACACCATATATGGGAACAATATTTCAGAACAGGTCGGATTTGAGCCTTATAAATCATAATCAGTTGACGGGAAGTGAAATACTTCTTGGCACGAAACAGAAAACCAAGTTCTTCAGAGACACTCTTGGCAATGGACCTCACATGGTTCTCCCATGAAATGGTACTGGTGATGGTAATATCGAGCATTGAAATGGAAGATATCATGGACGAAGACAAGGAAAATGGGACTGATAGGTCAAAACTTGGAACCATACGTGTTAGCTTGGAGGATGAACGAAACTACTGGGTGATATGGAGAGCATGGGCGTGGAAGTATCTTTAATAGATTTTTTTTTGGAACATTATTTTGCAATAAATGAAATTCAATGGTTTTATACAAAAAAAAAGTGGAGATAACTAGACGTTCAGTTGAGTCAATCCAGGTGAGTATACTAATTTAATTTTTGAAACAATATGTCGTTAAAATATAAAAACAGTAACAAATTTTCTCCTAACAATTGTATGAGTGGAGATAAATTAATTGAATCAAAAGTGAAGTCCAACAATAAAACTGAACCTTCAGGGTATTGTGTGAAACTCTATATAGCAATTATTCTTCATTCTGAGCGGTGTGAAGAATCAGTCCGTTATTAACGAGTATGCAGCTTGTTAATATTTTTATCAAATTATTTGTATCTAATTAAAGCTAATCTAAATGTAGTGTGAAGCAATTCCGGGTTATCTTTGTGTCAAGCGTCAATTATACTAATTTAAAAAAAAGCTCACAAGGAAGCAACATTCAAATCCGGTACAATTCCGCTTATTAAAAATGATGAACGATGTAATTTATCGAAAAAAGCCACGCGAAAATCCAACTATGACTTCAGAGTGAACAAATGGAATCATCAAAGCGAGAAATGAACAATAAGGTGTCCCATAACAGGAAATAATAGAGAACAATATTAGTACTATGACTATGGACCGTAAACTTTAATAAGATGACGAAATAATATAATCTGACACGAGTTCTAGTTATTATGATAATTCATCAACATTTGAAGGAAGTGCGTATCTATAGAGGGGTAATGGGAGAAGTTACCCGCTCCCCCAGGTGGATTAGATCCATAACATAAAATACTGTAATAATAATTTTTTTGTGTTTTCGATTCAGTAATAGATGATTTGGACAATCGATTTGAAAGTGAAATTATCAATATACTTTATTTGAATATAGTTCTGCCAAGTACATTCACAAAAAAAAAAAAATAATAATAATAATAATAATAATAATGCAGAATTATTTCCGAGGGGGAAACCGCTGGGGAATTTTGGTGTACATCCCTTGGATATTAGTGGCATTACTAGGTATTAGTGGCATTACTGGGTATTAGTTGGGAATTAGTGGCATTACTCGGATAATAGTTGAGAATTAGTGGCATTACTCGGGTATATTAGTTGGGAATTAGTGGATTTACTGGGGTATTAGTTGGGAATTAGGGGTATTACTTGAAAATTATTGGACATTACAGGTATTACTGGTGTATTACTCGGGCATTACTCGGGCATTAGAGGAATAATTCAGAAGTAAGAAAACAATTATAATCGGTGAAAGCAAAAAAAAATTGGTTTTCAACATGGGAATTGGAATTGTCTGAAAAATTAGAGAAGTGCACTGTAATGTTTTTGTGAAATTATTTGTTCATCTACCCTAAAAATTGCTTCAAAGTAACTGCATTTTTGGGACATTTTTGAGATTTTTTTGGTGAAAATTCAATTTCCATTAAAGCACGTACGTAGAATCAAACTTCCTCTAGAAGCCTATCCCTGTTTGAAATCGAAAAGACGAACCGTTTTTGAGTTATCAATTGACTCTTTCACCCCTGAAAAGTGTCCCATTCCCAAACGTGATCGCGCTCATGGCGTCTAAATGTGATTTTTCTACATTCATGCAAAAAGCAAAACTTTATTGAACTATATTTAGTGGAAAAAAAGTTCTTTATTGCACTAGTGCAATAAACTTTTTATTGCACTCATCTGTCATTCAACTTCAACGTGCTGTCATCATGACAAACATAAATGTTCAAACCCACTACATATTTAGCAGATATTCTGTGAGAATGGCAATACGTTTTAAACAGTTACATATTTTATATTATTTTGTATTAATGTTAGCAACCAGAGCTAAACCAATGCCTTCCCAAGAAAAACTCCATAATCAAAACTGATCTGCTTTGTTCTAAACCGTCTACTTGCATAGATCAAACTGTCTGTACTATGACCACACCTCGTGATAACATACGCGCTCACGGCTACTATGATTTTGATTTTTATAATGCAAATGTGGTTATAGAAACGTCAGTAAAAAATTATATCTGACAATTACAGAATTGAAAGTTTTAAAATGAGTATTATTAATGAAATATAGATGATAGTGATCTGTTTCAATGCAAATCGATAGTAATAATCAATTATTCAAGTTGCGCTTTTCATTTTCTAACACCGAATGCCGTACCTTGATAAATCATTTTTTGCTTTTTGCATGAACGTAGAAAAAATGTTGTATGCAACTCGTGCAAAAATTGTTTATTGCACTCGGCCTGACGCCCTCGTCGGACAATTTCACGTCGAGTGCAATAAACACTTACTTTTTGCACTTGTTGCATAAATAACTATTATACAATATTTCTTTAATGTGTTTTAAATGTTCAATTTGTGTTAAAAACAGTAATTGATGAGTAAATGAATCGTTTTTATGTTTCGTGTTTTACAAACATAGGTATTTTTATTTTTTCCAAAATATGAACACATCTCCTGGATATGTTTTATACCCTCCACCTCCCAGAAAAGTTTCTTAGACCGCCCCTGATCAGATGGATAATCATCGTTTCATCGCCAAAGTGACGTATCTTGGAAACATCCATCTCCTAGGAATGTTAACATATGTAGAATGGACACCATTGATTTTATTCGAAATTTCACTGAGTAGGTGCTAAATCAAATCATCTTTATGGTAGGTGGTATTACCTTTGACAACTTTCCATTGCTACCGACGACAAAACTGTTGGAGCGTTGATATCTGATGGTGAAATATATTCATAATTTGACCTTGTCACGATATAAAGGACCGGTATTTACCAATTCAAATCACTCCATCTTGACACGATATTCCATGATTAGTGATTTTCTGAATCAAGTACAAGAATTAAACGCTTCAGTTTTTGTAATTCAAGAAATACTTCCATGCCATTGTTAGAAATTGGTTCAATTATGCCAACAAATTTTTCCTCATTATCATTACAAGAGGAATTAATCTCAACTTTTATATTATTACATTATTGCCTGTATTCATGATTCCAATATGTCCATTGTCACTGTTTTAAAAGCTTTTTACCCAAAAATGGATAGAGTATTTCACTCGAAACAGGAGTCAATTTGTTTCGGTGAATCACAGATCTGGAAACAGTCACTATAAATTCAAATTAAATACTCAAGATATGACTATTGGAGTACCTTAAGGATAGGTGTTGGGATCTCTAAAATTTACAATATAGTCTATCCATAAAGTAACCCCCCCTGTTAACTCTTGAACGGAGAGGAATTTTTTTTGACATTTTTTTTGGTTGGATGGTAGTTCATAAGCGACTTTTTGACATTTTAAAAGATTTTTTTCCTCCATTCGAATCGTCTTTCAATTATCTATACGACAGCAAAATATGAAACAAAAATATTGGTCAACAACAAAACGGCGGTACATTATTTTAGAACTCTCACAAGAGAATACTTTCGAATAAATGCCTATCAAAGAGTTTTAGTGCAATGTTTCTGCAAGAGCTTCTTGTCACTCAAAATGGCAGATGGGTGCCATATTAGAAAAAAATTCAAATAAGTAGATAAGTAGTGTAATACCTCGTTTTATTGAATCTCAGCAAATCTCAGAAATCATGTCCCATTGCAATTCTGAAGGACAGAGAACAATTGCAGATATTAAAAAATATTGTTTTTATTTTAATTGAGCTCGTTTAAAACTATTTATTCAAAGAAATCGCGTATAAAAGTTCTAACATAATGTGCCGCCATTTTGTTTTGGATTAATATTTTTGTCAGTTTTTTAATGTTCGTTAATGCGAGTTATGAGAAGCCAACAAGTTCGACCTATGTAGGAAGCAGAGCAATCAGAACAGTTGAGCTTATAAACACCATTTAATTCCAATTTGTTAATTTTATTTTTGGAATTTACAGAAGAGAGAGACAGAAGACTTGCCTTCAATGCTACTTATGATATATCTCCTATATTCAACTATCTTCCATGCCTTTTTTTGAACATAACTTGTGCAATGACATTTCTGAATTCATACAAGAAACCATTCCTGGAACCAAAATCGCTTTTAAATCTTGCAAAAAGTTGAGTAACTCACTTGTAAATTCCAAAGATAAAATTAACAAATTGAAAAGATGTAGTGTTTATAAGCCCAACTGTTCTGATTGCTCTGCTTCCTACATAGGTGGAACTTGTTGGATTCCCATAACTCGTATCAACGAACATTTAAAAAAACTGACAAGTCAGCATTTGGTAATTATTTAAAATTCAACAATCATTATTTAAGCACAAATAGTAATTCAAAAATTTTATATCAAATTGATAATAAGAATTATCTGAGATTGGATTTGTTCGAAGAACTGGAGATTTCAAAAGAACGTTTCAGTAATGAAATAAAAAGAATATGCTTTAAAAAAAAAATTCACACTTCTCTTTTAGAAAATTTCAAATTTAACTTAATTTTATAATCATATTGTCTACCCTTCCACTAATAAACATTTCAGTTTATAACTACCTCAAGTTGGTATAAATGTTTTCATTCATTGACTTTTGACAGACAGATAATTAGCTGCCTTTTCAAATATAACCTGACATATCCCCATGGCCTCTGATTTCTAAAATAATGTTCGTTAGAATCAAGCGCAAATGTTACTAATTATAATTAAAATGTCCTCACTAATTGTAAAACTTCCTGTTACCTGACTTGTAAGTACTCAACAAAATTTATAATATTTTTCCAAATTTCATAACCTAATTTTTAAAATAATTTCAATTCAAGAATACAATCAGAGTATTTACTTTCAGGGAGCACTGATGACAAAAGTCGAAAGCGCTTTGCAATTTTAGAAATTATACACTTTTATAACAAAATTCCTCTTCATTTATAAAAACAGAACTGTTCAACGAAATCCAATCAAATTCATTCTGTATTCCACAAAGTAATTATGTGAAAAATCGAATGCCTTGAAAAAAACTCACACGATTCTAATTAAACTGACCCAATGGCGAGTCTTTCCAGTAATACAAAATGAAAACTTTATCGAGTATTGTTCGCCTTTGATGTTATACTTTCGCGTGATATGACATACCATTATAACTATATTAAATATTTACCCTCCTAATAGTAGTCTTTTGCTCGTGTTGATCCAAATCAACGTGAACAGCCTTAATCGAATGCTGAATATATTATGAAGTTTGATTCGTCGTTGTTTGCTTGCCCGTTTGCAGTTGCTATACTTACTCATGTGTTGTATCAATATTTGAATACCTCCAATCAAATCAACATGGTATCAAATAATGAGAATTATGTGGAATATTGATTTTCAAACATTGAATGAGGTCTATTATTTATAACGTGTGCGTCCTGTATTTGAACAGTAACAATACTCATAATAAAATATTGAAAAAAAAAACACAAGCGCTAAAACGTAAAAAAAATCTCTAGATGTGTAATGTTGGTTAGAGTTTTAATTTTGAATAGTAAAACGGCAAGCTATTGAATCCGTATACAGTATGGGAAACTTTTTATCTGGGGTATAGACAAAAATCTACGCGAGCAACAAGGAACGTAATGATATGATAATACCATATAAACAAGAGAGACGCACTATTCTGCGCCTCTCCTGTTACCCCACCCGACGCATTAACGGACCACGTGGCAATGCGACACACCGCTAACAGCCCACGTCAGTATCCCTTCCTCGAGCGAGTAGAGGAGAAATTGTAATGCTCTCTCAACATATAGCAAGCTATTCTTTACGGTCTCATGAAACCACCATACCCAAGATGAAAACTTTCCGATACTCTAGAATAACCTACACATTTGAAGAAATTATTTCTTACTCTTTAGCGTATTCAAATAAATGCTAGTTCTTTATTTTTCCAAATAAATTTTGTTTTTTATTTTTTATTGTAATTTTGGGACACAATAATTTTTCATAAGTGCATTGCACCCACTAATCGTTGAGATAAACGAAAAACCTTTTTCAACCCAAAATAATGTTGTATTTCTTTTCCTTTCCAGGGCATTTGATTGATAGGGCGACTTTTTCTTCAATGAGAGCTTTTGTGTTGTAGAGCTTTTACCAATTCAGTTTTCAATCTAACTTTTTAATTAAATGACCGTCCAATAACCAATTGAATTTTGTTTTTCATAAAATTCGAGAAATCATACCAACATATCAATTTTGGAGGGACACAGGAAACGAGCACAACATTCGTTTGCCATCTTGAAGCTGTAATTTTGATTTTATGAATATTTTGATATTTTGAAAGAAAACTCACTATCAGCGACTTCGAAAGCCCCACATAAAAATCATTGTCCCAGACAACTCTTACATAAAAATTTTGAATCTTGGAGCCGCCATCTTGAATTCATGAATTTGAACAGACAAGTTGTAATATTTGATGACTAAAACCCCTATACATTATTTATTACTTTTTGGCGCATTCGAATACAAGCTTTGGATTTTTTTATTATTTTACGACATATTAATCTATATATTTTTTATTGAGCATGGTTATTACAAGGCCTGTTTCCTGTAAGTTTTGATCTAGGAATCGCACGTTAAAAGGTAAGACCTCCGTTATCCTTAGCTCGCACAAGTTTCGACTTTTTAGGGCAGCCGTTCGTAGGGGGACGAAATCAACTCTCCAATGATGAGGCCATCTAAATAATAATTCATCCACCATTCTGAAGCCGCTGCAACTTGAAATTATGAATTTCAACAAAACATTCATAATCCTCGTCCTCAAATACCCCAACATATCAATTCTGAAGAGGAACAGACCATAATTACAGAATTCTTCCTCCATATTGGATATATGAATTCCTACAAAAAAAAAACCTAATTTTCGACTTTGATCCACACATTCCAAATTAAATAGAATTGAACCATAATCACAAGAATCCTCTGCCATATCTACTGGAGCCACCAACTTGAATTCATGAATTTTTAAGAAAAATTCATAATTTATGAATGTTGAAAATGAAATTCATAACCTCCGAACCTAAAAACCACCTCATATCAATTATTAATTGAATCGGACTATGAAACTAGTCCACTATATTGGAGCCGCCATCTTGAATTCTCGAATTTTAAAGAAAAAATCCTAATATCCGATTTAAAAAACCCACATACAAATTTTGAATAGAATCGAAAAAAAATCAAAAATCTCGTCTGCCATCTTGGATCCGCCATTTTGTTTTGTATCTAAAAAAACTTCCATAATGCGTTGTCACCGGTGTTAGAAACACCTGCCAAATTCCAAGTAACTCAGACGACTAGAAGTTGGTCAAAATTAAGTTGCAAGATTTGACCCGAACTTACATACATAACTCACAACCATTGCAAGTTAAATAAATAATGGAAAAATATATGAACTTGTCTTGAGAAGACATAATAGTTAATTCAATGAATTAAGTGATATTACATATTCGATTACATATCTAGTGGGGAATTTGTACCATTTAATCTCGCAGTCACTACATTGCTGACCTGATTCTTCAGTAGTGAATTCACGTGAGCTATATCATTCCGCTGAAGAAATTTACAAAAATATGTGATTTTCGAATAGTGAATTCACATGAGCTATGTAATTCCACATCTTAAAATTCATGAGTTATTGAAATTACAGTAGGATTTTCGCTAATAGTTGTGTGATTTTACAACCCAAATTACAAATATTATTCAAATTTCAATAGTAGGTATATTCACATACGTAACTATATGTTATTTTTCATGAATGTAATGGATATATAAGGTAGTTAGGTCAGGTGATCGCGTTGGCCACGCAACTAATCCGTTGAAAAAACAGTAATCCGCATCTGAAAGTTTCTCGTTGAAATGTTCAGTCTCATTCTCAAAGAAATATACCAGCATTGAAGTGACCTTAGGAAACGAATTGAAAACAATTTCACTATCAAGTATATGACAGATATAATCCAATATTCGCTGAGGTATATCATTATTCGCAGTGGTTGAGTTTTGTTGGGTACTCGCCAACTGAAATTTTTATAATGGCTGAAAAAAAAAATGGATTTCACGGAAGCCAAGTATTTTGCGGAATGCTTATATTGTATAGATATTCATTTCCCATTATCTTCTGCAATATATTTCTACTACCGACTATCCTTTAAAAATATTCGGATGAATCGAGGTTTCATTTTTCACTATACCACGGTTATGGGTTTGATTTCCAACCATCCTGTATGAAAACGTAGAACCATGAGTCCACGAAAGAATATAAATCGTAGTTCCGTATCAGCTTATATTCTGGTTCACAGCTTTACATCGTTCTATAAAAATATAATTGGGATATATAAAACATGAGAATAATGGCTCGAAGCATGAACTGTTTATTGTATTACACAATTTATGAACGTTAAAAATGCGGAATCAGAACTTCCTTTGCTTTGTTGAACGCACGCAAGCATTATATAAATGAGGAAGCGTTCAGTTGATGTTTAAACAATTTCTGAAACTCATTTATTTATGAAAATGAAAGTTACACTCGCTTATTCAGGTAATGAATACATTTCTGTAACATACGCTGAGTACGCTCAGTTATCATGTTATGCGTGCATATATTAAAAAAGTTGAAAACTATTATTCAAGACCACTGAATTATGCATTCGATTTTTTAATATTCAAAATTGTTCTAGCGGAAAATTATTTAAATTTTTATTTGGACGCCAATTTACGTAATTATCAGGTTTATCGTCCAATTTATCAGTTTCAGTATTTTGAATGAACATATTCCTGGGGTAGTATTATCATTTTCGAAAGAGAATGAACTATTACCCAGCATTTATCAAACAATAATTTTCTCTAACTACAAACTACCAATAAACAAGTAGAGTCACATAAATCATAACTTTCCATTCTAAAAAAGGTGGTTGACATAACATGAGTTGTGACAATAATTGTTATTGTGTCCTCAATCATCGCAATTATACACTGCACTGCAAATTCCCAATAATGTTCCATGGTTTGACGTATATTCAAAATTTTTACTTTGTTAATATCGTCATTCAAAACGCACTTCGTGATGATGGTCGACGATTTTATTATTCATTTACAAAATATATTGTCGTTGATTTATCTTGCCAAAAAACACTTTTCTGGATAAACTGATGGCAGATGTGCGTGCATTCTCTTTCAGACTATCGATAATGAATTTTCGCCATCAGATTTTTTCGATGATGAAACTAGAACGAAGCTTTTGAAGAAATCAAAACTATCCATCACCACGCCCAATAATGTCTTTGTTTTTGGGCGAGTTGCATATGAAAAACATTCAGTCCAAATACAGAAAATGAAGCCGGAACAGTGATGAAAACCTTTACGATTACGTTCATTGTTGACATTAGTTGAGACACAAAACAAACGAAATAAAATTGATAGGTATTTATACAACTTATCCACTCTACGTCAAAAATGTGCAGGTCACTCATCATTTTTCTCAAACACCAAAGAACATGTACTGAATCACATGGTTGCAATTTTTTCATTTCATTTTGTATATGATTATTATTAAAGTAATTTTACTTGAAAAACTGGCAGTAGACAAAATTTCTTTTTCTACGGTTTCTCAATGTTTTCATTAGTCTTTATAGTGAAATTACTGAGTGGGAAAATTATTTCGTTGAAAAAAGAAAATTACCCGAAAAAAAGAAGCTCTTGTGTTCTTACTGTTTGAAAAAATTGATAAAAACGTTTAAATGAGATTAAAGAACATTGTACTTGAATTGCCTCAAAGAATAAATACAAGTCTTTAAATAGCTTAACATTATTGGAGGTTTGAAACGTCACCAAGACTGATGCACAAACTCTATACTGCTATTTTTTTTTATTTTACCTTTTTCGACGAGAGCTTTGACATCTTTCAAGGTATAACCTTACATTATATCTTAGCTATATTAATTCATACCAGACTGAGTTTGGGAATGTCAAATAACTGCCAAGTCCAAGTCTAACTGAAAATCCAAGTGAGTATATCAAGAGAGATATATAGAATTTTCATACTTATTATGTAATTATTATTTTTTACCGACTTTCTACTATACAAATAAATAATTCTTAAGTTCGAGTAGCTTCGCACTGCGAAACTCTTTGAAGTGTCTGAAATGAAATGAAGTAAAATCTGATATCATTTTTTCCGTTTCATAATTTCGATTGTAATTTATAATATTCATTTGTTTGTAAAAACTCATGGAAATTTTTTTCTCGGTGTTTATATTCAAACAACAATGTATTTTCTCTATTGAAATGTAGATGAATTGATGTTCCACTGATATATCCTAAGCACGAAGGTGAATTGGTGAAAGAATGAACAAAATGGCCCTAAGTTTGTACCTTGTGGTACTCCAGGACTGATCGCAACCAAACATCAATATATAGATAATATTTCATTGAGAATATACCGTCATTAGGATGCTTAACTCTCTGTTAAATTTTGTTTAAGGTCCAATTTGCATAATTTGTGTAACAGCTTCGTACGGTGTACCCTATCAAAAGCTTTCGAATAGAAATCTGTGAATATCGTGTCCAACCGATATTTTTTTCGGACACTCTGAATATCTCTAGCGTAAATGGAAATACATACATGTTTATTGATTTTCAGTTGATAAATCCTTGCTGCCACTCCCCTTTGTTATTTCGAACATGTTAGTTGGTGTTATATAGATAATATGCTCAGTTTAGGTGGTAAGGAAGTGATTGAAATGCTTTTGAAATTGGCTATATTTATTTTGTGTTTTAACTATTTGTTTTACATAAAATGTTTCGATACTTCTGAACATGAACTATGTGACTGATTTTTATTGAAGCAACATAAATGTGTTTCATCGATATTTTCCATGTCTGGAAAATTATCTCTGGAATGATAATTGAGATATATAGACAAGCAACAAGCAATAACATTATAACATATTATAGTTTATTTCAAGAACAGAATACATAGGCATATGCGCACCAAATTAGTTTGTTTTCTGAGAATTTACTCTACGTTGTTCTTGAAATACTCTATTACCTAAAACATATATTTTAATATAATTAGAGATCACTATTTGTAAAAAAAAAAAATTCAAAAGGCAAAGAAATATATTGGTTTGGATACGTTCTTGGATGAAATGAGTATAAATGTAAAAATTTATTTGAACCAACGAATCTTTTTTCGATGGTAGGGAGATGATGACGAGATTTGCTTGTATACATACGTATAGGTCCGAAAGTTAGAAGAGCTAAGAAAATCGTATAATCTCACGACAGCACAATAATATTTCTCTTTTATTTTTTGTTCGAGATTGATCTATTAATATTATCAAAGTTAGAAGTGCTAAGAAAGAAGAATAATCTCTCGACCATTTCTTTTTTTTTGTTCGAGGATCTATTAATGCAACTGAAAAGGCACTGCCGCCAAAAAAGCCTTATCGTGATTATACGGAGTGCCTTACAGAGAGGATAAGCTCGTACGGACGACCTCCTTTCAAGATCTATTCTCCTCGGATCGTGCTAGGAATCGCACGTTAAAAGGTAAGACCTCGTTAATCCTTAGCTCGCACAAGTTTGGACTTTTGAGGACTGCGTTCGAAGAGGGACGACAGCTGGTTAACGGAAAAAACAGTATTGAGAATTTTAACAATACACCAATGTTTGGCAACCCTGTATTTCTATACGAGGTCAAACCATATATAGTGGTTATGTTTTATGGTAGTAAAACGTCCCACTGATAAGTGGTTATAAGTGAATTTTTCTCAATTACTTATCATCCCAATTGATATGATAAAAATGATATGCGTTGACTTGAGCAAATTCATGTATAAAATGGCCCATTAGCCACGACAAACTCGCTAATATGAAAATGAGAAGATAAAAAATATAATATATTAGCATTGCTATGCCTTGAGTTATAAAGACACGTGCAAAGGTCGATAAGAAATAGAGTGTTCTAGGATAGTATTATTTTGTGAAAGATCTTGGATTCATTAAATATTCCTGAATTTTAATCAATATTTTCACACACCTATGAAGAAGTACAATTTTATCTAACTTTTTATGGTATGGTGACCTCACCAATGCATTCGAATGTGCCTCTCATGCTATCCTCATAGAAAAGTTAGGTTTCTATGGAATAAAGGGATATTCCCAGTATATCTCATAACGGTTGAATCTGCTGATGAAATAGTCAAGTATGGGGTACCTCAAGGCTCCGGGATTGGACCTATATTATTCGGCATCTATCCTTAATGATGTCTGTTAAAGCAAATAGCAGAATATTTTAAAATAATCTATAACTTGCCGATATTATTAAAGTCTTCCAACACGGATCTAATAAGACAATGAATAAGCTACCGTGTAATGGTATTAATGAGGAAGTTGTATTAGATGAATGTTTTTGAATTACTTTATTTCTAATTAAAAATGGATATTTCTGAATATATAAGATGTTTTATATTTTTTTCAATTGATTTTAAAGGTGGTTACGAGTATTTTAATTCTATTAGACACTCGGTAATGATCATATAAATTGTTGCTCGTTTCCACAAAATATATGAAAATTTTGCTAATATGTATGATCTGAAAGTGACTGTCATAAAAAATCGCGAAGGTATATTACAAAAAAGTCAAATTCTCAATGAACACTAATGTACAACCTAATGTACAACGCTGACATTATAAAAACCCAAAATTTAAAATTGATTTATAACTTGCCGATATCGTGAAAATACTCCGAAAACTCATTTATCTGATGAAACAAAGAATTAACTACCATTTATTATTGGCAAAGTTGCGTTTGAGGAATGTATTAGAAATTCCCTAATATTAATCTTATTTTGCATGAATAATTCTACCTGAGATATTTAATTGTTTGTCAATGGATTTCGTTGCTGATCACGAATATTTCAATAACCTATATAATTAGACCATCAGCAATAATCCAATGATTTTTGGTTTTGATTGGGTTGACAAACTGACATTATAAAAAATCCAATATTTTAAAACAGTCTCTAACTTGGTGATATTATGAAAATGTTCCGACACATACTTAATATATGCTGAACTAGGTATGTGCCGTATGTGGTGATAATTATGTTCATGTTTATGGATCCAAAGTCCAAAGAAGGAAGTTGTATTTCAATGGAATTAATTCGAATCAAAATTAAAACTGAATGATATTTTATTCATGTTCATATTCAAAGTACAAGATGGTTGTAGTGTATGAGACGATGCTGGTATCAGAATCAAGTGTAAATGACAATGGACATACTTGGATATATATGGGAAATGATTCTCGGCCGCGTCTGGGATCGCACTTTGAAAGATAATGCTCCCGTCTTCCCTATCTCCTATAAGACATTTGGCGAAAAAAATTGTGTTTCAAACGAGCGAATCTGAACAGTAATAAAAATTCAATAATTGTCACAAATGGCTTCGAAAAACAATTCACAACAGTGGTGAATGAATCCATTCCTAAATTGTGTAATAAAATGGAATATCTACAAACCAGCAAATCTAAAATACTTAGGTATTTTGTTCGATGTAACATTCTGAATTGAATCAAATGACGAATGCAGAGTTCAATTTTTCAGTCTCAGGGTCGAAACCGAACGATTTCAATTCGCGAAAATTATTCCAAAGTAGGTAACTACAGTCCACTCACCGTTCGAACAAATGCTAGAGGTATCTGGATGTCCAGAACTGTCCGTATCACTGTCATGGATAGGATTAGAATGAAGCGACAGATCTCTAGGTCCGGGACTCGGCGATCTACCCCTGATGATGGCAGCCCCGTCAGCAGGTCCACTAAGTATGTCCGTAATCATAAACCGCGATCTAGTAGCTGCTGTTTGAGGCATGACCCTAGACTCGTCCTGCACGGTCATGCCAGATACCGTACTAGACACTTTCTCCCCTACACCAAACACTTTGAAAAAAAAAATACGTTCAGGTTTTCAGGTCGCCGAAAACTGAAGAAGTTCGCAATTATTCGAAACGTTTATCGCACCGCGATCACTCGATTATTGTCACTAGTCCTCGCGGTAGATGCACATAAGTTTCACTATCGGTAACGTAGATTACTCTAATAAAATCGTTAACAACAGGTGTCTGAGACCGGTGAATCAATCTACTCACTCCAGGAGAGTTGTTCTGTTAAACTAACCTGAAGGTTTGATTCAATGTGCTAACCGGCAGTAAATCAGCCATGTTGTGTCTCCCACCCCTCCGCGCATCCCTTCCACTCGACTCTCGCCAATAGGACGCCCCAGTCGTATAATTGGCCACCCAATGAATGACTGAGGCGTACGTATGTTGTCGTCTTGTATTTATTTTATGGGCAGGTCTTTGGAAGAGATTTTATTAGATTGAGTATTTAGGAAAACAGTTTTATGTTTTAAGGTCCTTTCATTGGTTACATAACAAAGCTGCAGGAGAGGAGAAATAAGCTGTATGGTTATTGTGCCGTTCTAATCTATTAGTTTTGTATCGTTAGGTTATTAGTGTTGTTTTCCTGTTGTAATAAATTTTATGCACACTAGTTATTTCATGTTCAGTTACCGACGTAATTAACGTTTATGTTTATGGAAATTGGTGGAGAGGTTTATTTGCAATAGACCGAAAAAGATTTGGCGGAATTGCTAATATTTGGAGAATGGTGAAGCCACTTCTTTTCTGACATTTAGAAATATTTTTTCTGGTGGAAATGCTATACTTATCTATTGTATAAGTTGATGGTGTTTGGAGTCATATGGGAGAAACATCTTTTTTAAAATAAATTAATAAACATAATGATAGACACACTTCAACCCAAGGACAGAGTTTGCTTTTTATAAGGGGTGGGGCAAAAAACTTCCTGAGGAAAGGCAAAATTCCATTTTGAATCAAAATTTCAGTAGGTACTTATGGTGATTCCAAATAAGAAGGGTCCCAAAAACAAAACCTCTAATAGTTTCAAACTAAACAATAAATGTTGATTAATATTTTAATTTTAAACGATGCCTACTTGTCTTCTTGAACTCAAACTGGCCAAGAAATTTTCCTTCCAAAATTAAATCATCAAACAAAATAGGCAGATAACTTAGCAGGTACTAAAAGTTTAGTAAAGTTGAATGAAGGAGGAACAGAATCAATTTGAATTGAAACTATAACAGAACTGTAATAAAAACAATATGTTGTGTAAAATAATAACACAATATTGTGTATTTTTCAAGTATATAGTCAACAGAATTGTAGAAAAAAAAACTAAAATGTCTGTAACTTTTAAACACAACGGTGTTGTTAACCAATTTAAACAATATTGTGTAATAAAGGGATTCAGAGAAATATACACAATGCGGATATATTATTACAACAAATTATAGGATAAACATTAGTGTGCGAAATTTCTACACAAAATTGTTACTGTAATCATTCCAGACACAATTTGTTTAAAAACTAAACAATTGTGAAAAAAATACACACATTTTTTTCCGTATGCTGTTGCGGTGAAAATGTATTTCAATGTCTCAGCCCCGATACCATTCTGCTTCAATGTATTTTCTCTATTGATTGTTTCATTGTCATTAATATATACGTTCGTAACGCGTCTGCGGTGGTCTCCTCCAGCCAAATGAAGTATAATCTACTGTTTAATTAGAATTTGCAATTGGGTTTTCTTGGAAGAAAGTTGCACACATATCTGTCAGATGTAGTTCAATGTCCGTCGTGGTATAAGACAGGCAAGTAGTTGTTTTCTGTCAGATGTTTGCCACATATTTTCCAAATGGTGAAAATCTTTGGGAAGAAGGTTATTTCGACATTTTCGATTTTACTATTTCATTTATTTGATACTCTCCGGCAAAACTTCTTGAACAAAAATGGTCAATGTGATATAAATCAGTCTTAATTTCGAGTTGTAACTAATTTCGAGTTTAGCTTAGCGAAATTAGTGTTAATTTCGAGTTGCAATTGACACTAACTCGAAATTAAGAAAAAAAATATCGCACGTCCTCTCTACGCCTTCGTAGAATACAGGATTAATTTTTTTGGAGTATTTTTTATGAATATATCTTGCAGGGGCATTATAATTTTCTACGTTACTGGTCATCCAGTGTCCGGTTGAATTCGCACCTTTTCAGTTCGCAACCAAATTATAATCAATACTATTTCTACCTCGAACGTTACAGTACACCGACACAATAATTCCACCACCGAAAATGAGGGGAGAAACGTAGATAAAATTGCAGATAAACCAGATAACACGCAGAAGGGTCTTCGAGCGGTGACACCTTAGTTCTACAAACGGCAACCACTGGGAAAATAGCCATTTAGGATATCCTGCTCAGATAACGAAAAATATTCGTGTCCAAACACCATAAACTTAAACAAAGCTTTTAATTTTAATTACCATATAGATTTATCAAAACGGTTTTATTCGTTGTGTTGGGCAGAGAATGATTTGCAAGGTTTTTTCATCCAAATCACTATGCCAACATTATTGAACATGACCCTGTGGTTATGGGGAAATAAAAACTTTATTTGTGTTTTTCAACAGTTAAAAACGAGTTTCTTCATCGAATAAATTAATTTTTTCAACGATATTATTTTGCCAATCAAGTGATTTCAGGAGAAAAACTGACATGAAAAAATTGCGAGCAGTTTTGTCTAGTCAATATCAGTTTTTCGAGTAAAATCACTTCATGAAACATTTTGACTTGAAAGATATTTATCGTTTAAACCGCGTAGAGAAAGTAAAGTGTTCGATCATTGGATCTTTTCCTCTGCGTATTCGTTATTATGCATATGAAATAACTCGACTCAACTCGAAATAAAGGTAATTTCGACATACAACTCGAAATAAAGGTAATTTCGACTTACAACTCGAAATAAAGGTAATTTCGACTTACAACTGGAAATTAAGGCTGATTTATGGAAATAGATCGTATTGAGCAATTTTTTGGTGTTCAATACTATTTGCCGGAGAGTACAATGTCGAAGTACCTTTTTCTCCAAATATTTTCACTATGTGGAAAATATGAGGCAAACATCTGATAGAAAAGAACTACTTCCTTGGCTAATACCACGACGGACATTGAACTACATCTGACAGATATTTGTGCAACGTTCTTCCAATGAGACCCAATTGCAAATGGTTATTGTAATTGAACAGTAGATTATCCTAGATTTGGCTGGTCAAGACCACCTCTGACGCGTTTTGAGATTATTGCCTCTCGTCAGTGACAGGGTTGGTCGGAAAACATTGAAGTCGTCCTGAGCCCAATGAATTATAACTAATATTTCCTCACAAATGAATGAGCAGCGACTTCCAGTAAAGTCAGTCGCAACGCCATCCGCGGGAAAAACACAACAAGCGTTCCTCTGTAGTAAAGAATCCAGGAAGCGAACAGAGTTCAAAGATTTTTGCTGAACAGTATCAAATAAATGAAATACTAAAATCGACGATGTCTAAGTACCATTCTCTCCAAATATTTGCACCATGTGGAAAATATCTGACAGAAAACAACTACTTGCCTGGCTAATACCACGACGGACATTGAACTATGTCTGACAGATATTGCTGTTATTTGTCAGATCTTTGTCTGAAATTTTCCACATGGTGGAAATATCTGGAGAGAAGGATACTTCAAAATTATCAATTTTACTATTTTTATTTACCACTTCCTGGAGTCTTTGCTACCAATGACTGCATTTTGTGTTTTTCCCCGCGGGTGGCGTTGCGACTGACTTTACTGCAAGTCGCTGTTTATTCATTTGTGAGGATATATCAGTTATACAGTTGATAAAAATTCATTGGGCTGGGGCAGGACGACTTCAATGTTGTCCGACCTACCCTCCCATGTAGCACCTCATGTTGGCTGAATCTTGTTTTCATATTGGGCCAATATGGATATATTGTAAATGTAAAAATAATATTGAACCAATATGGGTTCATATTGGAAAAACAATATTTCATTAATAATATTGGTGGAATATTGGCTCAACCTGTTCTGAATGTATATTGTTTAATGAAATATTGGGTCAATATTGGTTCAATAATTTTCACCAATATCGCCAGACCGATATTGCCTACATATTGTTTCCAGCATCTAGCTCCAATATTGCGATTTCAATATTACTCTCATATCGATTTTAGAGATAAAAAACAATATTGTATATCCAAGTTTGATAGTACATTGGTGGAATATTATTTAATCCATATTCTAAAAATTATATCGACCCTATATTGATTGAGACAATATTGATAAAATATTATAAAATATTTATCTCTAGGATTGGAATTTGAATATTGGCCAAATATTCAATAAATAATATTGAAATGAATCATGATTAAACTTGGGTAAGAAGCCGCTAGGTGGCCCCACATATAGAACAACAGCTGAATCATAATAACATATATCAATCAAGGCTTTTTACAATGCGTTCACAAGTCAATCTACTCAGTGGTAAATTGAAGTAGAAACGAAATTGTAGAATTTTTAAATTATTCGACATTTTCTGGAAATATTGTTTTTGTTAAAATTGTTAAAATTGTTTTTTCCGTTAACCAGCTGTCGTCCCCTTACAAACGGAAGCCCTCAAAAGTGGAAACTTGTGCGAGCCAAGGATTAACGAGGTCTTACCTTTTAACGTGCGATTCCAGGGCAACATATTCACTTAGAATATTTTACCAATATATGCAAATGATATTGTACCAATATCCCTAAATATTTTGGGGACAATATTGCTTCATCAATATTTCACTAATATTATTTGTATAATGTCCAAGTAATATTGTGCCAATATCCCGAAATAATTATAATTTTATCTCGCCAATATTACGTTTTTATGTTTTGCCAATATTTTACCAATATTATTCCAATGTAAGTGTGCTACAGCGATATTATACTGATATCGCCCAACATTTTGAGGCCAATATTGCATCGAGAATATTAGACTAATACTATTTTTTAAATATTGGACCAATATCACCGAATGTTCACATCTTTTTTCTCGCCAATATTATTATTTGAATATTCTGCCAATATTTTCACAATATTGTACCAATATTGTCCCAATATGGGTGTGCCACTTGGGCTGTCACTGACGAGAGGCAAAACGCGTCTGCAGGTGGTCTTGCCTAGCCAAATCAAGGTTAATTTATAATTAGTTAGGAATTAGAGGTAACAGCAAACAGGATAGAGGTCCCAGTCGGCAGTCGCAGTGCGCGCTTTCGCGTGGGTTCGTGCCGTTCCGGTAGTGGGGTTTCGCGTGCACCCGCTAGAGTAAAGCTCATTGGTTGACTGTGCCATGTGCTGCTTCCTCCTGATCTTCGCCAAGAAATCATGTTCTTGAGTCAAAGGGAGCATTTTTCATAAGTACGTATTCTCTAGGGTGTAAAGAGTTGGAATGTTTAATGCAAACAAATTCATTTCAAGAGAATTTATATAAAGAAGCAAACAGTTCAATAAGTTTGAAATAACAGTATATTCATTAATTAGAAATAATTATTCATTTCAGAAGATTATTCTGTTCAAGAGGATATATATTTCATTCAAGACATCCTTTTTATCAGTGCACAATTTCCTCATCGGTTTTCCCCTCGCTCCTACATATTTTCAAAAAAAAAATGTTGTTTGCAATCCGGGAGACCAAATATGGCCCTGGATTCGGATTAAGCATGCGATCCTGCATAATCTTCAATTATTGATATCATTTGACTTCAGGGTCCATCGTTTTAGGAGCGTCTTGATAAGTAGATTCCCTACTAAGTATTAGGTCTAAGACAGATAGATATCACGAATCCCTTGAATTCAAATGATAATTTACTAAAAGAATCAAGTTTTCTTAGGTTTCCACTTTCTTAGTCTCTATCTCAGTTTCCTTATTTTCCACTTACCAGTTCGTCTTCACAAAATACGAACTCTGTACAAAGAAGGGGTGAATAGTTCAAATGCCTCTCACACATCTGGGCCATCAGCGAACGAGTCATTTCATTTGCTTTCCCACCTTTTTGTCGGCCTCGAATGCCCACCGACATTAATATAAAACCAATTATCTCTACATTGATATTTTTCTGTGGCGATATTAATCACCACCCCTCAACTATAATTACCGAGGGAAGTGAAGGGGGATACACCAACAACCTGAGCCTAATCTGATTGTTACCATTACCGCTAAAGTACGAAAGGAAACAGATGGTGTCACAGTAACAATTATGTCGAAATTAAGCCCTCTTTTATGGGAGTCAAGCATGAGCGCCCACTACTCGAATTGTTCGAATTAAACCCCCGCAGGGCAGGGGCGTACGGCTTCAGCGACGTAGAATGCTCATTCTGAATGCACAATAATAGCCTGGATATTATGGTCCAGTGAGAAATTATTCGGTTATGGAAATATCTACAAGTAATTAGTTGACCTTATTATTCAATGTTATTTTTATTATTCGTATTCTTGGGATCTTTATTGATTTACACATACCTATTGTAATGAAAATGTACTTTAACACTATATAGATGATTTATTTCGATACCTACACTGCTTAATTTATATTTCACAATTGTTTGTTATTCTGATCCACCAATTGTTTATTTCCGCTGGCGCGTGTCGTTTATATGCGAAATCGTAAAATTCTTGGAAATCTCTTGTTGGCGCCTACCGATGACATCATCATTTGTTATAATTTTATAGCTTTTTCCGTTTACGTTTCCAGGGCAGGTTCAGGGTCACTACATTATCCTTAGAAGAATATTTCTCAGAATTTTCTTCAATATGATATGGTTTGTTTACAAGAGATATATTGTGGCCTCTTTCAATGGGTTGCAGTAGTCAATATACAGGGGTTTTCACCTAAAAATCTATAGCTCCTATTAGATATCCCGATGCCAAAAAGTTGATGATATTTCCATTTTTCTGACCTTATTCAGAATTATCTGCCAACTCGCACTAGCGTAAGCATGTCTGAAGTCCAGAGTAATTACTACCATTCAGCGTGAAATTTTCCTCACCCAGTCATACTATATACCGATAAAGTCAGGTTCATTTTGTACAGTAGCTTTTTTCCTATCTTCTCACATAACTAAAATTCTACGTAGCTTAGCGATATGTTAAATGATCAATTAATTACAAGTTTACAGTTTCTGTTTGAAGCAAATTTTTCAAAACATCACAATGTCAACTCCGTTCTTTATACACAGTGTCTCAGAATAAAGGGGACTGACGCCGATGGTAGAATCCTCGTTTCATTTTAGCTCTAAAAGTTTCAATAAACATAAACCCTAAAATGAATATTAACTGAGTTACAGGGTTTTGAAAATTTTATTTTTTCCAGAATAACTCCACAATGTCTCAACTTTTCTTGATGAAATTTGGTATATCACTTCACATCATTCAGTTTCATATTTCAATGCGATGTGTGACATTCACGACGTTTAAAATTCAATATTTATGTCTGTCAAGATGACAAATGTACATTTTAACAATGGTTACTATAGATACACGGACCTAGCGGGTAATTTTCGATACCTACCGGGTAATTCTCAGCCTGAAAATGTTCCGCCGGGAAATTTTCGTAGGTAATATCACAAGACCACAACAAATAGCCGACTATTATTTTCTTCCTGATTCTATCGAGAGTACTTTGTATTTTGATAATTAAATGAGACCATATGAACATCAATAATCAGAATAACTCCCGACAGCTTTAGCTGGAGGCAGTTTTTTGAACGGGTAGAATAAACTGCAAAAAGCTGGTGTAGTTCAAGAATATATTTCTCAAAAATGACTGATGGAAATAATTCACTGTCGGTGTCAGTGAAATTTTCGTTCTTGCTGAAAAAGCATCTGGCACTCGAATTCAATATTTCTGATTAGTACCTGTGCCATTAATGATATTCATAATGATAAATCGTGAAGATCTAATACGGAATATTTCCTAGGAAATGCGAAACAAAGCATCTCATTATTACTCTTATGTGAAATTTAATTTGATATACACAATAGAAGCTCATCCAGCAATTACTTATAACAAGGAAAACGGTTTGAAGATGTTATATAAAAAATATTAATTAGAACTAAATAGTAATTGTTTCACTCAACTGTAAAATGTTGGTATCTGTTATGTCATAATAGCTCATTGTTGAGGAGAATAATCAGTTTACCTTTTACCTAATGAACTAGAAGTAATTTTTTCTATAGCGGGGTAACTGGCGATACAAAAATACTTTAGAATAATAGTCATGTAGAGAATATGAAATCGATCAGAATTGAATTCTAATATATTTTTGGAATACGCTACATATTACTTTTTCTGTGTCAAGCACTGTCAAACTCAAATATTCAAACGTGAAAGATTGTGATCATTTTTCCATATTGGTCCAATAGCCCAAGTAGCAAACTCATATTGGGAGCATATTGTTACAATATTGTGAAAATATTTGCAAAATATTCAAGTTACAATATTGACGAGAAAAAAATGTGATCAGTTCGCGATAGTGGTCCAATATTAAAAAAATATATTTGTGTAATATTCTCGAAGCAATTATTGGCCTCAAACCATTGAGTGATATTGGTACAATATCGCTGTAGTATAATACTTTCGGATAATATTGGTACAATATTATGAAAATATTTGCAATATCTTCAAACGTACTCAATATTGGTGAAATAAATATTTCATGATAATGTTACAATATTATTTGGACAGTATACAAATAGTATTAGTGAAATATTACGGAAGAATTTTTGTTCGAAAATATGAATAGAATATTCATAAAATCTGTTGTTCAAGATAACCTCTTGGGAGGTATTCATGTTGCAAAGGGGGACATTCTCCATGAAAATTGAAAAATGGAAAAATGTAATTTTTTTTGTAATATCTAACAGGAAACAACTACTTCCCCTACTAAAGCCCCGCTCGACATTGAACTACATATGATAGATATTGTGAAAAAACTCTCACCGAAAAGAAAACTCGCCCTTTCATTCAGATAGTTGATTTTTTTAAATATCTCTAGTTTTCATTGAAAGTTCATTCATTGAAGCAAGGTACGCTTCTCCCTCATTTAATCACCAATACATTTTTGTCGACGAAAATTTGTATCGCTTTGCCAAGCTCATCAGGGAGATTGAAAGTATTGGAAAGCAGGCTCTTCAGAAGCAATTATACACTTCAAGGATGGAAATGATGGAAACATTTCTTCTGCGGCAACACTTTACAAGTTATTTAGGATTCATGGGCATTTTGATTTTTGTTAGAAAGTATCAATAGAATATTGATAAAATCTGGCCTCAAAACATTTAGGGATATTGGTACAATTATATTTGTATGTATTTGTAAAATTTTCAAGGTAAATATGTTGTCATGCAATAACTTCCATTATTCCATTTCTCCTTCAATTAACATCGCTCAAGAATGCGTACTTTCTCGGAGCAACTTCAGACCCCAAAATACGCTAATCTAGAGTTTTAATCCGTTGCTAAGCAACGAACTCTCTCGTATCGAAAACTGTCTGGATTTTTTTTTGCCGGCGTGTCAACAATAAACAAACACTGACAACGAATTTTCCCGCATCGAAAACGATCCGGGAAAATTTTTGCCGGCATCTCAACAATAATGACATCAATCAAAAATTGTTATGCATTCATAAAAATTTCTTAATTATTATAAGGTTGATTGATATTTCAGAAAAATAGTATGTGTACCTCGTAGTAAAAGCACATTCCCAGACTTCAATGCTTGTTGGCCGAGGCGTTAAGCCGAGGCCAACAATTTACATTATCGTACAGGAATGTAATGCTTTTATTACTAGACACACAATATACTATTGCATCTCGAATGCGAAATACTTCGAATGACTATTTTGCCTCGCTGAAGCTCGGGTTCAGATACTGGTCGTCATTTTTCATGAACTGGGTTTCCTGTGGGACCTGTTCTTTCCTTTTTTTCTGGAAAAATTCCAGTGATTGATTGAATAACCCCTCCGTGTTTGTGAATCATACTACCATAGACCCTTAACCAAATAAAATAATAAAATTTTGAACACAAAGTACTTGTACAACTGGTACGATATCTGTTTTACATATGTCTGATCCAAACGCATCCAAATGGATGTATGATAATTTGATGCTACAGAGTACCTTGTCCAGTGAAGTTCTGGAAACCAGATGGTAAATGCGCTCAATTGCAGTGGCAGCCCTCTGGTTGGCCAGACTTTCGTTTTGTTCATAGTTAAACGTCCTTCGAGTAACCTCACAGAGCTTGACTCTCCTATGACTCCGTTCTAGATCCTGGACTTCCGAAAGATTCGGGTAAACTTATATTTTTTCGTCGAAATTGATGACTTCGACTTTAATGGGGTTCACCTCGATCTTTTTTGCAAAATATGGCAAGATTTCCCCATCCAAATCATTTCGGATATGCGCAATAGCAGCAGCGCTCGAAAACGAATGGGCGTATATGATGGTATCATCCGCATATGTAGCAAAATTTGTTCTCTCGTACTGAGGAAAATCATGCATTTGTACTAAGGGTCCCAAGACCAGGTCTAGAGGTCAAATGAAGATACTCTGCTGGACACCTGTTGCTATATTGGTTACGCTGGATACGCTGTTGTTAAATTTCACCTTAAGTTCGTACAATATAAGCCTTATCGTGTATGCTGACATGCCTGCTCTTAGCATTTTGGCGATAAGACTATCGACTCAGACTGTGTCGAAGTCTTTCTTCTTGTCTATCAGAATTATTACGATGTTGAGACCATGTGGAAGACTTCTCTCACCCCGTTTACAATTCTGGGATATCGCTTAATGACTCACCCAAAAACCGACCTGCACATTAGGGATCATTTTAAGCTTCTACTCAAGGCTCAACACGTCTCTCTATCCTGTACTCTATCTTGGCTTCTCAGCGAGATAGGACTGTCAGGTTTTTGGATAGGAATTACAACAACAATTTGCAGGAATTCTTGGTAAACTTGATACCTGTATATAGCGTCAGTCAAGTGTACCACCTGAACGAAGACGTTCTAACCCTGATTCGCCCTGATTCGTCGGAAGATTTTTTTGTGATCTCAGTCAACCCCACTGAGTTGGTCAATAGCTTGGTTACTACATGATGACTATGATTTTTCAGTTTTCTTGAAGTTAATTTCGCCTCGGAACACTTCCCAAGTAGCACACCCATATTGGGACAATATTGGTACAATATTGTGAGAATATTGGCAAAATATTCAAATAATAATATTGGCGAGAACATTCGGCGATATTGGTTCAATATTTGAAAAATCATATTGGTCTAATATTCTCAAAGCAATATTGGCCTCGAAATGTTAGGCGATATTAGTACAATATCGCCGTAGCACACTTACATTGGAATAATATTGGTAAAATATTGGCAAAATCAAGATGGATAGAAACCCTGGTGCGTTCATTTATACCTGTGAAATCGGCCTACCAAAACTGTTAAGGTACGGCCTACGTGATTCTTCATATTTTATCAGATCGGATTAGCTTCACGATCGTTCGTAGATGGCGGTAAAGTCATTACAGATTGATAAATGAATACTTGTCATGATGACGTTGGACAATTGTCATTGTCATGACATGTTTACATTTCGTATTTATTCAATTTTGTTAAAAAATACGACATAACATGTTTAACGTGCTTATTTCATCAAAAATCAGAACAGTAATTTTAAATTAACTAGTTGGATATGTGATATGTACGGGATATTTAAACAATGATACTAACCTTAGATCTTTCATACAAACGCAGCCATGTCCAAGTACAAACTTGAAAAAACATTATGCACTACAAATATAAGAATTACAGAAAACTCAACAATAAATAAATAACTAATCATTGCGAACTGAACGAAAAGTAGTAAAAGAACAGAAAAAAACGATAAATATCCCGATGAAATGTAAATCACAGTTAATCAAAAATTATAAACATAGTCATAAACAGTCAAATTTCAAATATTCCAAAAAAAATATGACTCAGTACTTCGGAATGTAAACTCGGCTATTTTTTGATAATGCGCCATCTACTAACAACGGGAAAGCTAATCCCATCTTATTACAGCATTAACAACTTTGGGTGAAACAAAAGCGAATCAGTCAATTCACCAGGGTTTCTATCCATCTTGGGCAAAATAATAAGACGTAATATTGGCGAGATAAAATTATGATTATTTCGGGATATTGGCACAATATTACTTGGACATTATACAAATAATATCATTAAAATATTGGCCCCAAAATATTTAGGGATATTGGTACAATATCATTTGCATATATTGGTAAAATTTTCAAAGTGAATATGTTGCCCTGGAAACATTGATGAAATATTTCCAGAAAATGTCGAATAATTTAAAAATTCTACAATTTCGTTTCTACTTCAATTTACCACTGAGTGGATTGACTTGTAAACGCATTGTGAGAAGCTCTATTTAATGCATGTTACTATGATTCAGCTGTTGTTCCATATGTGGGACCACCTAGCGGTTTCTTACCCAAGTTTAACCATGATTCATTTTAATTTTGTTTATTGAATATTCGGCCAATATTCAAATTTCAATCCTAGTGATAAAAGTATTTTATAATGAAAAGGGGGAACATTCTCCATGAAAATATTGTCTTTCAAATATTGGCGTAAGGTTTTCGTAACAATCTCAATCAATATAGGGTCAATATAATTTTTAGAATATGGATTAAATAATATTCCACCAATGTTCTATCAAACTTGGATATACAATATTGTTTTTTATCTGCAAAATCGATATGAGAGTAATATTGAAATCGCAATATTGGAGCTAGATGCTGGAAACAATATGTAGGCAATATCGCTCTATCGATATTGGTGAAAATTATTTAACCAATATTTCATAAAACAATATACATTCAGAACAGGTTGAGCCAATATTCCACCAATATTATTAATGAAATATTGCTTTTCCAATATGAACCCATATTGGTTCAATGTTATTTTTACATTTACAATATACCCATATTGGCCCAATATGAAAACAAGATCCAGCCAACATGAAGTACTACCTGGGCTTCCATCTATTTTAGTATATTATAAAACCTGTTGGTTTCAGCAACTGATTGGAATAAAGATGCGAAGTTGCAACATTTTGTATTATTGGGATCGATCCGATATGACATTTTTCTGCTCTCTTGCAGTTCACAATAGACTAAATTAAGGCCAACTTCCAGAGGGCCAATATCTCAAAGTGTCACTAATACAAAATAATAATTTTTTACTTCCTTGGAAAGCATATATCGTAGCCTCCAAGCAGATATATGAGTATAGAAGATCATTCACGGCTCCATAGTCATCTAGAAAACATATTTGTCTATATTTCATCTACAGGATAATTCCTCGCTCTATTATTCTTTAATAATATAGGTTTATTTTCATTGTGAAAGTGAAAGTCCATTATAAGATTATTCACTCTTCAATTCACAAACTCATTCAGCAACGCGCTACATTATCTCATTAATATTTATCATATTGTATCACTTCCAGATGAGGGTCGTGGCACTCCAAGGAAATTAGGAAATTAGTGGAAATATTTTATGTTTCGGAATCTAGTCGTAGATGCATAAAGTCATTTTTCTAATTTTGACATAAAAAGTGACACTTTTCAAAACTGACGTGAATTTCATAACGTCCAACTTTTCGTCACCAGTTTGGAAATGTTTTACTTTGATTAGGAAATAGTTATTTACCTAACAAGTGCGGAAAGTAGTACTTTTCCGCACGCGACGGAAGTTGCACGAACGACGCGAAGCGGAGTTCGGGCAAGCCGTTAAGGGCGGAAAAGATATTTTCCGTAAGAGTTAGGTACAATATTTTTCCTACAAGTGTTTTTGTCCACCTTATTTATGAAAAAACAAGATTTTTATAAACAAGTTTTTATAATAATGCTACAAAATAACTACTAAGATAGACTAGTTACATAGATCATTTAGTTAGTCCAAAATATCCTCATTTTCAACAATACAAAAATCGTGCGGAAAAGTAAAAATCGTACGGAAAAGTAAAAATCGTGCGGAAAAGTAACTTTTCCGCATCATTTTAAATCGTACGGAAAAGTACAACTTTCAAAACGAAAAATCGTGCGGAAAAGTTACTTTTCCGTACGCTCGTAGGAAAACCTCATTACATCATCAATTTCTTGACAGGAATCAATGACAGCACAGCAATTCTTGCAGCTTCTTCAATATCGCTTGAGATATCTGAACCGGAATCAGACATTTTCATCTGTATTAATAAATTATTTCTGTCTTTGAAAATGAATAAATAACGTTTGTCAATTTTGACATTGAAGTTATGTGTTAGGATCATCAATACCAGAGGTTACCATGGAAACATACATTCAGAGATATCTATTTAATTTTCCAGATCTAAAAAAAAAATACATATTCATATTTCATTTTCGTTCACAGGCTTTACAGGTTATAAAGCATACAACCCATAGAAATAAAAAAAAATCTAAATAATTTTCTCTTATTTCCACTTCTTCGTTCAACCGCTGTTATCCATATAGGATTTCATTGAATATAAATTTCAAAAATATGAGAAGGAATTTCCTTATTATTCAATAATGATGACATTCTTTCTTTTTTTTTTGGCGAAGAGAATACTTAAGAACATATTTTTTGGTTTCCTACGGATTGGCAGATAAGTGGAAAACTCTGTTTACTTATTCCTTTTTCGAAACATTCGTTCAACAAATACATGCATAATTCAAAATCCAAAAAGAGAAGGTAACAACAATGTTTCATACATATTTTGCATTATCCATGCACTCAGTTTTTCTGACTAATTTATCTGGAGCATTAACCAAAGAAGAGCACTTTTCTTTTATCTCATCTCATGTATATTACAGTCCTTCCGTCCTCTTTCGTAAGGCCCCAAATCGCATGCATCTCTCACTCTTGTTTCCATCAAGCCTTGCTATATCTTTGCTTTGCTTCTGCTAATTACTTTCCATTATTTCGAAAGCTTCTTCACATAATTATAATAATATATTGAAAACAATTAAGTCTGACATCGTAGTCTGTAAAAGTGAAAATATTGCCTGATATTCACTAGTTTTGTTACATAAAAGGCTTGTGTTATATGGATTATGATAGAAATTATTAACTGGACAATTTATTTCTTGCTGAACTTTCATTGAACAGGTTCTGTAAATGGAAACAGAACTTATCAGAAAAACTCCAAAGTTAAAAAAATATATTTGTATCCTTAGTCGAGGACAAAGGAATCTGTGAAAGAGAGGAAACATACATCTGAAATATGTTTTTGGGCAACGATAACAAAAAGAGAAGCTCACAACAACAATTTCTTTATTCAATTAATCACACTTTTACTTCACTACTACAGCGTCATTTTGACAGATATATCTTCAATACCCTAATAAGTAGAATTATTGTAGTTATGATATGTTTATCCAACGAAAGTTCCATTACCTGCTAATTGAGGTGTTAAGAAAATAGGATTTTCAAAAGAGAAACACACTTTCCCATGGAAATGGTGAGAAAAACATGATTGTCGACCTATTTCGTCTGTTTTATTGAGAAATTTGAGTCATGTAGGATTAGGTAGAGTTAAATTTACCGTTATAATGACTTCAGCTGTTGGTTGGTTTTGTTTAATAAAATCTAATTCGGGTGATGAGAAGGGGTCGCTATAGGATAGTTCATTAGGACATAAATGAAGGCAGCAGAGGAATTTGGTCCATTTGGTATTAGCCAGCTTGAACATAGCACGTCAAAGTACTTAGCTCCAAACTCTATTAGCGTTGGCATGATAGGTAAGTAAGTTTTAGAGTAAAGACAAACACCATCTTTGAATCTGAACCGATAATGAAGGTCGTAACCGGGACAAGGCATGTGAGCCTTTTGGTGGAGGACTTCACTTGTTTTACTGATAGAGCTGAAATATCAGGTTTTTCCACCTTAGGGGATGCGGTCAACGTCATCAATGTTCGTGTGAGTCCTCTCATGTTCCAAAAGTGACACATGATTCCTGGACACAAATCATTCACGACGCGAGTTATTATTTCGGTAAATGTTACCATCAGGGCCCTCGGGAATAGGCAAAGCTTTGGAATCAAGGCAGAGGGATGAGACGGGTAAACTTCACATTCTGCTATATTTTACATTGAAAACAGAAACTTTTCTTGCCAAACTATCATCAGGAACGGGATACTGACTCCAAACTGCATTTCTACCCGTAGATATATGGGGTCTAATGAATAAACCATAAGCAATTGCTTTTACTTAGATTTCTAGAAACAGATTTATCTATTTTGTTAATTATTGAGAGAGACAAACCTATAGTAAAAGCTTTTGCTAGGTTTTATTCATACCACCCATGGAGAGAACATTTCAACAAATGCACTCCACCGCATAGTGCGGAAAATGAATATAATGATAATAATAATAAAAATCTGCGTCCGAGCGTCAAGCGGCCTCAGCCTATATACACAAGCATAACGCGGCTCTACGAGTGTTGTACTGTTATCTACGTCACTCGTACGGTATAGACGAGACACAGGTGTTGCCTTATGCTCTGGAGATATTGAGTCCGTTGTGGAGAATGAGAGGTGCCGAATCTATTGGAACTACTCATTCCCCACCTTAGGCCAGATACAAGCAAATAAGCCTGATGTAGTCCTCCTCGACCATCAAAGTAGGACGATATTCGTCATAGAGTTTTCTGCTCCAGGCGAAATGAACATCGCCTGAAAAGAGGAGGAAAAACGGACAAAATATCGAGAGTTACTCTTTGAACTCCGCAGGCTGTCCCATTCAGTTAAATTGGGGGTTCTGATTATAGGGGTCCTTCGTGGAATGATTGACACGCTGCTCTCGAATCTAAAAATCATACCGGCTTGCCGTGATGCGGCAGAAATCCTAGCTGGACGAATGCAGAAGGCTGTCCTCCTTGGTTCACTCCGTCTGCTCAGTGCACATGATTCTCGGACCCATGGCAGTAGTTGCTCACCACACGGGCGTGTGGAGTGACTATCTGGGTAAATAGCAACAGCAACAACAACAGTTTTTTCGTCTAGGTTATGTCGGAATCAAACTAACCCGGAAACCGGGAAATCCATCAAGTAGTTCAATGTACGAAACAATAATATTTCAGTAATCCAGACGAAGAATGAAGAATAAGTGATTTATGTAGTTTCTACGGGTTTGATTAGTTATTTATCTGTAATTACAATCAAATTTTTACCTCATCTATCTTATTCTCGAATGAAAATCCAGACGAAAAAATGTCATTGCGAAGAAATGTTCATACCTCAAGAATTTTTGGCGAAGAATTATCGGCGAAGAATTGTTGGCGAAGAATTGTTGGCGAATAATTTTCGGGGATGAATACGCCTAGACCCCAACAGGTCCAATAATTTTTTCTGCAAAAATGTAAAAAAAGTCGCCATATTGAAACAAAATTACAAAAAACAATATAGGCATTTGTTCTAGGAATATATCGTTTATTCTAAGAGTTTTTGAAAATGTACACTGTTACCCCCGTAAATGGGATTTTTGTTGAATAGCGCCACAATTCAAAAAAGCGTTCATATTGTAACCTCACAGCGTAGGTCATTAGCGACAGGATATATCGAATAAGTATAGAGTTTGTACAGTTTTACAGTGTTTCAGTATAAAAACTTCCGTTAATTTAAAATTCTAAATCATCCTTTATTGTTTCATTTCGCTCGTTTACAATAAACTTTAACGAGGTGTATAGCTTATCTGATTGGAATAACCAGCCAGCTCAAACAGCATTATACAGTGTGGTCCAGATTACACGATACGGATTGAATGGTGGAATTGTAAATACATACTCACTGCAAGCAAGAAATTGTAGGAATATGGAGGGTTAATTATTATTAGTCATTTGCTAGGTTGGGTTGACCAGTAAATAGTTCGTATATAGACGAAAATTTACTCTTTCATCAAGTAATTCAGAAATAAACTATTTTAATTTTAAATTTTTTCAAGAAAAGTCTGTCGCTAGTTGTTATAGCAGCGGCACTGTAGAAAAGAGAGTTTTTGTGCAATTGTTATAACTTAAAATTCGGCCTATATCTCTACCCCGCCTAATCGGCACATTTCACTTTTCATTGGCACATGTTGTAATATTTGAAATGCTAAGAAAGTTATCATTGCACTGGTAGATGAATGGGCAATCAAATCATATCAACCATTTAAATTTGCCGGAGACGACGTTATCTATCTCTACATTCTTCCAATGATGAAGTTTGCAGCATAACGAAAATATTTAGGTTTCATCCTAGATAAAAAGCTCATATAGAACCCTCACTAGGAAAACGTTATCCAATAAGAAGAAATATTTCCATCATTTCCATCTTTGATGTGTATAATTAATAGGTTTTCGTCGACAAAAATGTATTGGAGATTAAATGCAAGAGAAGCGATCCTTGCTTTAATGAAATGAACGATTTCTGTGAATGATATTTTTGAATAACATTCTCCCTATCTAATGTATTTCATAAATTTTCAATGAGGTCTAGAGATAATTGAAAAAATGTACAATAAATGGAAAATGTCAGCTTTGACAATTAGTTTTGACAATTAGTTATTGAATTAATTCAAGAGCAATGTTTCCACTTTGCATTTTTTGAAAATAATCATCTCTGGTTTGGACAGATTCTCTTGCGAAAGAGGGGGCATCAAAAGGTTTTTTTGGACCAGAAATTGCACTTGGCATTTCTTCATGTGTGTCCAAACATACACTGAATATCTGACTGCAACAAGAGTATCAGCCTTCTAGCACAACTTATCAGAATTGGTCCATTCCAAAAGGCATTCATAAATGTAACCAAACAATTTTTACACTCCAGTAGAAATGACATAAGTTGTCTAAGAGGCCTAATTACTGGCCACTGTTGTCTAAGTAGCCATGTAGATGATGAAACAGCAGAGCATATACTTTGTGTCGGAATCAGGTTTTTTATTTAATTTTAGAATTTATATGAATTCAATATACTAACCTTCCCCTTTGTAGTTTAAAAACACTTAGTTTCTCTATATCTCCCTTTCTGACATCATCACGACAACACCAGAATTCGTTAAGCAGAATACCATTAATAATCGGTTAATGTCTGGACTGTAATAACTCAGTAAAATAATTTTATGTTTCGGAAACCACTATGGGAAAAGCTCACCGTATTCTTATAACACCATCACAACCTGTAGAAAAGCTTATGAATACTACAACTAATCTTTAAGACATTATTACCTACCATAAGTCATTATGGTGATATCCTAACATTTCCCATGATTGCGGACTAACAAGAACAGACCTGAAATTTATTCAAGTGGGTGAAATTGAGCATGATTCATGGGTCTTCTTAGCAAACACTGAGTTTAAGTTTATTTACAACGCGGCAAATTCAGAACATAACAAGAAAATGTCCTGCTCACCGGAGTGTAAAATGTCTGTATTTAACTGTGCCCGACTATCTATTGTCTCTGAGATCTTGAGAAACTCTCCTTTCCACTGAATTACCAACTAAATACTAGAGTGTGCTTTGATTATTCCAGTGCTCGTTTGTTTCATATTCATACACGGAGAAAAACGGTTTTATCAGTTATATTTCGAGTGAATTAAATTCAGGACAGATGTTTTGCTTGACACATAATTGAAACTAAACAACGGTGTCAGATTCCATAATTTTTTTTGAACCTGGTACGAAATTTATTATATTATACATAATATCTACAGTGTCAACAAGTGTGTACACACCTTGACAATTTCATTTGAGTGACTACAGTGACTGCAGATATTGCTGCAAAAAACATTGAGCGTTCCATTTAATTATTTATGATTCAATTTGATATTTGGTTTGTGGACAACTGCATCAAAGAACATTACCCCTATTTTATGCTGATATCGAAACTCTACTCTAAACTTCTTCTTCTTCTTCGTTAGTGTTGGTTTTCTGACTCCTTGCGGTGTCAATTTCACCATACTCTAAACTTGAATTATTGAATTATTGAAAAATACTTTTCATAGTTCAGTTAGAATAACTGATGTTGTTTAGTTACAAAATTTCTTTAATAATAATAATAACGTTTTCACGAAAGTTCGAAATTTTACAATAATTAAAGTACACAATATACAGCGTGACTCACGGTCGATGGTAGGTTGGACGTTTCTGGTAAACGCAACCCAGGATTTTTTTGAAAATTTCACATCTTACATTTCCTCGCCTGTTATATCGATCTGAAATATTATCAGCATTGCGACGTTGCCGTTTCTATAAAAAATAAATTTTTAAAATTGCTCTTCTGTTATGACACTATTTGTTGATAATGTCCCATCGGTTTTCAAGATAAAAAATAATTTGTGTTAAATATGGTCCAAAACATAGCCCTAGTTGAAGTTAAGTTCATCAGTACTCACAATTCATGAAAAGTTGATATTTTGATTAAAGTTTGGACAAACTCGAAATATTTAATTAACACCAAGAAATCGACTCCATATCATACAGGGCGTTCTGAAATTACTATTAATTCTGTTATGCACAAAAGTGGCAAAAGTTATTTTTCCAAATGAAACCCCCTGTATATTACTCGATAAATTGAAAGATAATAAAAAATGCTTCAAGCTGACATATCATGTCCGAATACCTAAATCATCAAGTTTTCTCCATAAACCCGTTTTTTTGTAAAAAAATTATTTTTAAAGAATTCAATTTTAGGTAGCCGTGGAAATATGAAGCATTTGACAGTTTGCTGACTTTTATACGTTATTTATAAATAGTTATTGACGGTATTTCAGAACATCTCTCAAAATAATTGGAAATATCTATTATTCAAAGTTCTTATGAAATTATTATTACACATGAACAATGTGAGCAAATCATTGCAGAAAATTCAACCAAATGTATCCTGAATTAACACCAATGAAGGAGAGGAAGTTTGTAAGATTATAAAATAGTTTCGTCAACTATCTACCAAAAATCAACTTTTTATCTCACATTTTCTAGGTAAAAAGCTAGATTTTCTGGGCTATATACAGGATGTTAATTAAATACGTTGACAAACTTCGGGAAGTGGTTATTTGACAGTTTTCAGGACGAAAAGTTCCAAACGGCTTGGTTTTAGAAATACAGGGTGATGAAAATACATTTTTTTCAAGATTTTTTTGGAGTAAACTTCGACATTTTCGACAATAATCAGTTCAAATCAGGCAAGTACAAGCCATTCAATAGTACGCGCGATAAAAAATAATTCATTTCGCAAATAATTCACAGGGTCCTCCTGTTTTCAGAGTCAAGGCTTGTTCAACCCTTCAGAATTTTTGTTTTCGCCGTCACTCACAGGAGCTTCTGAAATGAAATAGAATTGAATATTCCCGTCTCATAATATGTCAGTGAAGGCGGAAAAAAAATCCTGAAGGGTTTTGAACAAGGTTTGACTCTGAAAAAAGGAGGACCCTGTGAATTATTTATATAATGAATTATTTTGTATCGTGAGTACTATTGAAAGGATTGTACCTAATTTGAACTGATTATTATCGAAAATGTCGAAGTTAACTCCAAAAACTCTTGAAAAAACACCCTGTATAACATGTGAAAGTACAGAAAATAATCAAAGTAACAATAAAAATATAAAAATTGTAAACAAAATATCAGATTTTCACAATAAATGCTGGAAATGTTGTCCATTACATTCTAAATATTTCAAAATATTCTTTTGCACGCGACTCATGATTGTTTTTTCAATTTCAATACACCGCACTGTTCGTCGTCGCAGTTCTTCTTTGGTAGGCACTGATGATGACTCAACAATCAAGAGCGCTTTGCTACAATTTAAAAAATTAACTTTGTGCAAGAAATACAAAGTTTCTGCCAAGAAACTTTCTTTGCCAAACCAACACAATATTTTCTTAGCTGAATTTGTAAAGGAACTATGCAAGTGATAAATTAATTTTTCTCCGTGTACAATGATTTTACTATTTTTCACCCTTGAATCGCGCATTATTATACGACTTCCTAGATGTTTCTTGAGCTACCCGCTCGCTAAGTTACCAAGTTCCCAGTACATAGCACTTTATGAATTATATATAACATTCTTAATTAGTTGAGTAATTGCTTTCAGTTGTTGAACTACTCATTATCTGCCTCGACAAATTATGCAAAGTACGTATTGTGGCGCATTCAATGGCGGTTTTCTTGGCTTCTCGGCTGAGCAATTAAGATGGAAATCTGAACTTCTACAAACGCAAGTGTTATCTTCCTCATATACTTGTAAACCTGTTACACGCAGAGGATACAATGTGTAACGAAACTTTGATGCATAAATGTGATTCTGAATGGGTATTCAATTCAGAGGTGTCATTTATGAAAACATTAACTAATTACCCGAGACTACATGTTGAATCATTGAAATTTACAAAAAAAAACACTATGCTCAAAGTGGTAAATCCCATCCAAACCTAGATACCAATCATTCTCTGACTGATGGGCATTCGCGATATCAGTTGAAAAAAATCTATATGTAGATTTTGTTCAAACATACCTCCAGAAGATTTCTGCTAGATTATTTTATTTAAATTTAAATTTGGCTTCATTCAAATGTTGGCCATGGATTTTCTTATAACATTTGTAATATTTGATAATTTTTTTCATCACTGTTTCTAGCCAAAACAAATGACGATTTGCAGTAAAACATTGAGGTATTGGAAAAAAATGTGAAATTTGTCAGTTGCATTATTTTGAGATGAATGTAGTTCTCCCAAATATATTATTTAGCAACAAGATGAAATTTGCATTATTATTATTTATCATTTTCTGAGTCTGCAGTAACACTGATTTTCGGTATTTTCTGAAGCAGAGTATCATGACGTTTACCTGTCAAATTTTTTTTTTTTTTAAATAATCACTCAAATCAAACCCAACTGAAATTTGAAACGGTTTTCTCAAAGCTATAATAAAACAGTTTTGTCGAATGTAATTTTTTTTGGTCAAATAGATTCCTATAAAAATTGTATAACTTGTTTCAGGTTGAATGAATCAAAGACTACAACAACTTCAACAGTGACTGTAGTGTTACCCATAATACCAACAGCAAACAATGAAGATGTTGTAAAACGCCCAAATAGAGTTTCAGTCCTCAGTGAGAGCGATAAGAGCGATTTAGAGGGTACGCCAACTCCCACCAATAAAACACTTCCTTTTGAAAACTCCACATCCGTTATTCCTGCGACCCATGACATTGTCCAATTAGAAACTCACGACCGCATATCTAAAGAAAAGCAAACATTTTTCAGAACTTCAGTATTCAATTCAGAAAAAAAAAATAACACGACCCAGCTTTCTAAAAAACAGAAAAAAATATCATTGAAAGAGATACCTATCAAAAATGTTGGTTCACAAATAGAAATCACTAATGACATAAAAATTGAAGTTGATAGTCATATAATTTTACAATATCTTTCTAACTATATTTATGATTGAAATGAAAGTTATACGAAAATGAGTAAAATGTATCAATGATGCTTCATCTGTTACAAAAGGACATAACTCGAGATTGATAGGACTTCTATATGTGAAAAATTTATATTGAAATGTTTCAGTAATGTGTATTTCTGAGTAATATCACATGAACAAAAAATATAAATTATTTTATTTTAATGAAATGAAAATCTTGCTGCTCATATATATACAAAAATTTCATTTTATCGAATAACTTCTAAGAGAAAAATTATGTTTTTGCGAGTTTGTTTGAAAGGGATAGAGAATGTTATGAATTGATTATTTTTATTGCGGATTTCCATTGTCTGGAACGTTTCTGAGCATAACGTTTCAATCGGTTCAGTATATCCGATCATTATGAGATGAACTCTCAGATCAATAAAACACCCTAGATAGGCCCGATGCCTAAATATCAGTCTAATGTTGTGAACCGAAGATAACTCTCGCGAGGAATGTTATGTATTGGGTTTCTGACAGTCGAACCAAATAACCAAAATAAAACACCTCCGGCACAGTGCTCACTCCTCAAACAAATGTGATTCCATCATTTATACATATGAGTTTTTTTTATTAAAAAGTTTTGTAATTTATTGTCCGATTCAATTTGAAATTGGCGTGTGTCTGTTCATGTTGTGCAGATCACCAATTTTTAAAAGAGGAACCTTTTTCAACAGATATTATTTCAATGAGCGTGATTTTTGTTACAAAATTTGTTGCCTTTTCTGCCTCACTGATTCCCTTTTTTGTAAAAATTGGTTCTGTGGTCATGACCATTCCTACATTTTCTGACAGTTTATTCGTATAAAACAAACGACAACTTTCTTTGTTTTTGTGAGTGTTGAGAAAAGAGTATATCGCTGATACATTAAGCAGCTTCTAATCTTTGAGAGTCTTTCTGCCACTCCCAACTGTAATTGATTTTCAATCTCTTTTTGTCCTGATATAAACTATCACTCAAAACACAAAATCACATTTTTATTATCTAACACGACCCATAAGATTTTAATAATTTATATAACTATTATTCTTCAATTTACCTTCAGGCACCTTGCCGAAGATTAATTGTCCTCTTAATGAGGTCAGCCTGCATAAGACCGTAAAGTAGGCCAAGCAGAAGATATATACAAACGTGTAATCGAAAGAGGTAGTTAGGGGTAGTTAAGTGTGGTTATGGAACATGTGAAACAATTAGGAAACCGTCCATGTGATCAAAATGCATGACAGTTGTTGTGGCGTTATCGGGCATACCAACTAAGATGGTATCAGTTTTTTCCCAGCACGATATGCAATAAACAATTTGATTCTTCCTCCATATGCATTTTTATACAATTTCCTTTTGGTTGTGCACCGGATATGTACCTGAAATCGTTTTACTGGCTGAAAGTTTGAAATTCGCTTATCGCTACTCACCTACAAATTTACCTGTCTATTAAAAATTTGCAATCCATTTTAGACCAAGAGCCGTGTCACTATTTTTGGTAGTGATAAGTTTACGCCCATCGACTACTGAAACCTGTATTATCGATGTCGGCGATGCTACCGAGATTCTCGCCATACGCCATTTTTTTAGATTTTTTACCTTGAAAAATAAGATAAGTTGGTCCTGGAAATGGAGATTTATTCATGAAATTTGGTGTCCTGGTGGACTTTTGAATGTCTACCTGACAAAAAAAGAATCATTCCAATCGGTTGAAAAATGTAAGTTTTAGAAGGGTGCTTCCATCTTAAATGGGTCACACTATATATATTATTTGATGCTAAAGCTTTGATTTTGAGGATGAGAAAATATTGTAGTGTATCACCAATTGTTACGTGATTATTGGGTGATATTTTGGCTGACATTTTGGCTGACAGTTGTTCAAAACTTCAACCAATTTCGAATAACAATAAAAAAATTCTGGTTCCGCCCGGGATCGAACCGGGGACCTTCTGCGTGTGAAGCAGACGTGATAACCACTACACTACGAAACCCTATATTAAATATTATTTATAACAAATATCCAAACAATATCAGTAATTTCTTGCAGCGATTGCCTGTATTGTGCGAAATTTCTGTGTTGTGGACAGCAGGAATGAAACGCAAGTGCAAATATAAAGAGCTGAATAGTACGGAGTGTTCAAAAATTAAAAGATTGTCTCCTTACCTAGTAAGGAAGGACAATTTAATTATCCGAGCTTGTAGTACGACTTGTCTTACCTTGTGCTTGTATGCATCATACGAGCCACTTCCCTCATAAGTATATAAACAATACCTTGTGCTCTCTGAACTGAATTCATAACAGGCATAATGATAATTTTCTATTATAACTTTGACAGAAAGGTGACATATTTCAACAAGCCTGATTTACAACGATCTGGAATTGCTGTACAACACTTCATTGAACACAACTGTACTAATTTCACTTTACAACTTTTCATCCTTCATAAATCAACCGCTATTGTAGCTTCTTAAAAAAATTTACGAATAAATCCTAAAATTATAGACGCATTTAAAAAAGAATTATAAAACTCAGGCACTAAAAATAAAAAATATAATTATGAATTTTTGTTATGCACTAACCGATTAGTTATATACAGAAATCTACGCGAGCAACAAGGAACGCAACGATATAATAATACCACATAAATAAGAGAGACGCAATATTGTGCGCCTCTCCTGTTACCGAACCCGACGAATTAACAGCTCACTTCCTCGAGCGAGTAGAGGAGAAATTGTAATGCTCTCTCAAAATATAGCAAGTTATTCTTTACGCTCTCATGAAACCACCATACCCAAGATGAAAACTTTCCGATACTGTATATACTCACACAGTTTGACATATAAGCAGGTGTTTCTCCACCTGTTTTTTTTGGAAGAAATATTAGTGTGATTTTCTAAACATAGCTCCTTCATTTTTGATGATAGAAAGTTCACACGAAAACTATTTTGTAGGGCTTTTCAAGAGCTACAAGCTGTATGAATTCAATCTCTATAAATCTCTTAGTTTTGATATGGGGTAAGTTTAAAGGGCTCGAATAAGGTGGTGGTGCTCGCTCGTAAGTATATAGAGGTCTGAAACGGCCGTATATTAATCGTACAGAAAACCTACCTGAAGGAAAATCTTAGCAATTAAAAAAGCTATAATTCGATACACAAGTATATTTTTTCGTATCTCCAGTTATTTTGAAGAAAAGAGTATTTTTTTGAAAGGCAAGAAAATATTTGTTTCAATATCTCATACTCCAAATGTCTATAACATTTCAACACCCGTCACGCCCCACGCCCCACGCCCCACGCCCACAAATAGTTATTTCCTCAACTAGTACCTATAAACGGGAAAAAAGTATTCAAATTCTGAAATACCTTTGAGGCAAAACAAAAATAAATGACTAGCTTTCTCTCTCGAACATCATTTTTATGGACCACAATAATTCACAATATTAAAACTATCGAGTTCTTTGTTTATATTCAAATATATTGTGTTTGTTTTCACATCTCTCTCTCTCTCTATTTCGTTTAATGGCCGTTGCATCCAGTGAGGTGCAATTGGCCATTTTCACACCTTTAAATCGCCATCGTCGATTGACATCGGGAATAATGTCTTCAGTCACTTCTCTATGGTTTTATGCTCTCTGGTTTATAGTTTTAGAAGCTTGGCAACGTTGCCGTTAAACGTCAGAATCAACCCGATTAAGCCTATTGGCTGCTCTGGCACGTACGTCACCAAGAGCGCCAATATTAATAGCCTCAAAATTTGCTATTTTTCAGAACGAAATTAGACCAGCTGTAATTGAAATTTGACTAAAACAATATTTTCTGGGTACATTTATATATGTATTATGTATTTTACACAAATATTTTTTCGTGTCCTCGCCTATTATAAAAAGTACGTCTTCCAGGTGAGTATAGGTACTAATATTAGAAAGTATTAAGGCGGGTTGACACATGCATTGTTTTAGTGGCGCCAATAAGAACCGGCGCAGCAGTAAATAAAACTTGCACATGTAAACATAGACTTGCATACAAGTTAAATCTTTGCATGTATAGACCGAAAAAGTCTGTATTCTTCTGAAATTACTGGCGCCAGTGGTGATTCATATCCGCGGAAAATCATAATTTTGTCCGAATTTGCGTGTATAAACAAGTACTTGCATGTCGGATCGCCACTTTTAGTTCGATGAATTTTCAATATGAATGTTGTAAAATACCCCCTGTATCCCTAACGAAATCGAAATTTCCCATTAGTGTGTGTAGGAGAGGAAATTCCTCACATCATCTGGTCAAAATTCATTTGGGCTCCCACTATTATTTACATACTTTTTGAACTTTCAATGTGAAAGTTTAGTTACTATTTTGCAGTCTTTGCGAAGTTCAGTCGACATATTGCGCAGTTAAAAATGGAACTGGCGTGCCAAATATTTCTGATTTCGCAATCTAGTGTAAACCTTCACTGGCATATACTTTTAGGACGCCACTAAAACCATGTATGTGTCAACCCTCCTTTTTACTGCAAACGCACTTACCCCACCGACAAATATTGCACTTGTCCCATAGGGACATTCTTAAGGGGCAAATAAAAAAATACTTATGAATTTTTTATGCTGGTGTGTTTGTCGTCATCAACGAAACTGATTTTGACGAGTTCATGAATATCAATCATCCAACCGGGTTAAAATGTACCAATAACCCGGATACAATGTTGCAAATATCGAGATTAGGTGAACATTGTCCATTATCAATCATACAATTTTCAGAACAATGGCAGAACCGAGGCTTACCGGAACACCAAACAAACTAGCAGGCTAATTAGTTTGACAATATAATTTTATAAAGTATATAATTGGGTATCACTGTGCCCGGTGGCTCTAATTGAATGATATGGTTCATGCTCTAATAATACTAATTTTGGTTTCTACATGTTATTGATTGTGGCTGGTATCACTTTCACTTGGTAAGCGTGGCTTCATTTCTGGTAATAATCTTTAGGCACTTTTATCTTCATAGGCGCAGAAGAAGATTCGTTCAAAGATAATCACATGACTCCGTTCAATTTATTTATGTGGATCGGAAAATCAAAACTAATCAGAAACATGAATAGAAGATTGAACGAACTTAATGTAATACAAGAGAATCTTGAGAGTATGTCTTCTCTTATACAAAATATTGCAAATGTTATATGAAAAGTATGGTTGCCGAAAACTGTCTTTGCGGTCTTAGGGCTTAGCAACAGCACAGTATGTGTGTTACTGTTTCCGGATCCTTACCGCACAGTCTGAAGGACATACCTCTGTTATACAGTTTTTTTTTTGTTGAGGTGCCCGTTCACTGGTGCATGACCGCTCAGGGGTACCCTAACGATTCTCAGCTGGCTCCTCTGTTCATCACTAACAGGTCTGCCATTCGTTTATGGTACGTTCCTTTGTGAATTTTTTTGTTTGTTTCCTGGGATGGTTTTCAAGTACTTTTTGTGTCTGTCCCCAATCCAGTCTCTCACAGACACTTTTACTTTACACTTTGGTACCCTTAGTGTCTGCCCTCAGTTTGGGCGATTTTCTCAACCTTCTTTGTGAGCTTATCTGCTTTCTCATTGCCGGCAACTCCTTGGTGTTATGGGCACCATATCAGTTTGACGTGATTCCGGTCTGCCAGCGCTCTCAGTTCTTTTTTGCAGGCCCATACCAGTTTGCATGTCACTTTGTTGTTGCATGAGGCCTTAATTGCCGGGTGACTGTTTCACAAGATGTTGATATGCGCGTTTTCAATGTTTCTCCTATTGTTCTCCTTCACGCATTCGAGAATGACGTGTCCAGTGAGTACCTGATCCAGAACTCGGATTCCTGGAAAATACTCGTGAGCCTGCTCCATTCCCAGTCTTGGATCCATCTGTGTACCAGATTTTTCCCTGTAAAATGCCCTTGAACTGCAAGCCGTCGCACTCAGTTCTGTTTGGTATAAGCACCCTGAATTGGTTCTTCAAGCAGTACCGTTTCTAAATGTGATCTGTTCTCATTTCCAGCGCGTCTCCGTCAAAATTATATCGATGCTTATGAGTCCTATTCCAACGTTGAAGTTGGATGTGTTCTGCTGTCTGGAGGCACCAAGGCTATCCTCCTTCTTCACCAATAGGTGGAGAGTCCCACGAGTGTCTCCATGGCCGCTCTTGGTGTTGATCCACCCAGTTAACACAAACGTCTAGGAGATGTTGCTTTCCTGGTTACTGTGATAACAAAATGGGTTACATTTAGACATCACTGTTACCACTTGGTGATGCCAAATGTTATGAACTGTTCACAATTTTCTTCTCGTTTGTGTCGCTTTAATGAACAAAATGTGAAGAAAACTGCGAAGAACATTAACATAAATTTTGGTTTCTGTCGCTATAGTAGGAATCAGGTTGGTACCAAAATTGAGCATGACGTCACCGACACGACACAAGATGGCCAGAGTTGTTTGTCGAGTGGAGAGTCAAGTAGAATTTCTATTTGGTTGACGCCATTCCTCAAATATTCTATAGGTATTTCTGATAGTGTGCAGTGTTCTGTTTGATTCTTTTTATTTCAATATATTTGAGTCATGTTAATATTGCCCAATAATTATTTCCACCATAAATAATATTCCTTCAAGGACCGGAACGGTGAGTATAAACTTAGGAAGGTAAATTCAGTGATTTACAGAATATGGTATTGTCAGGATATAGCTCCTGATTTCGCCGGGAAGAAAATGCTGTCCAGAGGATTGGAATTGAATTACAGAGTATATTCTATATTTCTATAAATTATTTTCTTCGCATGATTTAGACATTTTAATTTTTTTTTGGAAAAAGTATATACTACGGAATCAACTCACTCATTCGTTTTCTAGCATTCCATTCTATATCAAATGTAATTCACCAGTAAGGATAATAATACTATTGAGGTATAATTTCTATTTATGTTGAAACATGGTGAATTTTGTTTCATTCTTGAATATTCTATATTTCATATTCATCCCAGTTCCCAATTAATCATGCCAATCAATTGTAGTGAATTCTCTTTAATATGAAATGTTTGAAACATATAGGAGAATCAAAACGTGAAGCACATTTTCAAAGTACCAGTCTGTTCAATTTCACATTGTTGCATCGAAAGGGTATTAATGTGCATCCGATTCCGGAGTATAAATGGAATGCCACATTGGGCTAATTTCGAGTCACATTTTGCATCACATTTTGATGTCCCGACCTGAATAAGGAGGCACCGAATAGTCGTTTATGCGATGATGATGGTAGTCACATTGCGATTCACTGGTGTGATCTGAAATATGAATGTTAAGCCCACCACCATCTCTGAGATCATTCTGTATCGACTGGGTAATTGATTCTGTGATTTCAAGACAGCCAAGTCTTTGCACCTTGCCAAGTCTTGTTATGGCTCTTCTTTACTGTGACTTGGGCCACTACACCAAATATCAGGTTAGTTAGGTTTGCTAGTATTGGAGGAACTGGATCGGAAAGAAAGATCTCACACCTGATTGTGCCCAGTGCATCGTTGGATTGGAGAAAGAATGATTCTATATGGTGGGGTTGATAGCAGATGGATAGAGTCAAGGATTTGGTAGAGTGCATGTTGAGGAGCGCAATTGAGTGGAAGGTAGTGTGAGAGTTCCTGAGGAATGTGCTAAGAAGTAAGGAGAAAGAACAACCAAAAGAAATGGACGATGGATAAGGAATCGCAATCAGCAAGAAGGTAAACCTTCAGGAGGTCTGGGGCTGATTATGAGGAACCGCCGTCGTACTCAAAAAATCGCGCGTATTTGAAAGACCTTTTTATCCGATCATACTTTGACGTATTCCTAAAAACACAGAATACGTCTCATGACTCGGAAGAATAATCGATTATTTTCCATGCTCTCGTGGTATTACTACTAATTATTTTCTTTAAAATTGAACCACACAACTTTCCACTGAGCTGGTGACACTTAATTCCCTGTATTTACCGCAATTATTTTTGTTTCCTTTCTATATAATTAACTGATATATTCCAGTCAGACAGTATGAATTTTTGTCTCATCACAGAGTCATTGAAGAGTTCTGCTAAAATATCAAATGGAATGTCCGATCCACATACTTCAATGGGAATGTTTCAGAAGCTTTGCTGTTCTTCATATCGCTGTTACCGGCATTTTTAATCTCTTCTATTTCTCCTTTAAGTTGTTCTCTACTTCCAGTCAATAATATTTTGTATTGTCAGTGCCATTCTTTTTCATAATATTCATAATATCTGTTGTGGAATCATCTGCGGCTGAAAGACTAACTTTAGTTGCTGTTTTCCATCGTTCAAGACCTCTTGAACGATGATATTCCTTTTTCATTTTCTACTACACATTGTTCACCACTCTGGATATTTTTTTAGAATATTTCTTCGTGTGTTCAATGTTTCATGTTGTATGGTTTGTTCAATTATTCCATACTTCATATCTGTATTTACAGAGTGTATTCATATGTAGTTTTGTAGCTAGTTCAAGCTTATATAGAAACCTTGTGATTCTTGTTTCAGGTTCTATAGATTGTTATATTCACTTTTTATTCTTGCGCCGTCTCTATTTTGAATGTTTCTATACTGATGGACCACCAGATGGTGGTCAGATAAACCCTCTGAGCTTAGCTACACCCACGGCATCAGTTTTCAATCTTGTATTTTGTCGCTAATTCTAGTTTTTATGAGGTTAAAAAAAAACAGATACGTCCATGATGGTTATTACATCTGCATGAGAAATATGTAACAAATGCTCGTACTGTTACCTTCCTGCTGCTCATTAATATAATAACTCTCCATTGAAAATTAATGTGGATATTATTTACGGAAATTACATCCATTGTGTTCTAATCAGTTCTGTTTTGAAATATAATTGAAATGATTATTCTCTCTGATCACGACTCGGAAATCGATTTAATTTTGTTTTTACTTTTATAATTATACTCTTTGGAGAACAACAGTAATCGGATCTGGGTTGGAAGATATGGATTGTTGGATATTTCCTCATATGGGCTGAGTGAATGTGCATGAAAGTGAAGAGTCGTGATTGTTTAATTGTTGTTTACAGATATAAATTATGGAAAGATTGTTCTATTTAAGAGGATATTCGGACTGAACTCAAGAAAGTGTATCTTGAAATCTGTGTCCATTTCATAATATAAGAAACATGATTCGATTATAATAACATTTTGAAATAAAAAGTAATGAAAACTCTTGTTTTTTTATGTTAAATCAAAAGGGATGACAAAATTGATTTTCAATGGTTTATAATGTATACCCATGTATGCGTTATAGTAACTTATTACTCCAATATGGGCGGATTATGGAATACGATTTCCTGCCCAATACGGCGACGGACATTGATATACATTTGACAAATACAGGGTGGTCGAAAACAATTCTGGTTTTATAAGAAAGAAACGAAAACACTGTACCTTCAATAGATTCCCCTATGACACATGAGAATATTAATGGCGATAAAGATAAAAAAGATAAGAAAGAATAAATGTGAATACAATGGAACAAGTATTGAAATATCCAGAAAAACTCATATTTTCCTAATTTATAAAATTTTATTTTTAATTTTTCAAAAAAATAAAAAGAGTATGTTGATTTTTCTGCGATTTTCCAAACTCTTTCTTGCCCGCCTCTTTGTTAGTTTGTTTGTCTGTTCCTGTGGCATTTTGCAATCGATTGTGAACTAACTTCAGACATAGCTCATCACTAGATAACAAAGCATCAAAGCAATATCATTGCATGAGTGTTAATTTATCAATGATAATAATAATAATAATAATAATAGGAGGCGGAGATTGGCGCAGTGGTAGCGCCGGGGCTTCGTGATCGAAAGGTCGCTGGCTCGAACCCCAGGTAGGGCAAGATTTTTTCAGTTTCATTTGTGAATCTGAGTGATTGAATCTTGTTGCTGGCTGGGGATAATCCTCCACGATTCACTGTTGCGTTAATAATTAACAGTGTTGCTCGTAATGGAGCGTATGGCGTTAATACCAAGGTCTATCTAGAACACGTGGCTAATGACCATAGTCGATGCCAACACACCAAGAAAAAATAATAATAATAATGAAAGAGGAGGTCAAACGGGCTGAATATCTAAAGTAACCCTTTGAAATCTGCAGGCTGTTTCCAAACCATTCTTTTAAAATGGTGGTTCTCATCATAGTGGTCTTTGGTCAGTCATGGACACGCTGCTCTCGAATCTGAAAATCATACCAGCTTGCTGTAAGATGGCAGATAGAGTCCTGCGGACTCGTTGTATTTTCAGCTTTGGGATTGCAATTCATTAATATTCCAAAAAATTATCGGTAATGATCATACCACTTATTATATTAACCCTGAATATATTCGCGGTGATGGTTTGGAATTTTGATAATACTTATTTAATAGTAAGAATGCTAAGAATATTATTGGTGAAACATTTGTATATTAGATATTTATAGGTAATTAGTTGCCAAAGAAAATGATAACTGGCTTCATGACAGGATTTCGTTATTATTCGGATCTGTCACTGTTGTTGCATGAAACTGTTGGTCGCCTAGCAAAAGCCGTTAAAAAAAGTATGATAATGAAATCGTATGTTGATAGTGAAATATTCTGATACTTTACGCACACAAACCACACAAAAAAAGTGGACTTTTTTGACAGCTGTAGAAAAAAGTAATGATATTGGTCCCTTTCACCTTTCTTAATCCGATTAACATGAAAAAATTACAGTTTTTGCCGAGCACGCCGATGTAAACATTAAACGTAGGTGTGCGAGTTCGTGTCGCAGAGCATGGAAACCCCTTAAGGGCCCAGGGCCGCTCTAATTGTGGCCGGTGTATGTGCGGCGGTTATCCGTAATGATCTGACCGGAAACTCGGCTGGCGGAAGCGGTGAGAAAAACGCCATTTTGTACGCTAGTTGACTCCGGTTTCGTGACGCGCTAACCTATCGAACGATTATTCTGTATAAACTACATGCTAAGTCTCCAGATTTCGGAAATGCGGTTCGATTCGTGTCAGACTACGCAAAATATGATCGTTTCGGTGGAAATTGGAGTCGAAGCACCAATAAAATTACCCTAGTGAAGGAAAAAGTGAGACAGGGAATTAACCGACGTACCACCGTTTTTATAGTGTTTGACAACTTGTATCATCACGGTATTTTCAACGACTCAACCATGGCAAATAAAATTTTGACAGTTTGATCATCAATAATTCTGTGGCTTGGAACAAGAACAACGTCAATTGTAACAATTTTTTTCAATTAGTTCTAACCAACGTATTTCGAATGATCATTTGGATTCGATAGTACAAAAATGTTCCCAGTATTTCCTAGATTCTTAAGTTAAGATACACGTTCATATGAACATTTTTTATAAAATATGACAAGGAATCCTTCCTGAAATTGATGACATTATTTAAGTTACACCTTATATAATATAGCATTGCCAATGCAGAGACAATCGCCTCTGGTCTAGCTATAGAAGTGGGGAAAACCCCCTGTAGAGGGGGTCAAATTGAATACTATAATGCCTCTAATACCCAAGTAATTCCCGAGTAATACCCAAGTAATTCCCGAGTAATTTGCCAGTGAAAATATAAAATCGTGTCTTCTTGTCTTAATAATAGGTTTGTTCTCAAGTATAGTTCTAAAGATTTTTTTTTCTTCATTGCACAATTATAATTCATGTAATTTCCAATTTCCATGTTTTGAAGTCCTTTTTTTGCCCTTCAACGATTATAATAATAGTGCTGTAATTATTCTCTCACTTCTGAATAATTTCTGTAATACCCATGTAATCCTCCAGTAATACCTCTCTTTCCCGTGTATTGCCCAATAATTCCTAACTAATTCCTCTTATGACCTGTAATACCCAATAATTATAAAGCTATGTCTCTAATTCCCGACAAATACCACTAATACCCAAAACATGTTCACTAAAATTCTCCAGCGGTGTCTCCCTCGTCTATAAATGTATTTATTTATTTATTATTTCATCATCATTTAATATTAAACACAGTAATCACTCTTTGAAGTATGCATCAATGGGGATAGACCATATTGTCCTCTACAAGGTGTACTGGGTATAATAGTATCTCAAAGTCTGTCACTATCCGCCGTACTATCATTTAGGAATTATCGCGCCCTTTGTGTCTGGCCGCACGCCAATCGCTGCACATGTACAGTTTTTAATGCCATATTGGAATGTAATCACGATCCTTCAATGAATCATTTCCGCTTATTTACCTATTTGCAGAAGCAAATGTTCAAGTTTAATTGTGAATGTTAAAATTTGCTTATGTACAGTTGTATTCATAGAAAATGGGTACACTAAAATTGTTATAGTGTAATCGGGTTTGATTGAATTTGACTTAAAAATAATGTATGGCCAAAACGTTTCAAAATGCCTCGTCATTTAACTGAAATTGAAAAAGCTCAAATAATAGCCAGAATCGTAGATGGGTGGTCAATACGTGCATTAGCAGATTTTACCGGAAGAAGCAAAAACACTATTTTAAGAATTAAGCAACGTTGGATTCAAGAGGGGTCTTTGAAAAGAAAAGTTGGTACTGGTCCGGCACGCATTTCCGTCCCTGAACAAGATGATGCATTTCTGGGATATCTAAGGGCAAATCCTTTTGAAACTGCAAGAAATGCTGTCATTGACACAGGATTTCCTGGGTCTCAACCTACCGCTAGCCGAAGAGTCAAAGAATCTGACTTAAAAAACCGCGTAGCTGCGAAAAAAATGATGCTCACAGAAGAACGGAAACAGTCTCGTTTACTTTTCGCCCTAAATTATACCTACCGCGACCATCAGTTTTGGAACACGGTAGTGTTCACTGATGAAAAGGTTTTTCAGTCAACATATAATGGACAAATTCGTGTCTACAGGCCAGACAATACAAGATTCGAAGAACGCTACACTAGCGATCTTGCTTTCAGACCTGGGCGATTTTCAGTAAACGTATGGGGTTGGATAAGTGCTTATGGACTTGGTGTCTGCGGGCGATTGGAGGGAAGGTTTAACGCCGAACATTATGTGTCTGTTCTGGAAGATATAATGCTCCCATCTGTTGGACAAATATATCCAAATAACTCATTCGTCTTTCAGCAGGATAACTGCCCGGTCCATACCGCAAATGCTGTGAGGGAATGGTTTCAACATAATAATATTGAAGTCTTGCCATGGCCCGCTTACAGTCCCGATATTAATCCCATGGAGAATGTTTGGGGTATAATTGTAAAACAAATATATAAAAGAAATTTTAGACCAAACAATTCTAATGAATTATGGGAAGTTATCCACGAGTGTTGGGAAGAGCTGGATGCAAATGTTATAGGGAATTTAATTAATTCAATTCCAGGCAGATTGGTTCAAATAGTCGAAAAAAATGGTCATATGACCAAATATTGAATTTTTATAATTTAATTACAAATTATATATTACATTATAATTAAACATTATTTATACATAGTTTTCTGTTTTTATTATTGTTATTGGTTATGTTGTGTTTAAAACTTTGCGTTGTAGAAATATTCTAATACATTAAAATCATTTATCACATTTTATATGTTTTTGTTTTGTCTATCGCCGTCGATAAGAAAAGCCCGATTTACGCAAATATGGCAAAATCTAGTCATAAGACTTGTACCCATTTTCAGTGAATACAACTGTACATTGATACATATAAGATTTCCCTACGTTCGAAGAACCAAGACAAAAAATATACAATACCTCGTATATCTATTATTGAATGCCTGGCATATTCATCATGCAATATGAAATATATGGGGGTTATAATATGATAATATATACATTTGTTATTGTTATTTCTTAAATCTCCTGTGCTAAAATTTCAACATTACCTTCAGTGTTACTTCCAAATTTAATGAATGAATCAACAATCCATTCAAACTTCCATAGTATCCACGCAAGAGAACATATTTATGTGAGGGCGCTCGAATCATTGAAGAAAAGTGATCCAATATTGAGTATGGAGGGGTTCAGCAAAAATCACTTTGACGGTGTGATTTCGAATGAATTCTTGCATTTTTTTCTTAACAAGGATAAATGTATGAGACAGGCATCTCTCAGAGTACTTTTTCGAAAAAAAAACAAAATTAACTATTGAGATAAATTGAGATAAAAAATAGTGAATGTGGTAAAATTTTTGCAATTTTTTCAATGTTATTTTTGGAAAATGTTGAAAAAGTACTCTGAGAAATGCCTGGATCCATCTTTTCCAATTCAGATGGTGAAAAAAAATCTGGAGTTTATTCAGCGAGCTCCGAGTATATTGATTTCTCCAGCTCCTTGTTTTATCAATAGCCAGTAATAAAGTTAATCCCCTCTTAAATACGAATTATTTGATGATCACCTTGAAATTTTTCACTATACACTGTTCACCTGAAAAACACTTCTTCGAGCTCTACTGGTTCCACCTCTACCTGCGATGTCTCCAGTGTGTAGGTATTAGCCTGAAAAATTTGTAATTTGAAACACTTGTTTTCTCATATGGAAGTTTATTTCAATTCTTCACAATATAAAAAAATAGGAGTTTTATAGTATTACAGTTCATCCTTCACTTCTGGCTCTAATTTGTCTGTGGTTACAGAACTAGCTATAACTACAACCACTACAATCTATTTTTCTCGGTCAGCATTCATTCCTATATAACATTCTTTACAGAAAATGATATATTACTATATAGTAAAATATATTAAAAACCTAATATTCTATCACATAATTTCCCTGGGGGAAAGTCTTTTTGTGAAAGATTAGCCATAATAATTTCATAGGAACCACAACATTCAATGATTCAATAGAATTGTTGACATCTTGTCTGCTCTACAATAAATTTCTATACTCACTTTTAGACGAACAATCAGTTGTATCTCTATTATTGCCTCACTTGGTCTAGCAGAAGTTCTTGATTTGTTGAACAAACTCAAATTTTTACAGAAGGAAAAACAATAATGCATGACAGTGTATATAAGCCAGACGCCGGGATTTGAGACACACCGCACACGCAGCTCATGATTTGAATGGGAAGGATAACGACAAATTTGATCCAAAAGAGTCGTCTATTTTTGTCTTTTATATCATGGTGAGGTAATCCTGGGGTGGAATTCTGTGTACCATAGAATTCTATTGTCGATAGAAAAAGTGAGATAACATTATAGTTGAATTCATGGGAGAGAAAGAGACAAAACTGTCGACAATAGAATTCTATGGTACACAGAATCCCACCCCTGACTGTATTGACTATATGAAATGAAAAAATAAATTCTTTTTTTTCTGATAGTCAGGGGTTTCTGAAAATCCCACTGGTTGACAGAATACTTTATCGTAAAAAACATGAGTTTTTGAACGGCCTTTGAATTTTGAAATTGTGAATTGCTTTAGGGTTCTTTTTGTATGATTGACAACACCGATAAGGAGTGCAAAATTCATGCTTGAAATTGAGCAATTATTTTCAACATTTACTAAAGAAAATTATGGGATTATTGGTGCGTTGAAAAATGAGGCAGGAGTTAAACCCAGTTTCTTTGGCATGTATAAGTGAGACCTGTCTCACTACCAAAGAGGGTAGTGAGACCTGTCTCACTACCAAAGAGGGTACTGGTTCCTGCTTCACTACAATTATTGCATATTAACTAAAACCATGATTTTCGGATCCTGCGCCAACAGCGCAGAATGGTTATGTCAATTAGGAAAAAACCTGTTATGTTCTCATATACCCACATGTTAGATTTGCATGTGAAGGTAAAAGTCTTCAAGAACGTAATGCACTTTTACTTTTCCATCTCTGATAATTTTTAGCCAAGTTATGTCAAATATAATGTTCGACTCCGCCGGAACTTGCAGCGTTCAATCACGTTTCATGAGGAAATGGAAGCATTTTCAGAGGGATGACTGGATATAATTCTTGGGGAGAATTGAATTATCTTTATCCCTGTTGAAACCGTTTTTTGATAACACTTTCCAAGATTATACATCAAAATTTCCAAGATTATACATCAAAAAACTATTTATATTTAAATGAAAAAGTGTTCCACTCCTGTAATTTTGGTAAACAATTTTTTCTTGTTTGGAATGTTTTCAACCATAGTCCAGTTCCTAAATTGTATATAGTGACTCATCGTGCATTTTCAGGTGATGTGAGAAAGTGGCAAAGTAAAACTTGATTTAAAACCTAAGTACCTAGCTGATTTCTGTTCCATTTCTTTCTCTGCTTCATATGAATTATGAACCGTACAACCTATGAGTCACTATCTACAATTCAGGAAGTAGACTATACTAGCATGTCAAATTTGGTGGTGCTACAATCAAACCTCGTCTCAAAACCTAATTATTCTGGATTACCTTGGTTCACTTAGTTCAAATCGAGCAAAACTCAAGAAAAAATTGAAGAATATCACTGCAAATTGTATTGTGGGCCTCTGAAAGTTCCGCTACTGCTACTAATAGTTACAATGGCTGCTTTGATTTCATCTCTGGCATGAATTTAACGCAGCATAACCAAACTAATCAACAATTAGCATGTATTAACAATTCGCCAAGATGAACATCAACGTTTTACTAGCCTCTATTAACAATGCTGGGAAATTTACCCGGTAATTATGGTGCACGCATGATGCCCCGCTTTGATGACACCCAAGAAAGAACACCGTCATGACATTCGAGGGTTCATATATTGTTGCAAATTGCAAGTAACGGGTGAAAACATAATTCAATGATCAGCAATTGAACAAGTTTTCAATATGTCTTAAATCAGCTAGCTACTGCAAGATCTTTGAGTTATTCGAAGAGAATATGCTTACTAGAAATCCTCTTTGTTCTTACCAGATTGATATATTATTTTCATTATTTCGTTGGTTTTTAGGATTTGTCACCTTCCAGAATTTGAATTGAGTTTAATTTCATTTTACGAAAAAAGGTATGTATAGGGGTTTTCACTACACGGTCCAATAAAATTAAACAATAAAATGTACCAAGATTGGTTGTATTCACACACGACAATTTATTAGAAGAGATATAGAAAAGTACTTGGTCGTAAACTTTTGTGAATTTGTGTTCAAATTTGGGAGGATACGGTGCATTTGAAAAAATATGAACAAATTATACTACGACTCTGGTTCTAGATCGAGATTGTTATGTTTAGGATATTATGTTGTAAGATCTAGTTTGATACGAACGGATATCATAGTTCTGCATGAGATATAGTACTGCAGTTTTTGACAAGTGACTCAGCTCCATGCAACTTCCTGTCCGGTCTCACCGGAAGAGATATAAACTTTCGATTTTTAAATGTAACATTTTTTTTGGCCTCTAAAAAATAGTGCAGAAAGAAGTACTTTTCCGAACGCGACGGCAGTCGTTCGGGCAAGCTGTTAAGGGCGGAAAACACATTTTCCGTAAAAAAAAGGTTTTTAATAAACAAGTTTTTATAATAATGCTACAAAATGACTCATAAGACAGAATAGTTACATGGATCATTTAGTTAGTCCTAAATATCCTCATTTTCAACAATACACAAATCGTGCGGAAAAGTAAAAATCGTACAGAAAAGTAAAAATCGTACAGAAAAGTAAAAATCGTACAGGAAAGTACAACTTTCAAAACAAAAAATCATGTGGAAAAGTTACTTTTCCGCACGCTCGTAGGAAAACATTCTTTAGAATGATGAAAGTCGTTTGCACAACAATGGTGTGATGAATAGAAATAATCCTTTTTATTAAATGGTTATATCCATTCTGAAATGAAAAGTGTGGCCTTGAAAATAGTATATTTTCCAACAAGAGATGAGAATAGTGTTTTTCTTTCGTGAGGTGAGAGTTTGTCCACGAGCGAAGCGGAGCGGGGCGAGTGTGGCAATCTCACGAACGAAAAAATCGTATTTCATCTTGAGTAGAAAATGCTATTTTTTCTACGATATATGTTGTTTGTAAAAAACTGGATAACAATTTTTAGAACTCAAATATTTATAAACTGTCAAACGAAGTGATCTGCTTGTTGGGAATTCGCGGCGTTCTTTTACTTAAAAAGTGACGATGTTCGCTTGTTTCAGGATCCCAAAAAATGTCCAATGTTCGCATTGTAAGAAAAACTTGTTTCATGGTTGCCACTGATACAAACGGTTACTCTCAGCACCAATTTTTTTAGCTAAAAATTCTTTAATCAAAGAGGGCGTGAGTTTATGATTTTCTCTTTGAACTAATCACTTCAACTGAAGCGATTTTGAGGAGAACTTCAGTTTTCTCGTTGCCATTAATTTGGAAACTCCCTCGTTGTTGTATTAGATAAGGAGTGTCTTGTCGAAGTTGAACTAGCTGTGTCGTATTTTCACCTCCTTTGAAGGTGCTTGAAAGTAAACCCGTTTGTTCCGTAGTTTTTTGTTTATTCTGCACGATTTTTTGATATGGGATGAAGTTAAACAGCTAAAACAGATTTTATTCTCCTTCACTGATTGCATTTCTCTACGTTATGTGCAGACTTTTTTACAGAATTTACCCTTATATATAGATGGTCGAGTTTTGTGTTTCGGGGTCTTTAATGTCACCTTCTAATAATCCGATTGATTTGAAATTTGGCAAGTGTACATAATTCCGGTGACAATGCATTATGGAATTTGTGTAAGGGAAGAAAACAAAATGGCGGCTCCAATAATGCGGACGAGTTCTGTGATTATGACCCGATTCAATTGAAAATTGGCTTCTGGGGGTTTTCGGGGTCAGAAATTATGATTCTTTTGTCAAAATTGAAAAATTTAAGATGGTGGCTACATTATGACGGACGAGTTTTTCAATTATGATCCGATTCTATTCAAAATTAGTATCTGGCAGTTTTCGGGGGCGAAGATTATGATTCTTTTGTCAAAATTGAAAAATTCAAGATGGCAGATACAATATGGCCGACGAAATTTGTAATCATGTTCCAATTCTATTCAATATTGGTATCTGGAAGTTTTCGGGGGCAAGGATTACGATTCTTTTGTCAAAATTAGGAATTTCAAGATGGCGGCTCCAATATGGCGAACGAATTTTTTGTTATGGTCCAATTCGATTCAAAATGGTATCTGGGGTTTTCGGCTCGGAGATTATGACTGAAAAGTAGAAAATAAAAATGATGATGATGATGAGAGCCAGGAAAACGCATTTCGCAATAATGATTAAGCGATCCACGCTTTCACTCATAACCTTCATTTTTGGATAATCATGAAAACATTTTTTTCCTCTTTTTAGTGCATTTCAATATAAGCGAGGTTTTTAAAATTTCGTTTTTTATTATTTTAAATTTGATTTACGATTTGCCACGTGACTCATCGGCCGAGTTATTTATTTTTTCATCTACACAATGTGGAACTTTGGTGAAGTGTCAATTGAAATTCTGTGGCTTGGAATAAGAACAACCAATGTCAATTGTGATACATTTTATCAATTAGTTCTAATCAGGGTAATTCGAATGATCTTTTGAATGCGATAGCTTAAAAATTTTTCCAGTATTTCCTAGATTCTAAATGCTGGAATTGGAGAGCCCAATATTACCAGCTGATATGAAAAATATTCGACGAAAGAACAACCAATTTTTGGCCTTGATTGTTGTTGTTTCAAGCCACAGAGTTATTCGCCATGTCGATTTCAGTTACTTTAATGTCACCTCAATAAATTTTAATAATATCAGAATTGCTCTCCTTTCATTTGAATTTATTTGACTATTTGCCACAAAGTTTATTGGCCAAGTTATTTATTCTTTCAGTTTCTCTCTATATACGTTTGTGTAATTCGCCTACTTATATCTTCGAAATTTTCATTTATAGTGTATTCAGGGTATAAAGAAACTAGTTCTTTCAGTTCGTTAAGTCTTGAGTTAAGACTACATCGAGTTTGGCGCGAAGCCTTGAGGAACCCTCCTTGATAATGAAATCACTCGAGTTTATCAAGTATTGAGTGTTTGTCATTATTCCAGAAAACTTATGGTGAATTCAAACCATAAGTTTTCTGGAATAATGACAAACACTTGATACACCCGAGTGATTTCATTATCAAGGAGAGTTCCCCAAGGCTTTGCACCAAACTCCCATTTAAAATAACATTTTAAATCCTCGCATCCACTCCGAATGGTATTCCGATCATTTTCCATCAAAACGCCGATTCACTGTGCGACATTAGACATAAGTACCGTGCGCTACAACCACGTTTTATGCAATAATTGGATGGGTAGAGCAACCAGCAATCAGTCGACCAATGACGCGGACGAACGGCCAACCATTCTTGCCTCTATAAGGAGTGTATAATTCCAGACATAGACTCCGGTAATGACAAAATAAGAGGCTTTCCTGCAAGTGACACAGCGGACCAAGGAGAAGTTTTGACGCCCATCCATGGCATCATCTTAAATAAACGTCAGGTCTAGTGTGACAGATGAACATTAAAGTTATAGTTGAAATAAGATAAGTAAAAGGATGACTGAATGCTGTATTTAATTCTTTTACGTGATACTTCAAACCAATTTATTATATTCAGAGATGGGGCCGATATCTGGGGACTTGTACTCTATCATTAAGAGAACCATGTTCGATTGATATTTACTGAAATTATAGAATAGGAAATATGGGAATGGTGATTTTTTACATGCGCGTAATAACGCAGATATTAATCGGTTTATTTCAGTTTTTGTAATGGGAAAAGATTTTCTCTACTTACGTTGGTTTGGCATTTAATAGTCTGGTTAGTCAAACTACTATAATTTTGCGAGATTTTCAATTAATTGAATTTTAAATTTGATGGGATTTTTAGAGTGCCTCGCCGTTATTAAGAATCATTGACGACAAATTGAAATATTGACAAATTGCTTAGCGTGATGTAGAATTAGTCATCAATCGGTTTTCTTGGAAGCGACATGTTCCTCTTTAAGTCTTTCAGTTATGCTGCATGGAACTGAATACCATTCACTGACCTAATTATAGTTGTGTTATACTCTGACATTATCGAAATATACATTTTTAGTATATTCAAATTAGTATTTTTAAAGTATTGTAACAGTAAATTTCATCTACTACTGAATTTTGATACGAATCCTAGATTTTCCGAAACTTTAACAATTTATAATAAAAATAATCAGCAGAAAATAGGAGTTTGCGGCATAGAAATTATAATATGTATACTTACTGTAGAATGCCAATTCCCTCTTCGTGATGTTTCCATCAATGCGCATGCCCATAACCAGTCTCCTAGCTCTGCAGCGTTGACAAATTTCAGAAAATTTTATCTTTGTAGTCGAGATTCTGTCGAAAATAATCTAACATTACTGTGAAGCCTACCCAAAATCCCGTTGAATTGTTGGGATCGTGCAATAGTGTCAACAGTTTTCAATTGCCGCAGAAGAAGGCAGGTAGTTTGCCAGAGCCGGTTTGGGTTAGTTTGGTGGTTTAGTTCGAAAAATTGAATTGTGGCTAGAGAAGAATTATGCTGAGCTAAATAAAATGCTGGATATCCAATTACTTTCTGAAGATGTGTCACTGACATAGCATTCCTACATAAATGAATCTCTGACATTATCAATTGCTTTAAACTACTTGAGACTATTGCACTGTCTGTAAAACTTGCACACCTAAAAAATATTCACTGTTTCACTACATACAATCAACTATGCTTCACTTCCCTCTCAATAGAATCAAAATATATTTCAACAGGTACTATCATAGCCTTGACGCATGCGGTGAAACTGTAAATGTATGTAATATTAGGAAGATCTTGAAAGATTTTACTGCTTAAGAATCTATCAGTTTTAGTGTTCTGTTTTTTCGAAACCATTTCTTGTATTTCATTGTTGTTTTGTTATTAAAGGAAAATAAGGTCAGGACTTTCCAATGTATTTGAATATCCAGCTGATTTCTACGAACAAGGTTTTCTACGGAAAATTGAAAAACCCTCCAAAACCTTCCAAATTTCGTATCGAAATTGATTGCAACTAATCACTTTGGATTATCGTAAACTTATACTAAGTTTAACATAAATCGTTGTGAACCGAGAATAACGTTATTTGAGGTACCCCTCACTGATAAAAAGGATGTCTTCAATCAAATACATATACTCTTGAACAGAATCATCTTCTGACAAGAATAATTATTTTCAATTGATGAATATACTCTCATTTCAAACTTATTGAACTGTTTGCTTCTTTACATAAATTATCTTGAAATTAATTTGTTTGCATTAATACATTCCAACTCTTTACCCTAGAGAACTCCTACTTGTGAAAAATGCTCCTTTTGACTCAAGAACATGATTTCTTGGCGAAACCCCGCTACCGGAACGACGCGAACCCACGCACTGCGACTGCCGACTGGGACCTCTATCCTGTTTGCTTTTGCCCGCGTTTGGTTTAGGGGTTGTGTTTAAATCATAATTTAAGTTGTTAGTTTTGTATTTAACACAGTGGTTATGTGCAAATGGAGGTCTAATTATTTCTGCACGATTTGAATTTAGGTCATTTATGGACCAGTTGTGGGGGTAGGTTAAAGGTATTTTTGTTTTCAACAGGTGTGTGATATTGGCGAATGATGCTGTCATTTCTATATTCAATCACATTTCTATGCGTCACCGAATAGGTACCTACGTTGATTATATAGTTTCTGAAATTAAAATATTATAAAACTATTCTCATATATAACCATTTACCTCAATTGTTCGCAGTTGTTCTCTGTTTCTTGAACAGTACCATATGAACATGGCTTCCATGGCATATTTTTATAACCAAGTGCACATTTGTACTGGGCCTCCAAATGCAGATAATCTTGAATCAAAAATGTATTGCATTATGAAGAAGAATATTGTTCGCTGTTGAAGTTGAAATATTCTTGCCTCAACCAACTCACACCATCGAACAAAGAAAGTATTCACCATATAGTGTTCATTATCAAAGTTGAAATATTCTTGCACCAAACAACTCTCATTTTATTCAGTGAAGAAAGTGTTCATATGTCTCAAAACAGTTTCCTTTCAAGTGGTCAAGAGGATTCTGTCAAAAAGTCAAACTAATATTTGGTTGAACCTATTCAAGAATACAATCGACTTGAATCAATGCAATTATGCATTGATGCAAAATATCCTTTTTATCAGTGCTGATATTGGTAATTGACAATATTGAATTTACGGAATCAATTCTTTTGCCCACCTGATTTCTTGAATATATATTTTGTTCGTCACAGTTGTCTTCATTTCATTAGGTGGTTTTTCATAAAAAAATAACTTGAAACTAGATGTCTCCCATTAAATAAAGACACTCAGTAACTATCAGAATTCCACCCCGTTGCCTCCATACCTAAAGAGCTGCCGGAGCAGACCATCTCAGAAGGGAGTCACAGTATATTCAAATAGTTGGCACGGATACACAAATAATAATAAAATTTCGATATGTATCAATATGAATTATATACTGATGGCCATATTACTTTTTGCACGATCCAGTTCTCTTGATTACTTACGGTATCTGTTGTCAAAAGGGTAAGTTTTGTTTGCTCTCTTGACAACATTGTTACAGCCCATGATATGACCCCAAGTCCAAGTCCCAATGTTTTGTCAAAGGAGCGCCTGGCCAGTGATATCATTGCCCTTGTCAACACATTTTACAGTTGCTTGTATATTGCAGGTATATTGTGTCTCCACTGGTCTCTAGGTGTCTCTTACAGGTGAAAATAACAATTGTGTTTTTCGTGGGTTGACATTGAGGTTCTCTTCTATGTACCATGTATGTACTTCTGATTGCATCAGATTCATACCATTAAGACGATATCATCAGCGAAGCCCTGGACATATATGTGAAAATCCTGAGGAATATTCCGATGTAAGACCTGTCAGTATTTTGCCTTCCCTATCAAAAGACTTTTAAACGGCGTTTAAAGAACAGCTGACAAACTTCGCCGACGAAAAGAAACTGGTAACGGATGTCCAATCAGGCTTCCGTGTCCAATATAGCACTACCACAGCTTTGAATCTGATAACTGATGACATACCCAAATCTCTGGATGAAGGCAACTTCACCTGTCTCATATCACATGATTATATTAAGGCCTTCGATACACTTGATCCACTGGTCTTATGCAAGAAACTCCGTTGTTTACACAGCGATATCACTATTGACCAGTTATTTGGGTAATCGGACCCAAAATATTACTCTGGATGCTAAAGAATCAAATTCTCTCGCTAAGCCCATCCGAGTCCCACAAGGTTCCGTTCTGGGACCACTTCTATTTAGACTATACATCTGTAATTTTTATGAATACATTAAGTTGTGCAACATACATCATTATGCCGATGACACACAACTTTATAGATCGTTTGGGTACCATGAGGCCATACTAGCTGAAGCCGACATAATTAAAAACCTTCAATTGCGGTACGAGGTGTCTTGTGCCCACAACTTGAAACTCAATACGATAAAATAACAAGTAAAGCTCTCTGGTCCAAGAGAAAAGAGAACTGCTGTGTGTGAGTCTTTTTCTGTTCGTATCAACGATGATATCATTCCTTTAGTGAGTGAAGCTAAAAACTTTTTGGTTAGACACAAAGTTTAGGTTTACCAAACATATCAGCCATCTGTGCAAAACATCCTTCGATGTTCTGAGACAACTCTAAACTGATAGAGACTTATACTATAGAGAAATATGAAGTTGGGTCTGTGCGAATCCCTTATTTTCTCTATATTGGCTTACTGTGATAGTATTTATCGGCCGGCCCTCCTACAAACTGAGGCTGCGCGACTGCAAAAAATACAAAACCGCTGCATTAGATTTTCGTATGGAATACGCAAGTTTGACCTTATCAGGACTCAGGATGGCTGAAATTAACTTATTGCAGAGAAATGCACTCGCTCACCCTCACACACAAAATTTTAACATCTGGTAATCCGCCTTACCTACGTAAAAAACTAGCTCCGTTGTCACACAAAAATTTTTCACGAAACAAACATACACTACTAATCCCGCGGCATAACAAACAATCTATACCAGAAGTTTTTTATACAATGCTGCCAAACTATGTAATTCGATCCCTTTGGAATTCAAGAAACTCTCCCTGAGAAATTTCAAAGAAATATTAAAAGCCCTGTTCCTGGCGAGGCAACAGTGATAATATTCGACGACTACATATTCTTCATGGTTATGATTATATCTATGAGCTTTTAAGTTGATCGAATTAAATTTCGTGCGTTTGTGGTGTTATTGTGTCATATGTGTATACTCACTCCCTGGTTGGGTTCAAAAGCAGCTGCTTATAGTTGAATCCCGCCATTTTATTATTTACCATTAGTTTTTCTGAAATTTCTATTTCTATTTATAACTATGTGATTAAATAATGAATAAAGACATGTTATTTTATCATTATTATTATATTCCTTTCCGATTTAGGTCTGTAAAGAGGCTATCTCCCACGAAGTTCCATAATAGTGGGGATAGTGCTTCTCGTGGCCATTGTATCCTTGAATAGGGAGGCCTCTATTACTTTAACTTGAAAGAATGTGGACAGGTTTCATCTCGCAAAACTGAAAGGACTCAGTAAGTGGTGTCTGGGGGTCTTAGAGGTCTGGGTCAGATTTTGCACTTCATTAATCATGAATCACGTTCAGTCATCTGATGATCCAATCGAATTTAAATTTGGCAGCTGTTCATCGTTCTGGTGACAATGTGTGATCATTCTTTATATGGTCATGGAAACAAGATGGTGGCTCCAATATGGCTAGTAAGTTTCGTCATTCATGGTTTGGTTCTATTCAAAATTGATGTGTAGGAAGGAGTTTACTTAGGAACAGAGATTGAGTGTAACCCTTTGATACGGTTCTTAAAGAACTGAGCATAAGTAACGATTTGGAGAAGTGTTCGTAACCCCAATGCTCACAAACAAATAAGGGTCTAGAATGTTTTCATTGGATTGATATAGGTAGACATCCAAACAGTCTACTATGACACCAAATTACATGGATGAATCTTCATTTTCAGGGCTTTCCATTGTACACCACTGGATTCGTGACATTTTCAAATAGTTCATGTTAAAATTGCGTTGAAATGCGTCAATCAATAAGAAAGTTATGGAGGAACCCGCTACTTCAATTTGAAAACTTTCATCAGAACTTTGACCACTGTATTCAGAGAGTCTTGAAATATCACTGGCCAGAATTTCATCGAAATCTGTTGATAAATAAAAAAATTTAAAATTATGAGATAAAATGTAATTTTCCCAAAATTCTATTGACATATTTTTCAAATTATGTTATCTTATGTTTTTCTAATTTATTGACAGATTTCGATGAAATTCTGACCAGTGGTATATCGAGACTTCCTGAATACAGGGGTATATTCCGAATTCTAATAAAACTTCCGAAAATGAATTATTGGGTTGAATTAAGGGCATATTTTTCAAATTTCATTCTGTTTTATTGATTGGCGCATTTCAACGTAATTCACATTTCAGCCATTTGAAAATGACGCGAATCCTAAAAAAAATTCTAAAAAAATCTTCTTCTTAATTTTTCTTAATTTTTTACCTTGAAAAATAAGAAAAGTTTGTCCTGAAAATGAAGATTTATTAATGGAATGATGTCCTAGTAGACCCTTTGAATGTCTACCTAACGAAAGAAAATCTTTCCAATCGGTTGAAAAATTTTAGTTTTTTAAGGTTGCTTCCATCTTAACTGGGTCGCACAAGACAAAAAAGTATCAAATTTTTGAACGCAAATGTGTTTGGAGTCCAACTAGTTTTATCATCTAAATAGTTCGATTTGGAATTTGCTCTCAACAAATTCATCAAATATTCACTTAACCGTAACACCAATCTTATTATACCGCACTGTTTTACAATGATTCTTCATTTTTTTAACAAATATGTATAGGGTGAATCAGCCAGTTTTGGCCACCTCACCTATAGTTGCTACCAGCAAAAATTGTCAAATATTTTGGTTCAATTATTCCATTTTCTAATTTGATTGTTTCTATTTCAGTTTTATTGAAACTACCATTAACTCATGCCTAAAGTGCTTTAGAGCTTTTTGCATTTTTATATTTACATATCTATTTTTTTCCAGTTATTCTTTTTGCCTGCTTTCGTGAGTTTGTTCAACTACCTATCCTTATGAATTGTGTGCTTTTCCAAAGACATGCTTTTCAGGACTCCTCCATAACTCTGTGTGCATATCACTTTTTTTTAATGGACTCATTTTTCTTTTAGAGAATTTAATTTTGTAATGAAATTTATTGAAATTTTATCTGGATCATTTTTATCTACAAATGTCATTAAAATATTGTTAAAAATAACGTAACTGGTTCCATTCAATCCGAGTATTTTTTTTGTTTCTTCCTGCAACAACTCTGAGTATTCTCAAAAACTCCCACGCAACCCTTCAATTTACTTTACCTGGAACGATAAAATAGATGCATCTGCCATTTCCAAATTAATATCC